>JABBOT010000080.1:47285057-47355672 GCA_016165875.1 Acanthopleura granulata | reverse complement strand
CTGGCAGTGCTGGCCATACACCCTGGCTGGGTTTGGCATACACCCTGGCAGTGATTGGCCTACACTCTGGCAGTGCTGGCCATACACTCTGGCAGAGGTAGGCATTACTATCATGAGCGACAGCAGCCCAGAAATTTATAGCAGCCTTGTACAAGAGTCAAACAATAGAATCTGCCAGTTATAAGCAAAAGTTTTCCTGTTTTTTTGTTTTTGTGGCTGTAAATTATGGTCTTATCTATTATCATTTACCAATGATATGACCAAAGACCAGGTCAATCCTGGGCAGGTATCTACCCAAACTAATCGTGTTAGTTGAGTTGTGTGGAGCTCGTACCTCTAGCTGAGACATTGGTGGTGATCAGCACCTTCTCCTTGCCGTCCCTGAAGCGGCTTATGATGGCCGCCCTCTGCTCTATCGTCAGCTCACCGCTCAACAAGCCAACAGCGTGGCCTTCTCGTGTCATTTGCTCCGCTAACCATGATGCCGTCTTTCTCGTCTGTAACACCAAACACATACTGGACATGAGAACAGTCTGCATACATGCACGCCAAACTTTGTAGATTTACAATTTTAGCATGACATTTTAAGGTGGCCTTATCTTCAGCTATATTGGGACGATTCATTTTTGTGAAAGGGGTTCAAGCATCTAGCTCTGTGTATAAAATGAAAAAATGATGGATCTAAGATTTCAAATTTTAACCTACCAATAATTCCTTATTAAACTTAACCTTAAAACCACAGATTTGAGAAAGTTCAGCTTCAAGTTGTAAAAACTTACAGACAAACGTTACACCTTTGAGTTAAAAAATAAAGCAACAAAACACAATACACACACAAAATGGACGTACATGGCAAAAAATCATACTCTGACCAATGGAGATTGTGCCATAAATATTTGACAGGGCTTTGAATTTTTCTTCTGGGCTGGTGCACTCGATGTAAAACTGTTTAATGTTGTCGAGGCTCTCTTCTTCACGGCGTAGTCGAATCTTGACTGGGTCTGGCACCACAGCCTGAGCAAACTTCATCACCTCTGCATCATAGGTGGCAGAAAACAACAGCATCTGACAGTCCTTTCGTAAATTTCTGAAACAAACAAACTGTCACGTTTAGAAGTCTGAACATATTAAAGTTTGTACACATTTTTTTTCAAATTTTCTCACCTTCACATGGCGCTTAAAAACACTCAAACCTTAAAAATAAAAATAAAACTAGTCACTACAAAGCCCTAAATACAACCTGGTGATATTTAAACATTATTTCATTGGACATGACGTACTAGATGAAGCTTAGATTTTGAAAGCTCACAGAATGTGACGCAAAAATTTCTTGCTTCTAATTTTTTACCTTTATGTTAAGCACAATTTCTGACTATGACTGAAAACTGTGAGTTTTACTTACAACAGACCATCTACAAGGCGGAAATTTCTGCTCTTGCAGCATTACAAGCCTGACTTGATCAACTGGTACTCAATCCCACACTTGAGAATGGAAGTAACTGACAACCATTCCCACATGTGACCTGAATTTGCTCAAAGAGTATGATAGAAGTGCCACTGTCAAGTGCCATGATAGTAGAAGACGAGACGTGGGAATAAAATGTTATGTAAAGCAACCTAAAAATCAGCGGCCAGAGAATGGCACTGAAAAAAACTCTGATGTGCTTCACACAGATGGCTCTAGTATGCTGTACAGGTTGTATTAAACTCAAAGCTTGAGTGACCACAGGTGAAGCGTACAAATCTGGATTGTCATATTGTAGCAAAATGCAAACATTAAATAAAAGAAAAATTAGTGGAGTATTTTTTTATTTCAATATTATAAGATTCTGTGTGAGATAAGTCTGCCCGCTGTTGCTTGTAGTGAGGAGATCGACCCTTGAGGGACTGTTGATGTGGGCAGGAGCCTTACTTCTGTATACGGATGGACTGGTCCTGATGGCCCTGTGTGGCAATCATCACGTCGGCCTCGTCCAACACAAACACGTTGATCTTCTTGAGGTCAAGGACCTTGAACCTGATGCTCCAGTCCATGACGGTGCCCGGTGTTCCGATGATGATCTGCTCCTCCAACCTCTCACCTTTGGACACTGGACAACAAAAACACACCACACACGTCAACACAAGTAGTACGGACAACAAACACACACAATCCAAGAATGAGTACAGAAGTAACACTCGTTAGCAGTCCACACACGAGTGAACACAGGTATCAAGGACAAGAAAAAGAGTACTAATGACAAAACTAACTGTCCCTACATGGAAACTTTGGTTTTGCTTGCCTGGGGTCTAAGAATGAGAGTGATGTCTCACTTGAACATCATTTCAAAGACACCAGCCAATGACATCAAACTCCCAATATGCTGACACTTACGACAATCATAGAAGTGCAAAGACTTTAATGAATGAAGCCAGAAAAAGACGTGGAATCACTCTGTTACGAACTATTGACTCTACCCCTTATAAATATGTTACATTTGAAGATAAACAGTTCAGTGTCTATCCATGTTTTTATGGTATTTTACATGACAAATATTTTAAAAGAAACAAAGCAAACACATAAAACCTATTGAATGCAAGGAACAAGAATAAGATGTGAAACAATCTCTGGAAACATAACAACTCAAGAAATCCATCAAGAGAATGAAAAAGTTCTGAAATTCTAAAAAATTAGAACAAAGCAAAATGAGACTTAACATTACATGTATTATAAAAAATTTAAATTACTATTCTGCTTTTGTTCTGAGAGTCAACATGAGAAAACGGACTGCTCTGTAAGCAGTTTCCAATGACAGATCAATAAACCCCATGATGACTAACCCCTCTGTCCCCGCACGGCGTATGCTATTCGAACGTCTGTCATGTGCTTGGCCATCTGCTCAGTCACTTGACCAATCTGTAGCGCTAGTTCGTACGTGGGTGCCAGGCACAAACACTGTGACAGAGAAGGCAGATCATTCACTAAACATCTACGTGAATCAAAACTACACATGAGAAATGCTAATGATACAACAGTCTGAATATTATTACTCCAATATATACAATCTCATTCAAATCGACCACTTCATTTTCAAATAAAATTTATCTGTAAGGACCAAATCCCTGGCAAATGCATGTGTATATCAAAACGCATACCAGAGAAACATGTACCTCATAGATTTAAACATATAACCCCAAGATCAGGGGTTGTTGTTTTGAAAGAAGAAATCACTCTTAAGAAGCAAAATATCTGTTGTAAGTGCAAACGATCAGGATTTCTTCGCTCCAAACCCATGTATATTGTCTGGATCCAGGTGAAAGTCACCCATGTTTTGTACATATGAAGTTATTCTTTGTTTCATCAAAAATTTTGCTTTCACCAACATGCTTTCATTTGTTTATTTATTTATTTGATTGGTGTTTTACGCCGTACTCAAGAATGTTTCACTTATACGACGGCGGCCAGCATTATGGTGGGAGGAAACTGGGCAGAGCCCAGGGGAAACCCACGACCATCCGCAGGTTGCTGGCAGACCTTCCCACGTACGGCCGGAGAGGAAGCCAGCATGAGCTGGGCTTGAACTCACAACAACTGCACTGGTGGGAGGCTTCGGTCATTTGGCTGCGTTAGTGCACTAACCGACTGAGCCAGAGAGGCCCAACAACATGCTTTCAAGACTCTTCTATGTTCGAACCTGCTCGCAGATTTCCTCCCGGGCTTTGCTCGGATAATGCTGGCTACCATCAAACAAGTGAACTATTTTGAGTACGGCATACATCACCAATGACATAAATAAAGACATTAATCAATGCTATACATAGGTTTGAATCATCATAAGCTTTTGTTTGTTCCACACCAAACTGTTTGTTGGGAATCAACCTGACCCTATGATCAAAACAAGGGTCAGAGAGCAGGGTATTCTTTCTTTTCTTTTCGGGCTCATAAAAAGAGATACAGACTTTAAAGGAAACAAAAACAGAGAGAAAAAAAAAAGCTTCTGTCAAAATATTAATAAAAACTTTAGAGTAAGCCCATTTTTGAACGGTTGGTCAGGTAACACCTGATAACCATATTTTTATGGCTGGCCCTCTCTGCCTTATCAAGGACAGCCAACTATTCTAACAAACCTGAGGGTATTTCTGTGAGGCATCCACTCTGCTAAGCATGGTCAAAACAAAGGCTGCTGTTTTCCCAGTACCACTCTGTGACTGAGCAATCATGTTTGCTGGTCTGAAAAGCATGTAAGTAACCAGCGACAATTATTACATACAACTTCCATATATATGTTTCTGTAAAGCACTAAAACTGGGAACTTAACAGATTTCATTGGCAGTCTTGGGCTGAGGTTGAAAAAAAGAACAGGCCATAATTTCTGCTTTTTTCTTTTTTTGGTAAATGACTATCTTACCTTAAAAATAGCTTCACCCATTAACTATCCCCTTTTAAACCAACCAAGGAGTTGTTAAAATAAGGCAAATCTTGTTTACTTATTTATGACTATCATGCCTAACAGTTAGTTCCACTCTTATACTATTTTATATTTTAATCCAATGTGGGTTGTGGCTTACGGATCGGCTAGAAGTGTTGGTAAAGCGGTTTCCTGGATCTTGGATGGGGCATTAAACCCCATGTCATACACTCCCTTCAGCAACTCAGGCTTGCTGAAAATATACATACACTTCCCTTCATAAGAACAAGTTTGAAACTGCAGTTGGAATACAAATATGTAGAAAGTTTTGAAATGCTCACTTGTTATGTATCATTTGTATTCAAGTAATCTGAAGGTTTTACAATAACATTCAGAGGGTACACTGAACAAGTAAGGTTTTAACATTCAGACAATACAATGAACAACTAATCTGAAGGTTACTCTCTAAGTACAATGAACAAGTAATCTGAAGGTTACTCTCTAAGTACAATGAACAAGTAATCTGAAGGTTTTACAATAACATTCAGAGGGTACACTGAACAAGTAAGGTTTTAATGTTCAGACAATACAATGAACAACTAATCTGAAGGTTACTCTCTAAGTACAATGAACAACCAATCTGAAAGTTACTCTCTAAGTACAATGAACAACTAATCTGAATGTTACTAAGTAACAATGAACAACTAATCTGAAGGTTACTCTCCAAATACAATGAACAACTAATCTGAAGGTTACTAAGTACAATGAACAACTAATCTGAAGGTTACTCTCTAAATACAATGAACAACTAATCTGAAGGTTACTAAGTACAATGAACAACCAATCTGAAAGTTACTCTCTAAGTACAATGAACAACTAATCTGAATGTTACTAAGTAACAATGAACAACTAATCTGAAGGTTACTCTCCAAATACAATGAACAACTAATCTGAAGGTTACTAAGTACAATGAACAACTAATCTGAAGGTTACTCTCTAAATACAATGAACAACTAATCTGAAGGTTACTAAGTACAATGAACAACTAATCTGAAGGTTACTCTCTAAATACAATGAACAAAAGCCTAGGCTGATGTATTGTGTACAAAGGCATCACTAAAGACGTAGTACTCACAGATTCAGGGCCTCAAAGCTTTTGACAGAGTACAGCGGTGAACTGGGGTCTTTCCTCATCACCTCTATGTCATTTTTGTTGGTGACCAGTTTAGACCGCAGCAGTTTCCTCAAGAGAGATGCTTCCTCTTCAGTTGGTGCTGGAAAAAAAATCATAATCATCAACAACTCCACCCACAGCTGGTTTCCAAGGCTGCATTGGATCTGTGGCAGGTTTATAGGTGGAGAATATTTAGGTTGTAGTGATGAAGCAAAAATAAAACCCCTGGTACCGTATAAAAAAGCAGAAAACCAGTCTGCCTGACCAAGCCATGAAGTTCGTAACTGGTCTGACAACCCTTGTTCGCAGACAGTGACAAGATTCCCTAATTTGAAACTATTCTGAAATCCCCCTATGACGCTGAGCTTAGTCTTGCTTTATATTAATTACCCTTTTCCCCATCCTGTGTTTTTCCGTCTGCTTTAGTCGCATCTCCCAGGCCGTTCACTGCCGCTGCACACACTGCTTCTCCTGGCTTTATCTGCAAATCCTTCACCTGAAAATGCAAGTTTCCTCTCATTACTTCCAGCGTATTTATTTATTTATTTGAATGGTCAATATTCTGTACTGTGTTCAAAAATTTTCCATACATAACTGCCATCAGGTTTATGTTTCCACCAATCTATATGTTGGCCCATGATACAGCTGATCAACTGATACATGTAACAGGATACAATGCAGTAAAATAAACGGAAAACCTGTTCCATTGTACACCTTGTATATTTTTCTTACTTTGATGTCCCTAGTCCAAGGTGTGTCCTAGGCTTACCTGTTGGGCAATCGCCTCTGTGTTTCCCCGAATACTCTGCTCTTGCTGGTCAACTGAAGTTGCCCAATCTGCCATAGCTGGAGTTTGGCAAATCTGAAAGAAAAAGATGCACTGTCAAAGTCAAACAATTTATTGCTTTGTTCTTTATCACACTGGCTGGCCTTCCTTTTTCCTCTGAGCAGGAGTGTTATCATCACACCACCTGCAGAAGACCAGGAGTGTGATTTCCACATCTAGATTCACACTCCTCCCACTCTTTATTATGTCAGGTGTGTGTTATTAGCACATCTAGGTTTTCAGGAGTGCACTAGGTGTTGCAGTGTGATAGTTCACTTCAAACATGAGGGCCTGCATTGGACTTCTTTTCAATGATAGTAACAATCCAATCAGTGTTTGTCTAGAGGAAATGAAATTTCAACAGAACAGCTTTTCATGTTGGTTTACCTGTAGCCAATTCAACATTTCAATGCATATTTAGACAATAATTGAGAGGACAGAGTCTCGGGCTGAATCAGTCTAAAATTCAGACGGCAAGATGACTTCTTTGATGATTGGTGTGTGTCGGCTACCTCTTTGCAAAGGTCACAGCTGGTACTCTTTAAAGGATACCCTTCACCAAAAAAGTCCTCTTAAAGTAAAAGACAGCTTATGACTGAAGTGTTGTTCATTAAAAAGATTATAAACTTCTCTCTTGAATGTAAAAACCTGTTTGAAATTGTATGAATTCCTTGTTAAATTATCTTCGTTCAAGTGTGGAGTATTGTGTTGCTGACTGGGGATCTGAAGGTGCCCATGCTTTTAAGCTTATGGAGGGTTAACCAATCAGAGAGCTTGGAGATATCAGCTGTTTAGAAGCTGTGAGGTAGTCTGTCAATGTCACATGTAATAACAGAGGGACAGCACACTGTTTTAATGTTATATGTTTTAATTATAACAAGTACATGGGTGAACAACACTGCAAGGTATTTCCAGACCATTGTGTTGTGGCAGGAGTAAGTTTCCTGATAATTTCATGCTGTAAACTGACATAAATACTTAAGTTACAAACATCACCCTAGCAGCTTACTAGACTCAGGTGACAAGAGTGTTCGGCACTAGGAACAATTACATCACAACCCAGACAGAATGGCTGCCCTTCATACTAGGCGATGGAACACAATCAGACGTTAGCTTCCATGGTCGCAGTTGCTGTTTGAAAAGATGCTTTACCGAAATAAACATAATACTGTCAAACCTTTTTGGCAACTTAACTGTCTTTCACTTAAAGTCTCTGAATTTCAAATTCATTACATTGGTATAGCCTAGCAAAACATATCAGAAAGAATTAAGAAATCTGAGCATAGGTTATTGATATCTAGTGCTGAATTTCTTGACTTTCCAGCAAGGCTAGTAAAATAAAGCTAGCCAAGAATGCCACTAATACTTATGCTCTAGCCACAGGAAAAAACTCTTCCTAAAGTGCACATTTCAAAGAACCATTCTAGTGAGGAAGAGAAATATATCAGATGGTCTAATAACATCTCTGGGTGAGACTGTGAGCTACCTTTCACAAGACTTTGTAATTAAATTTTTCGCAACATTTCTCACAAATCATGCAATCCTATGGCGCTGTGCCACAGACAGCTCAAATTATACATAAAAAAAGTGATTTATGAAAAGTGGCCCTTGATCTGATTTACTTAGCAATTGTCTCACTCGTATTAAAATGTTGAAAGGCGTTGAGAAAGTCCCTAATTAAATCATCCTGTTTTATTCCTTGTCCATTCTACTGATGGATAGTCCTATACAATGTGACTATGTGTTCTGACTCAGAGTCATACATCCACAGCTTTGAAGGCTGGCAAAGAATTCCTACCCCTCAACCACAACAGCACATCGCCCAAACCATCATAAATCTGGTGTCGGAGGAAAGCCAAATCGCTAGGGAAGCAATGCCCATAAGCCTTTTCTTCAATCACGATAAAATGCTGCAGCGTTACGCCAATGAAATCCTTTGTTTTTGTAAAAGTCTGTTATCAGTGTGGTGTATGATTTGGATTTAATTGCAAATTAGACTTTATGATGGTTTGGGTGACATCCTGGGTGCATGTCGTTGTTGTTGAGAGGTAGGTATTCTCCCGCCAGTTTTCTAAGGCATGGATATATGACTCTGCGTACGAACACCAGTCAAATTGCAGAGAACTAGCTGAAGGAGTGAAATAAACTAATTTCTTAGTCCCTGTCCCGGCAGTAGTAAGGATGGGGGTGATTTCACGTGGTAGGGTGACGTCAATTCATTGAAAAATGGGGATTTGTAAAAAATAGGTTGAGCTATAGTTCGTCGCTGGCCCACTTTTCTGATGTTCATTGAGAAAAGAACATTTTTCAATGAAATGACGTCACCTACCACGTGATATCGCCCTCATCCTTACTACTGCAGAAAAATGTCCTTTTTTCAGTGAACATCGGAAAAGTGGGTCAGCGACGAACAATGGCTCAACCTATTCTTTACATATCCCCTGTCCCTACAGATATGCCTTCAATCCTACAAAGCAAAGGCGGCTTATACTGTGTCCTCCTTTACACCAAAATTACATGCTGCTCTTGTAGTTAATCCCTCTTTCGACTTCTGCGAATCTGAGGACTGACTCATTTCCATTTCGTTGTGTCCGTTTTTGATTATGATCTCACCAAATTACTGAACATGTGTTTCAGTCAAAGAATAGACACACAAATTCACAATTCATAAGAACAAACCTTCAGATAAATTCGCTAATTCTCGTAAAAACTGGTACGAAAACTTGTAAACTGCGTCTTCGATTTCTGTAAACACGATGCCGGTTTCCCCCCCTAAGATGGAATAGTTTCGTACCTGACGAATATTTGCTTTCATTTTAAACCTATGGTTTTTTTATCGCTATCAACTAGATTTTCACCACAGTTGTTGTCGTTTATGATGATAATAAGAGAAATATTATCATTAAAAACACATTTTTGTGTAAAAGATATGAATAATTTATATGTGTATCTGCGGCTTGATCAGCTTTTAAGGGCAGATAACTGTTGCAGAGCGACAGTGATGAAGATGCCGGTTATCAGCTCAGTTATTCGCTTGGATTAATTTGAAGCGTTCATTAATCCACCAGTGCTTGGATGAAATCTGTTTCTAGGCATTTCAGGGTGTTGTTTGTGTACAGAAGTCGTACGCAAAGAAATATTTGGGTTGACTAGGACTGTAATTTTGGACCCCTTTTTCTACCATGGTTACGGTAAAATTTTTACCGATATCTCTTGTCTGTTTTTGTGCTGCCGTTTTTCTGGTTCCACATATCGCACGGGCAGAAGACCTGTACGGAGTTCTTGGAGTTTCGAGGTCGGCCACACAACAAGAGATCAAGAAGGCTTACAAGAATTTAGCCAAGGAATGGTAAGCCTGTAATATCAGTGCCAGTCGCCATGTAAAATTAGCGCCAGGTAGCTCCGAAGCTCCTGCACTTATTACGTTGACAGCACTTATCTACAAAAGGTAGCATTGCAAAATCGTGTATTAAGTCAAGAATTCTTACTCTCTGTGTTCTCCATACACATAGTGGGCATGTAGCGACAGTTCAGGCCGACAGCAACTGGAAAACCACATACGTGGTGGTCTTACCTTCATCCTTTACCCTCAAGCCAGCCTCAAAGTACGAAGCTCCTTATTAAACATCCCAATTCGTCGCCATAGCCGTTACACTCGCAACTACTGGGTTATTGTGTGTTGTGGATTTGGATGTTTAATATGGGGCTTCATACACTGAGGCTGGCTGGAGGGTAAGAGATGAAGTCAAGATCACCTCGTTTGTGGTTTTCTCGTTGCTGTCGGACTGAACTGTTTGCCATGTGCATGGAGAACGCAGTGATCAGCAACTCTCTACATACTACACGATTTTGCAATGTCACTTTCTGTAACTCCGTGCTGTCAACATAATGAGTGCTAGAGCTTTACACCTACCTGGAACTAAGGTAAATTCTAACACATCTGCGACATCTGTACTACAGAAAGAATAGAGACGTCACCTGCATATACCATAGCGAATACGCAGTCAGTTTTTTATGGTGACAGAACACTGTTGTCAGTGAGTGATGTCATAGCGTTCAGCAGGATTGTTCCAACCGCAGATGTTGAAAGGGAGGATTTGTCAGGGCAGCGCATGTAGTCTGCCTGTATGAAAAATATGACATCATCAACTGCTATGCAATCCATGGCAGAACGTTGTCTGTGTTGCTCAACTGTGGGTTAGACATAATGTTAGCTAAATGATTGCATTCTTTATGTCAGTAGTTATGATTGGTCAATTTAAAGACTTTGGTGGTCAAGGGCTGTAGGCGTAGAGAGTTCCAGTGTGTGCCATGGCAACAATTGGAAAAATACATGTACATAGTGATATACTTGCTTATGCCTTTGTAGATAGTGTATCTTACAAGTCATCAAAACCACATTCATTTTTGTGTCTCCTGTACAAAAAACAAAAAATATTGTTGCAATATACCAATTGCAACATTTGTTGAACTATGTTGCAATGCCACCTGCTCATTGTCCTTCATGCTTTTCACATGTTCCATGCATTACGTGTGCATGTATAAACACATGATTTATTTTTCCAAAATCGGTATAGTTTACATCAGAAAAATTCCTTGATGTTACAAAAGTCGTGAATAATGTAAAATAAGGGACAAGTAAGTCATTTAACTCACCTTCATCCATGGGTTGAAATTAACCCTGGGTTAGGGCCAAATTAACCGAGGGTTAACTTTAACACCGCTATATTTAACCAGATTTAACCCAGTGCTAGTCGCTAACGGCCTTCTGAACAACCAGGCCACATATGTACTTTAACATGTTGAATTTGAGGATACGAAGCGGGAATGTGACATTTGGTGGAAAACAGGATCAAAGAATCTGTTACAGGTTTACGAATTTATTTCTACGAACAGACTTACAAATTAAGAAATGTTGGCAATTCTATCCCACAGATAATTTTGGCCTGTGTGCAAATATAACTTTCAAACAACACCAAATGCATGCATGTGTTATGTAGCGCAACATACCAGCTTGTGCGTTTACCTCCAGGAATAATATTCTGTCATGCTGTTAACCTCTGTATATGAAGGGATTTGAACTTCTTTATTTGGTAGATTACTTTTATCGTTCATATACTTTATATAACTGCGAAGTATCAGGATGTCTTTCATTGATGAAAGTGCTGCCATGGATTGTTTATAGATGTGACTTTGTAGATTCATTTTTAGTACTTTACACCTAAAGGTCATGTCCTCAAGAAAAGATACATTTTGTTTCATGACATTCCATTCTGATCTCAGGGGATGACGTCACAGTATACAAAAACATGGACCCTGTAGTTGTTTTACATGGACTTACCTTGGAACAACTGAGGCCTGTGGCCTTGTCCAAAAACAATGGACACTTCCTTTTTGACTGAAGCGATTATTTCTTAAATATGATCTTTTAGTGTTGAGGTATGTTTTAAGTTGTAATCTGTCATAAATTTCCAACCTGGACAATAATCTCTCCCCCCCCCCCAATCCCTGGACAATAATCTCTGCTCCCTCCTCCATCCCTGGATAATAGTCTCTGCTTCCCCCTCTATCCCTGGATGATAATCTCTGCTCCCCCTTCCATACCTGGACAATAATCTCTCCTTATCAGTCTAATTCTGCTTATGTCTACAATGTCTTATCTGTAGTATCAGTCTAATTCTGCTTATGTCTACAATGTCTACAAAAAAGCTCTACAGTTGGGAGAGTTTGTGAACATTGGGTATGAAAGAATTTAGCTGAGCATGAATTTGAGAGTTGCTGATAATCATAGAAGTAATGACATCTATAGTATGTGAACTTAGGCTATAATACAATGGCTACCTGTTAATGTACATCAGAAAAACTGGAAGGACTTACACACCTATAGCGACCCCCCAAAAGCTCTTCTGGTTCTACTACTTTTTAGTGCATATCTTATGTAAGGAGGAAACACATGTAACAGTTGAGGGACATTGTCCACGAGGCGGAATTTCGCAGGGGCAATTGGCGTGTGGAATGGGAATCATTTTTTCTTTTAAATAGATGTATACAGAAGTGAGTCATTCTGATGATCTGAGTGATAAATTTCTCTTTTTTGCTGTTATCTAACCATTGGAACATTCTAAGCAACAAGGAAGATGGTTGAAGCGAACTATAATTCAATGCAGATTATAAATAGAGCTATATATTTTACTTTATATCTTCACACAGGCACCCAGATAAGAACAAAGATCCAGATGCCACAGCGAAATTCACCAAAATTAATGAAGCATATGAGGTCAGTGATTAGTGGACTGCTACAACAGGCAGTGTTTGTTAAACCCTGCATTCTCAAGATAAACTGTTATAAAAATGATGTCTGAGCTGACTGAAGCACAGACTCGTATAAAATGTGATCATTAACTGCAACAAAGACATTTACATCTGTGTCACATTAACTGGTGTAGTGTGGTGTATTCCATACTACATATACATATGGACAAGTTGACTTCAGTCTATGTGTAAGCTCAGTTGAAATTGTGCCAAACTTAAACACCAGGCAAATAATTAATTAAATACATGTAAATGCATGCATGTCAGCTGGTATCATGTGATATATTGGTTGTGCTGAAAATTCTGTTTTTTGGTGTGCTAAATTTGTTTTATAAATCATTTAAACAGCTGTGGACTGGTGTTAATCAAAATAGTTTGACTTATACCAGATAAATTATTTTACCAACCAAGCAATAAACAATGTGTTGTTGTAATTTGTATTTTTAGTTTTCGTGTTAGCCTCTCAAGCTTTCATCTTGAAAGAAAAAGAGTATTTGTGGTGATTTTTATTATCATCTGTCACAATGTTACAATTATCATCAAACATCACACCCTTTAAAACTTGATCTCTTTGTCTTCATGTATGCAGACTTTGGGTGAACCCGAAAGGCGGCACCAGTACGATCACTATGGTTACACCACCGCACAGGAGCCCAGTCGCCACCAGCAGCATCAAGGGGACTTTGGCTTTTTCAACCAAGGGCCCTTTGGAGGATTTAAGTTTCATTTCCGTGGGGCAGAAGCGATTTTTGATAAATATCTTCTCACCTTAAGGTTTGTACAAGTTGAATGAAGACATTCATTATCTTCATTGCTTATGTGTAATCATTACGTGTTATTTCTCCCCTGATAACTGACATTTGAGCTAGACCTTCATGTCGGCACGTTATGTGTAATCATTACGGGTTATTTCTCCCCTGATAACTGACATTTGAGCTAGACCTTCATATCGACACGTTATGTGTAATCATTACGTGTTATTTCTCCCCTGATAACAGACATTTGAGCTAGACCTTCATATCGACACGTTATGTGTAATCATTAGGTGTTATTTCTCCCCTGATAACTGACATTTGAGCTGGACCTTCATATCGACACGTTATGTGTAATCATTAGGTGTTATTTCTCCCCTGATAACTGACATTTGAGCTGGACCTTCATATCGACACGTTATGTCTAATCATTAGGTGTTATTTCTCCCCTGATAACTGACATTTGAGCTGGACCTTCATATCGACACGTTATGTCTAATCATTAGGTGTTATTTCTCCCCTGATAACTGACATTTGAGCTGGACCTTCATATCGACATGTTAAGATACGCATTTAAACATCTGTTCCTCAAGATGTAAATAGATGAAGCAAGTGGAGACATGCTTATTGTGACACTAAATTCCAATATTTATATTTAAACGTTAAAAAATTATGTGAACTTATTATGTATTGCAATCCTCCCATGAAAAATCTGTTTTTGTTTGTCGTCATGTAATGAACCAGTATCAACATGGACCTTACATGATTTTGTACTTTCTAAAGTTTTTGTAGAGTTTTGACGGTGAGAAGTCGCCTCATATATATCTGAGCATATTTGTGTTTTTCAGAGCTTATGAGACGCGAGTTTTCCCAGACAGTCACAAGCGGCCTTACATTATCTATGCCTACTCAGATTTTTGTTTCCAGTGTATGAGAATGGAACATATCTTGGAGAAATTCTTCAAGGATTTGGATGGCATAGGTAATGTGATTAGATGCATACTGCACCTTGATTGTTGTTCTTAAATTGGACAGCCTGTACATTCAGCAGCATTCATGAAGCAATCAAAGTCAGCACTAAGTAACTGTGTCACCCCTGAACTGTTTTACAGGCAGTTCAGTCTCTGACTAGAACATCAGATTTTTGGGGTTCATCAACATTCAGTAGTTGGGGTCAGTGGTGGCTGTGAGTAGTCCAGAGCGTCTGGTTTACAGTAAAGGTGGCCTCACTCAGAATTTGTGGAAGATGTGATCATAACTTGCCTTCAACCAGTGTGGCATACTGTACACACTGAGCTTGCTCTGCAGGTGAAAATCTCACTAGTGAGAAGGTTCGTTATTTGCTTCCCACAGGCTGCTGGCTGGTGTACAGGTGACTGCTTCATTTTCTCTCCAGTAATGATACTCATTGTCATCGTAAAACTGAAACATTCTTTAGCATGGCAATGAACCAAGAGATTCAGTGCTCTAATGACCCAGGTGCCTCTCACCAATGCGGTCGAGATGAGTTAATATTCAGCTCACACTGGCTCTCTCTAAGTGGGAAGGTCTGTTAGCAGCCTGTGAATGTTTGTGAGTTTTTCCCGGGCTCTGCCCAGTTTCCTTCCCCAGTAATGCTGGCAGCCATCATATAAGTGAGACATTCTTGAGTATGGCGTAAAATCAATCAATTAAACCAATCCATCAAATTATATTCATTCTTGTCTTCAACAACTGCTGTTCAGAGAATGAAGAAGTCATTGTGTGTTGAATGTAAAAAAACTAAGAGATTAGAGAACCCCACATGGGCAAGAAATATTTGAATATGTTGGTTGTAATTATGCATCAGTGTGTTGAATTCAACCACCCAGTGAAAGCAGGACCATCTCTATTTCATAGGATTGGCCACTTTAATCTAAAGAAAAGAAATGGAAATTTATTATGAATGTGTTGAATTCTGGAAGTTAACATGGCAAATTGCACTGTTTGAATGGATCGTATGATTGAAGAAACAGTCCAGGATTAATTTGCAGCTCAATTTGATTTTCTTTCCTGTGTAGGATTTGGTTTGGGAGCAGTGCATGCTGGTGTTAACCAAGCCCTAGCCACTCACCTGCGACTCCATGAAGTTCCAGCCATCATGGGCCTTACTCAGGGGCGATTGACTTTCCTCAAGGGAGTGGTCAACTTGCAAACACTGAAGGACTTTGCTAGAGGCCTCTTCCCATCAAAGCTGGTCCATACGGTAGTTTTTGATGTTATATACAGTGAGACTGAGCTATCAGTATGCCAACCATAGGGAGAATGTGCTGTAACGTGACATGGTGGTGATAAGAACGGCGTAATGTTTGAAAATAAACATATAATAAAATGAGGATGGGGAAGTCAGTAGGGAATTCCAAAATTGGTTAGAGAAAGATAGTTGTAGATGTCTCCACCATGGGGAGAACAATGGATTGTGGGAGAGATGTCATATCATATTCATTAGCGTGCTCATGGGAAGTGTTGTAGTTCCTGGTGGACTGCAGATATATGTGCACTGATGTCAACCTTGCACATAATAATAAATAATTATGAGGACTTCTAGAATTTGTCTTTGAAAAAGGAAACCATCATAGTGTCTCTAATATTCTGTTAAAACAAGAACAAAAAAAAAAAGAAAGGAAGAAAAAAAGAGGTAGACTCTAGTGTTTGAATACTGTGTAACTGACTTGTCTTTGCCTAGACATTTTGCAACTTGAAGTGGAAAAATAGTTTCTTGCATGTGGTTCACAGTAAATATAACAGAACCAGTTTGTCAACAATTTCCGGAAGCCCTCTCATGCTAGAATGTGTGTTTCTGTGTTTTCTGACAGCTGACTGATGAAGGACTGGACTTGTTCTTGAGTGGCTGGCAACAGGACAATCAAGTCCGGGCAATCTTTTTCTCTCGTAAAGACATCCCGCCCGCTCGATTCTTGCTGAGTGCATTTAAAAGCAGAGGCCGTATTAAATCAGCATTGGTTCACCTTTACTCACCAGATGTAAAGGATATTCTGTCAAAGTATGGACTTGACCAATCAAAAGAAACTTTGCTTATGTTTAAAGAGGATCCTAAGTTGCCGGTAGCAACTGTGTCGGTTAGTATAGGTGTATTTCTGTAAAGACAAGACTGTTATGTTAAGAAGAATGTATGTGAACAGGACATTAATACTACAGTCAAACTTGTATGCAGCTAGTGAAGGGAAGAGTAAAAAGTGGATGCATATGACAGGTGGCCACAAAAGACAGGTTGTGAAGACCAGGCCAAATCACAACTGAATTAAGTTCCAGGAAATCTACACATGTACATAATAATCGTATACATAATTGTTAAAACACTAATGTGTTCTGCTACAAACATTTCGTAGAAATATAACAATTGTGGTAAAATAATAACTCAAAAATTTCAAGTTGTGTGCAGTAGGCCTTTATTCCTCACGCATTTAACAGGTGCCTACAGAAGTAGATTCAGGTCAGGGCACGTATGATGGGTGGACTTTCTTCCCATTACTGTCCAGCCCTAGTAAGCCATGTGCCAGTTTGGCCTATGTAGGTATAAATAACTAACAAAGTTTTGGACTGTAAATGGCAGACTGCTGAGCTGTATGAAAATTCAGTCAATCATGTTTGCCATTATCGATGAAACAACAACAAAATGTACGAGTGAAGGAAGATCAAGTTCACCATGTGTTCAGTACAGACAATATTTTGGCCAAGCAAAATGAAGACACAGCATCATTTGCGTGCAAAGATAATGGCCAAGCAAGCCAGATAACCACAGGAGGTAATATTATATGCTTGTTTGCCCATTGTTTGTGGTATTCATAGCTCCGACCTCAGCATCGAGCTAATCCCCTGCAGCAGTGAAGGGGTGTCCGGACTATAACCAGCTGGGCCTCCTTAAAGAACAACAGACTTCAGTGCCATTGACCACTAATCTTCACAGTTCATTTGTCTTCACAAAGTGGCAGGTTATAACTTTTAATCAGTACATAAACTACTGAAGCCTGTGGTCGCCATTTTAAAATTTTTGAATGTCCAATGGAGCAATCATCATTACTGTTGAAAATGTTGGCTGCATAGAACAGGTTGATATAGAATTTGGTGGTAAAATGTACACTATCAGTTGGTTAGCGCACTGATGTAGCGTAATAACTCTCCCACCAATGCGCTGGCTGTGAGTTTAAGTCCAGCTCATGCTGGCTTCTTTGCCGGCCCTACATTGAAAGGCCTGCCAGCAACCCCTGGATGGTCGTGGGTTTCCTCCTACCATAATGCTTGCCACCATAAGTGAAATATTCTTGAGTATAGTGTAAAACACCAATTAAATAAATAAATCAATCAATCCTTTTGCACATAACGACAGGTTCATTTTTTATTACTGATTGAAATCTGCAGTTTTTCAGCTATTTCCTGGTTTCCACAATGTTGCAAGTCTACGTGAAAATTTTGACAAAAACATAAAGGCTCAGTTAAATAAATGAATAACATCATGTTCTATCCATTTGAACAGATGCATCAGATTCCAAGATCTACCCTAGATGAAGTCATGGAGTCCAACAAGTTCCTGACACTCCCCAGGCTCTCCAGTCAGGGTTATTTTGACGACCTCTGTCCAGAGACTGAGAGTGTTCGCAGGAGAAAGTAAGATTTGACAGAGGTTAATTAGTGCTGTAAGCTCTACAACAGTCAACTTCCTCTTGCTTGTGTGTGATCTAAGATGAATGCAAAAACGTAATTATTACTGGATTTGGGATCTTTGAACTATTACGTTTTTAATTGTTCAGAAGTTTTGTTGCCTGGACATAACATTTAACCATTCAGACTTAATGATGATGCTAACAAATACATCTGATCTTATATTTTCCCTTATTTTTGACCACCACGTGTTGGTCTCTAGAAGTTCATGTATTAAACTGATTTTAGACTTAATGTAAAAATTTAAAAATGCAGGATTCACTTCATACATGCAAGAAACCGGATATTTTTTCCAGCTTCATCATATTGAAAGTTAACATTTTTCATCTTTTTTTTAACAGGTTGTGTGTTGTTTTGGTAACCAGAAATTCAGCCGAACATGACTATTTTCGGTCGACATTTAGAAAGTTTGCTAGAAAATTAACTACTTTTCGAGACAAAGTCACATTGACATACATGTTCGAGGACACTCAGAAATCCTGGATACAAATGTTGTCGGAAGGTCGTGGTAGCACGGTCAACCAGTCTACTCTGAAGGTCAGTTGTTTTCATGAAAATTCATCAAGATTATGGTAATATTTGAAGTTTTGCAAAATTGAGTATATCATGTTTGCCATTTAATACTAGTCTAATACAGAGTGACTGAGTGTCAGGGATACTCAAATCCATTTTCAATGCTTCTGCTATAGCCCTTTGCAGTGATGTTTGGGAAAACCTAGGACTGAGATCTGCTTCATACTTCTCAGCTTATACATGTAGCTTTCAGAAATACAACTCTGTATTCTTCCATATAAACCTGGAAGTCAGTGTTTTTGAGTGTGCTCTCCTGAACCTGTCAAACCAGTAGCTACATAATTCTGACTTCATTTCACGTAATTATTGGTGATTAATAAAGGCCATATCGTTACAATTAACTGAAATGTACATGGTGCATCCACAACCAGCCAAACTTTGCTAACTGCCATTTTGATTTGAGTCGCCTGCACTTGACATCGTACTGAAATTAGACAAGCTCATGGAAGGTTTGGAAGGAAACCAGAAAGACATACATTATGAAAAAGGCGACTGGCAACTTGTTTGACAGTCTTAACGTTACTTTTTTCTTTTAATAATGAATAGAAATAACTGTAAGGAGGTATTTTGGAAAGAAAGAAAGTCTGAAGTTTGAGAAGAGCTGCTGACTCCACCCTAGTAATGAAACACGTGATTTAATAATGGCACCTCATTTCGGATGCTGTCCAGGTCTTTTATATGTTGTGGTCTGTATTATTCCCACATAATTAAGTTATATGAATTCAGAGTTGTTGTAAGATCAAGGGAACCAGTTTTTCGCGCGGACAGCTTTGAGCCTTTGAAGACAGCACAGGAGACAGAACTGAGTTTAGGGTTTTTAAATATAACAGTTCAAAAATGTAAATATGGAAGGTAAGCTGAGGACATGGCAACCATACTCAGAGCTAGACCTGTAAATATGGAAGGTAAGCTGGGAACATGGTCAACTGATCTCAGAGGTAGAGCAGTAAATGTGGAAGCTAAGCTGGGAACATGGCAACCAAATTCAGAGGTAGACCTGTAAATATGGAAGGTAAGCTGAGGACATGGCAACCAAACTCAGAGCTAAACCTGTAAATATGGAAGGTAAGCTGAGGACATGGCAACCAAACTCAGAGCTAAACCTGTAAATATGGAAGGTAAGCTGGGAACATGGTCAACTGATCTCAGAGGTAGAGCAGTAAATGTGGAAGCTAAGCTGGGAACATGGCAACCAAATTCAGAGGTAGACCTGTAAATATGGAAGGTAAGCTGAGGACATGGCAACCAAACTCAGAGCTAGACCTGTAAATATGGAAGGTAAGCTGGGAACATGGTCAACTGATCTCAGAGGTAGAGCAGTAAATGTGGAAGCTAAGCTGGGAACATGGCAACCAAACTCAGAGCTAAACCTGTAAATATGGAAGGTAAGCTGAGGACATGGCAACCAAACTCAGAGCTAAACCTGTAAATATGGAAGGTAAGCTGAGGACATGGCAACCAAACTCAGAGCTAAACCTGTAAATATGGAAGGTAAGCTGAGGACATGGCAACCAAATTCAGAGCTAGACCTGTAAATATGGAAGGTAAGCTGGGAACATGGTCAACTGATCTCAGAGGTAGAACGGTAAATGTGGAAGCTAAGCTGAGAACATGGCAACCAAACTCAGAAGTAGACCTGTAAATGTGGAAGCTAAGCTGGGAACATGGCCAACCAATCTCAGAGGTAGGGCTGTAAATGTGGAAGGTAAGCTGAGAACATGGCCAACCGATCTCAGAGGTAGGGCTGTAAATGTGGAAGGTAAGCTGAGAACATGGCCAACTGATCTCAGAGGTAGAGCTGTTAAATGCGGAAGCTAAGCTGAGAACATGGCCAACCGATCTCAGAGGTAGAGCTGTAAATGTGGAAACTAAACTCAGAACATTGCCCTGCAGCTTTTATTTGGTAATTTGTTTTGTATCTAGCGTGATGTCCCATTCTCTCCAATGCTGGCAGTAGATGAATCATTGTCACTTAGCCAAGAAACAGAAAAAACACTGTATGTAGGTAGCGTGTATGCATATGTAAGTAGCATGTGTCTAATAAGAGTGATATGTTGATTTGATAGGTGGCAATAATCTGGAGACTTGCCAAGAGGAATCTGAACTTTGAATGGCTGGAGCCTGGCTGGCCTAAAGACAAAACTGACCAGGAGAGAAGCATCACAGCTTTGAACGCACGTCTTGAACATCTTCTCAGCACTCAGTCCAAGTTGTTACACCATGCCCTGCTGCCAGAGCTCTACAATGAACATGCCCTGGTATAACTTCCCTTCACCCTGCTGATTTTGTTTGTATTAGGTGTTGTTATCCTAGTGATCAAAGTTCATAACTCATTGTGGGGTGGGAGGAGGGGGGGTTAGGTTAACGGGATAGTTTCCCAGTCGTTGGAGTTGTGGGCGGATGTGTTGTTTTTGTTGAACTTTTCTAATATAAAACAGAAACATGTCTAAAGCCTTTGATTTTTAAACTGAGAATCCAGTGCTAAAGACAAAATGTAGATATAACAAAGATTGTTTTCTTACTATTTAACAGATACTGTTTCTTATTGTGAACAAAGTATTTCTTTAATTGCAATATGTTTGATGTTGAATATGTCATTCTCTACTGATGAAAGCTATTGTTTGTGGGATATGCCCCTGTAACAGGTGCTTTACTGTGAAACATTCAAACCACCTGCTATTCCATTTCAGGGTATAATTACACGGATATTTTACAAGTTGTTGGACTGGTGGGAACGCTTAGTTTATTTCATCATGGGGTAAGTGGTGATGTTTGTACAATGTCCACAATTGGCTACTGCTTTCTCATCTGTTAATGAAAGATAACAATGAACTCGGCCCCACTGAATTACCTGCCTTGTCGTGCAATAGCAGTAGAGCTTCTACTAAAACTCGCATAGTTTTTCAGTCGTGAAATTTTTACAAGTGGAACCACATCTAATGGATCTGTGCTGCCTGTTTTTTATGTTGTAAAAATAGCAAGTATTTTATACGGAACAGAGTGTAGAAAGAAAATGACATTATTCATGTAGAGTTGAGGTGAAGTGAACTCGTCTTTCATATTGTAAGAAATCCAAAACCCGTTTGAATGTCACAGAAATTTGTGTACATGCAAAGCATAGGATTTGGTCCTTCTCTACGAGAGATAAAGGCAAATGTTTGTTTAATCCATAAGCCAGCTTAGGTCATTTCCTGGCCACATAGTAATAGATACATCTCTGTTAAAGGTAGGCCTCAAAAATGAAGCTTTAGCTTTGAAACTCGATATTGCTGGTATTAGTTAGCCTTTTTCAGAGCTCCTACCTAACTGCTGTGACCTTCCCAAAATGCTCCTGTGACAAAGGAGAGTAACCGCAAGAGGGGTGATTTAGTCAGAGCCTGTTCTTTAAGCGTCTTAACTATGATACGTAATGTGTAGGAGTTAAGTAACTTTTCACCAGTCTAAAACAAGTCTGAAGCCTGCCAGAAGCACTTGTATATTTCTGCCCCATAGCTGAAAGTCTCCAAAAACTGTAAACCACAACCTGATATTAGATGTAGAAGTTACTTCCACAACTTTTGATTATTTATTAATGTTTCTTTGTTCTTTACCTGTAGCTATGACTCTGCCACCTGGAGTTTGTTGACCTTCTCTGCAGCCATCGTTTTTCTGCTCGGCTATGTCATGCAGAAAATGATGATGAATGAGGAAGCCAACGTTCAGCGTATGCGCCCGCGACAGGCTAAACCACGGCCACCTAACAGGTCAGTGTATTAGGCCTATGACAACCTGACTTTTTGCTTTCCCGTCATAATATTTTGGAAATTGGTTCAGGCATTATTAGGTTGGATTTTATGGTAAGTTCATCTTTAGTTATTATTTCTGACAAAATGATGTGCTGGGTGGGACAAGGAACAAGTAATAAAGTGAGAATATCCTTAGCATGGAATGCGCTACGCTGCTGACTTGACTTATCTCAGCCCAAGGCAGCAAACAGTCTTGTGAGTGTGACACGTCCTGCCATTGAGTTATCTCAGCCTGCTGCAGCAGACAGTATTGTGGGTGTGACAGGTCCTACCACTAACCCTTGACTTATCTCAGGTGGCTGTTGCAGACAGTTTTGTGGGTGTGAAAGGTCATACAACTAACCCTTACCTGAACTATGACAACTTCTACAGACAGGTCCTACCACTAACCCTTGACTTATCTCAGGCGACTGCTGCAGACAGTTTTGTGGGTGTGACAGGCCCTACAACTAACCCTTGACTAAGCTAAGCCAGCTTCCACAGGCAGCGTTGTGGATGTGACAGCTACAGCTAACCCTTGACTCATCTCAGTCCATTGTTGCAGACAGTATTGTGGGTGTGACAGGTCCTACCACTAACCCTTGACTTATCTCAGGCAACTGCTGCAGACAGCCTTGTTGGTGTGACAGGTCCTACCACTAACCTTTGGCTAATCTCAGCCTGCTGTTGCAGACAGCCTTGTTGGTGTGACAGGCCCTACATATGTAACCCTGTTCAGCGTTTCTATTCATTGTAACAGAGATTCTCTGGTACCAGTGTTACTACATGTACAACTTTGCCCTCTGATTTTTTCTGTCCCAAATGACAATTGTCTTGCTTGGTATTTGCAGGACTGAAGACAACACGGTCTATGTTCATCCTCTGCGGGCCGAGTCCTACGACATGCTTGTGCGGCATGCAGACACAGGCCTCACTGTCACCCTCCTGGTCGACTTACCCTCCAGGGACAAACTGCTGCAGAGATTCGTGGAGATTATGTTCCCACATTCAAGGTAGACAGTTTTCTGTGAAAATTTTAAATGAATGTGTTCAGTCGTGAAAACTGCAGGTGAATCTGTTCAATCATGAAAGCTGCAGGTGAATGTGTTCAGTCATGAAAGCTGCAGGTGAATGTGTTCAGTCATGAAAGCTAGTGTTCAGTCATGAAAGGTGCAGGTGAATGTGTTCAGTCATGAAAGCTGCAGATGAAGGTGTTCAATCATGAAAGCTGCATATTATGTAAATTTTTGTCTTTACAGAACTCATTCAAATGTGAGGAGAGTGTGCCCTACATTGTTACACAAAACTTGATGATTGCAATTTCTTGTGTTTGTTGAGTGAAATTCAAGGGATTGAATATATTTTATAGGATCACAAGTTTTGTTGAAACTAGCCAGTGAAAAGGCTGGCTTTTAGGCCAACCAGCAGGCCATTTTAAGGTCTACAGCAACCAATCACAGAGCACGAGGACTAGCCATTCAGAGAGCAGGCAATCTCCTCACCAGCCAGTCAAAAACCTAATCATCAACCAATCTTCTAGACAGCTAAGGTATAGGTCACACACAGCAAGTACATGGCCCAGTCTGCGTAGTGAAACTTAGCTGTGCAGATAAGTTAGTGTGGCTCCAAATTCAAATCCTGCAAAACTTAAATTTGTGGTATATAGCTTCACTTATTCAGTGAGCATGTCCACCAGGAGGACTGCGCCTTGTATTCTGATATCTAGGGCTAATCAACCCACCAACCAACCCCTTGGTCTAATTCAGGTTGTCTAATCGTCAATTTCAGTGTAAAAACAGAAATGTGGTTTGTTTGCAGTGTGTATATTCCCATTCATGTGTATTTTGTTTGTTGTGGTCCTCAATACATACATTTGCACACGATTACTCAGCGTTTCACGGTAACTCATAGAGGTTCAAAAAGGGACTGCGATATGATGGCACTTTTGGATAGTGTGCTGTTTGAGGAGACAGGAATATAGGCTGCATTTCACCTAAAACATGACCAGTAAATATGCAGCTTCACTAGCACACGGAAGCTTTAAAGTGATACTTTTGATGTCAATACTTTCCTGATAAGGAAGTGATCAGATGTTGCAAAAAAGCACTTAAGTGGTCCTGTAAGATGGGTGAATCAATCAGAATGAAGTGAAATGTGGTACTTTTTTTAATGTGGTAAAAAAAAGATTAGGTGAAATATACATGTAGTAATATGTACAGTGTGCTTGGGTTTTACATCACACTCCACAATTTTTCAGTAGTGTGTCCTTGTGGCAGGGTATGTCCATGCAGACAAAGTGCTGCCGCCACTGGAGCATCATGTCGCAGACACCAGAAAAGACACCCCACCCCACTAGGTGGGGTACCTGGTCACATTATACTGACACAGAGCCGACCAGTCCTGTTTCTTTGCTGTAGCCCTTCTATGCTGAGCACCAAGCGAGGCAGCAACAAGTACCATTTTTAAAGTCTTTGTCATGGCTCGACCTGGGATTGATCCCGCATCTCCCTATCTGGGGCAAATAGTAATTTGT
The DNA here is from genome assembly GCA_016165875.1 of Acanthopleura granulata. Classification (NCBI taxonomy): domain Eukaryota; kingdom Metazoa; phylum Mollusca; class Polyplacophora; order Chitonida; family Chitonidae; genus Acanthopleura; species Acanthopleura granulata. Next base: position 47,330,652 of record JABBOT010000080.1, on the reverse strand, counting down.
TTCAATATATTCTTGTATAGGTAGAGAAAAGCATTACCCGAAATAAACATTACCCTGACTTGTGATTCGTATGCAGAAGCAGGCGGTTCTAGGTTCAGTGACAGGTTTTTTATGTTTTATTCCTCAGTCTCTACTGTTGTTTATTAATCTGGTCGTGAGTTTCTCAAATGGCACTGCCCAATTTCCTCCCACCGTAATGCTGGCCACTGTCGTGTAAGTGAAATATTCTTGAGTACGCCCCAAAACATCAATGAAGCCCTTTGTTTTTGTTGTAGGTACAGTGGGTTAACGTTTGCCTTCCTGCAGTTGGAGCATTTTCTAGGCTGGTATAAGTCTCTCCTTGAGGACAGTACAGACAATCACACATCACTGGATGATATGAAGGTGCGCAACTGCGTCGGTACTGTTCTAGCTATCAATGGTTTCAGGAAGTACTATTATCTCTACCATCCCAAGAGAGCGCGCATCTACATGAGACAGAACAAAAAAATTAACGTTGGTCGTGCCATGGGCCTTTATGACACAGACGATTCCAGCACGGATGATGAGAAAGGGAATCAAGAAACTGAAGCATCCACTCCAATATTTGAGGAGAATCTGTTGGATGGGTTGTCAAATTGGATGGATCGTGTATTTGATGGTTCTGTGAGGAGGATTCGAGTCAAGACGTGGCCAGATATTGTGTCATAGCCAGCTGAAAACCTAAAATACCTCAGATTTTGTGTCACAACCAGCAGAAAACCCAGAATCTGTCAGATATTGTGTCATAGCCAGCTGAAAACCTGAAATACCTGAGATTTTGTGTCACAACCAGCAGAAAACCCAGAATCTGTCAGATATTGTGTCTTAGCTAGCTTAAAACCCAGAATCTGTCAGATATTGTGTCTTAGCCAGCTGAAAACCAAAAACATCTCAGATTTTGTGTCAAAGCCCCTTAATATAGTTGAAAACCAGAATGTCTCAGATGTATTTGTTGTAGGCCCTGAACAGCTGAAAGCCGAGAATGTTGATGACTGCAGACAATCAAACTGCCTCAGACATGGTACAGTTGTATGGTAAACTTGAGTCATCTCATGATACCTAGAGTGTATCATCCTGGAACAAAGTATTGCCAGCAGCCAATCTGAATGGCCACTTTCTTACCAGCTGACATTCAAATGTGTACAAAACCGTTTTCTTGAACTGTGAAATATGAACTTTTTTAATTGATTGATGGGAGAATAGCCCAAACTTGGACTGGATTTACCTGTAATCAAGAATCATGTAGGCCTACCCTGTGATTTTAATTATTTATACCTTTGTTTTATGGAGCTGGAGTCAATGATGCTGATCTCAAAGTGATCTTAGTGGCCAGTTTCAGTGTTCTCATGTTAAAAATCAACATGTACTGTTGTGGTTTTGAACATGAGTATCGGTATATGTGATAAGATCGTCTTGTCAGTTTTTTTATTCAGTTCTTGCCATTGATTTGACTCAATAGCTATAACATGGCATGTTCAGAGTTCAGGTCAGTATTGTATACTTTTAAGGAGGTGTACATGTAATCCAGAGACGACTTCTACCAGCATTTTCGACCACTGTACTTATCGCATTTGGCCTAAAATTTTTGAAGTTTGTTCATAAACTAAATCAGTCACATTGAAGTTAAAAATATTCATTGAGTGTGTAGCTTGTATGAGCAGAGGCAAGTTCTGTATTCAGCTGAAAGGACATATCTGCAGGCATTTGGGAGCAGTCAGTTGGCTACATGAACTAGGATAATTTCAAATTTTGATACATGGAGAGTACAGCAGCTTAAACAGCATTGAGAAAAGGTTACCAATAATCTTCTATGAACTTTGAGTCATAAACATGTGTCTGTTCGAGGGTTAACACCACTGCAACGACATTTGCACCCACCTATCAAACAGTGGTTTTGCGACAACCGCCCAGCAATTACAACTCCACAGACTTGCTTGTCAACCTGCTGAGATCTCTTTTACGCCTCTTTTTGGCTGATCCTGTTACGAGAGACGTAATTCCTTATTTTACGCGTGTCATCAGCCACATTTGTTTACATATGAAGTTACCTTGCGCTGTGTGCAGGCTCTATTTCCACTAAATTATCAGCCGCTCATTTAAATGTTCCTGCAGACTTTTGAGTTTTCGTTTGTTTTTGTAATTTTTAAACATTCACTGAACGTATAATGCTAGTGGTGCGATTAATGAAAACTTTGTAATTTTGTAATTTAGTAAGTTTGACTGCTTGAGAAAAATACCTAATACTCGTGTCATTCTGTAATAACGCAAAAATACCTACTATTTGGGCGACCATGTCCCTTTAATTTGGCTTTAAGTATGAAATATGCTCTTTTTTTGATGACAGTATGGCAGTTCTTTTTGACAGAGGCCTTGGGCTTCTGCTTATTGTGTCGCCATCTTGGTGACATTTTTGGCACGCTATTGTTTGTTGAAATTTTAACTCTTTAACTGCTTCAGGCAGATTTCTTGTCAATCTTAGACTAGCAGTGGAACGTTTTGTAAATGGATGTACATGTATTGACTAAACAATGACACAAATCCGTGATGATTACAGAGAAGGTGTGTGTCGAGATGATTGCAGATGTGTGTCTGTGACTCTGAACAATCAGCATCTGGATAGAGCAGTTTACATTGGAATATTAAAATGGAGCATATGATCTACAAGTAACTCTTAACCAGGATTACTTACATGCAAAGTTAAGTATGACGTAAAACCCAAGCATAAATACATAAACACATACATACAAACTTAAGGGACAAGCAGACAGCCATGAAAAATATTAACAGCTTATCCCTGAGGTTAAAATGAAGGCAAACAGGTTGATTTTAAAGATGAAATGCAAAGACTTCTACCTTAGTGCTGGCCATTGTGATGGCCTTGACAATAATGGTCTGGTGCTGTCTTTACCATCGGTTTGTGAGTTATGGGCTGGTTTGGTGTTGACTATGGTAGGTGAATGTCAAGAATGGGCAGGTTCTGCATTCACCCTCGGTATACAAGAGTCTATAATGGGCAGGTTCTGCGCTCACCCTCGGTATGCAAGAGTCTATAATGGGCAGGCTCTGCACTCACCCTCGGTATACAAGAGTCTATAATGGGCAGGCTCTGCACTCGCCCTTGGTATACAAGAGTCTATAATGGGCAGGTTCTGCATTCACCCTTGGTATATGAGTGTCTATAATGGGCAGGTTCTGCGTTCACCCTCGGTATACGAGTGTCTATAATGGGCAGGTTCTGCATTCACCCTCGGTGTAAGAGTCTATAATGGGCAGGTTCTGCGTTCACCCTCGGTATACAAGAGTCTATAATGGGCAGGTTCTACGTTCACCCTCGGTATAGGAGAGTCTATAATGGGCAGGTTCTGCGTTCACCCTTGGTATACAAGAGTCTATAATGGGCAGGTTCTGCGTTCACCCTCGGTATACGAGAGTCTATAATGGGCAGGTTCTGCATTCATCCTCGGTCTATGAGAGTCTATAATGGGCAGGTTCTGCGTTCACCCTCGGTATATGAGTGTCTATAATGGGCAGGTTCTGCATTCACCCTCGGTATACGAGAGTCTATAATGGGCAGGTTCTGCGTTCACCCACGGTATATGAGTGTCTATAATGGGCAGGCTCTGCACTCACCCTCGGTATACAAGAGTCTATAATGGGCAGGTTCTGTGTTGACTGTTGGTACTTGATTGTCCATGATTGTTTTTGTATTGATTATCAGTGAATGGTGACAACAGGTCTGTGTTGACTATTGGTACAGGAGTGTCAGTAATGGGCTGTGTTGACTATTGGTACTGGAGTGTCAGTAATGGGCTGTGTTGACTATTGGTACAGGAGTGTCAGTAATGGGCTGTGTTGACTATTGGTACAGGAGTGTCAGTAATGGGCTGTGTTGACTATTGGTACTGGAGTGTCAGTAATGGGCTGTGTTGACTTGGTACAGGAGTGTCAGTAATGGGCTGTGTTGACTATTGGTACAGGAGTGTCAGTAATGGGCTGTGTTGACTATTGGTACAGGAGTGTCAGTAATGGGCTGTGTTGACTATTGGTACAGGAGTGTCAGTAATGGGCTGTGTTGACTATTGGTACTGGAGTGTCAGTAATGGGCTGTGTTGACTATTGGTACAGGAGTGTCAGTAATGGGCTGTGTTGACTATTGGTACAGGAGTGTCAGTAATGGGCTGTGTTGACCATTGGTACAGGAGTGTCAGTAATGGGCTGTGTTGACTATTGGTACAGGAGTGTCAGTAATGGGCTGTGTTGACTATTGGTACAGGAGTGTCAGTAATGGGCTGTGTTGACTATTGGTACTGGAGTGTCAGTAATGGGCTGTGTTGACTAATGCTCGAGAAGTATAATTTTTTTGACAGTTAACACATAAATATTATATGAACAGTATTAATTTACCATAAACCGATCTAGTGAAATTCCCTTATTTGACCCAACTCATAAATTAATATCTCACCACTATGTGGCCAAGATACTGCCAATGTGGCATTAAGCCATAATCATTCATTCATGCATAAAGTACTGACAAATGCAAACAGAACAATACTGATGCTTCATGTAAATATCATCACTGTTCATCAGTTATGATCACAGTTATATTCCAGTCATGAGAAGGTCATGAGAAAATGTCGATTCCTGGCCAGTTCTGTCTCTGCTGACATTTGTCGGTGAATGGCATACATGTACTTGTGTGGGGTGCTAAAATATTTTAGAGAACAACACTGGTTGGAGCTTGTCAGGGACAGTTGGTAAGCCTTCCAGGCAAACATCTTTAATTTTACCAAAATTGGACACTGCTGCTTTATAGACCACCCACATGCCAGCCATCTTGAAATTTTCCTCAGATTTGGCCACATTATATAGACTCACTGGACTAAACATGTACAAATCAGAAATGATAATAAAATGTATAAAAATTTCCATTGTAATTTTTTCACCACACTGCTAATGCTAATAGAAGAATTCAGCTTCCTAAACTTGGACTGTGTTGGATTATTTCGCTTACACAGGGACCACAAGCATTATGGTAGGATCATACTCTCCATTTATTTCAAGGTCATCTTAACAGATATTTTATAAAAGGAGTATGATGTAGGAAATTGTTTCCTTTATTTATTTGCCATTTCCATGTGAATCCAGAAAATATATTAATATTGTTAATGATAATTTATGTCAGTGTTGTATCAGTGCGAGTTATGAGAAGATTGTATTTATACAGAGTTTCATGAATGTAAAGCGTATTGTATTCCATTGAGTTCCAGTATACTTTTGTGAAATTGTGGATAAGAGAGTACAGGTTATATTGTCTAAATATTTATTATTTTTGTTTGAGTCCTAATAGATGTGAGGATAAAATATTTGAAAGGCTCTTTTCTCGTTTGATCTTCAGATTCTTTACGTGGAATGTCAAAAAAAAAAAAAAAATTAAAAGTTTTTTGCATGTTTTTATGTGTACGTACTCGACTCTTTTTTCTGACAAATGTTGAAATTTGTAAGATCTTAAATGCTGTGAGTGAGATGACAATTCCTAAAGAAACATCAATGAGGCTGATTACCATCTCTTTGTGATGTGCCGTCGATGCTTTACTGCATTATCAGAGCCATGAATATTGTATTTCTGACACTTTGGCAAATTACCAAATCCTGTCAGGTATTTTCACTGTGACATACATACAAATACATGGGGATTGTAAGAAACATGTCTGGTGTTCTGTAGAACTTCTTGATCCAGTTAAATGTAAAACTGCATTGATTCACCTCAGTGTTATTAACAAAATCACTCTGCTTGGGATTGTATATAATCTTCTGTGTGAACTTCTCATGCTGGCCATTTACAACAAATCGTCTTTTTCCAAATATCACATATCGTTGTAGGCAAGTGGGTCATGGATAAATGGTTAAGTTGTTTGCCTTTCAATTGCTACATGACACAAGACACGAGTTCAATCCCCAGTGCAGATATTGAATTTTCTGGGTTTCCCTTCTCTCAGTATTCCCAGGGCCCTGATGCCACTATCCAATGGTCTAATGTTGGTTTCACTATGGTTTCCTCACTGCTACATGTAGAAAACAAGTGAAAATTCTTCTTATGGTCTTAAACAACAATCCAGTAAATTAATACTGCCATGTAATTCAGATATTTTGAAAACAAAAGCCATCCATGTAATGGCACTGGATTGATCTATACCTTGTGGCACAATTCACAAATGAATTTTCCATTTGCATGTAACTCATTCTTTATGAGGGACAGTATTTATTGTACGAGAAACCATTGTGCGCTGTGCCTGACTAAATCCTCCAATATATCACAAACACAAAGTTACAATGTGTGATGTAATGTCGTCTTGTTTTATTGTTTTATTCACAGCACAAGAGTTGAAGGTTTCATTCAATACAATAAACACTGCAATATTAAGTATGCATGGCTCAAGCACTCAAATGTTCAACCTGGAATAAGACAAAGGGGTCATTTACCTGAAACAATGATTGCATCTGCCTTATCTTCCATATGTATTTGCCATGAACTCTACGCTATTGCCAGTAAGATGTAGGTTCAGACACAAGCACTATTTTCAAACCTGTGACAGTTTATCGAAAGCCTTGAACACAGGTGACTGTTCTACGTTAAAATTTCACCACTTCAGACTAATTTCCATGGACAATATTTGCATGAAAATGTGTGAGGATTTACACACATAGTGAAAAATATGGCCACAGCCTGAAAACGTTTACTATACTTTCATAAGCCTTCTCTACTAAAAAAAATTAATGTAACTTTCTGCAAGGTGATGACTGCATTGAAATGTGTTACAGATAAACCTCATGACTGATGCAAACAGTGTGGAATGATAGTCACAAACACATAAAACTGACAGTCACAAAGACATAAAACTGACAGTCACAAAGGCATAAAACTGACAGTTACTCAGCGCCACTAGAAACACACACATATATAGAACGTCTCCACACGAGGACTCGGATTTAATTCCAAGTGATTATAACTTGTTAACAGTTCAGCATTTCAAGTCTTCACAAGTTCAAACTGTAACAGCCTTGACATCAAACCTCAGGCATTTACAAATTTCAACCAGCCAACAGCTTCATAAGACATATTAGCACAGAAATCTGAAATATTACATTTTGAATCGGAAATAAAATTGGCTTTGTCAAACTAGCTAAAAAACCAAGAGAAGCAATTGCCATGATTAGGAATATTTGGTAAATACACAGGAAACAAGTAGATCACAAGGCAACTATGCCCATATTTTAGAAGGAAAAAAAGTACATTAAACACAGACTTCACGTCTTTGAGAAATCATTTTCCAGCGCTGTGTTGATGCAAAAAAACAAGCCCATGAAAGCTCAGACAATGCTCATGTACCTTTTTAGGTCACAACTTGTGATTATTTCAGTATTATTTCAGACTCACACATCACTTTATACACCATCATTTCATCAACAACTTTCTGTATATTGCTAGTACATGTACCTGTAATAAGAACAGATTCCCATCTCTACTGGACAGTCTTCTTTATCTGATTTAATTTGATTGGTGTTTACTATGTCCATAAGAATATTCACTGATATGACTGCGGCCAGTGTGTTGAAACCAGAAACTGACTTCTGCAGATAAAAAATTCAGTTAACATAAAGCTATGGTTTCAAGAAAGATCAAGAGAAACACTGAATTAAGATATTCATATAAAATGTCCTCTTTACTTAAATTTATAAAAAAAAAAAAATAAGGTACATGAAATATTTATTAAAATAAATATTCTGTAGGAAATATATTAACATTCAACGTAAGTTATCCTCACCGTATTAGCAATTTTTAATGCTTGATGTGCTAGGAAATAAATCTGTTTTTCTGTTAAATGTAAGGATCAGGACATTATTTTTAACACCCACCAAGACAAAAAAAAAACAGCTTATTTGGAGGATACTATGGATTACAAAACAAAATTTGGTTGTTTTTTTTTTTAAATAAAAACTCACATTCATCTTGAAAAATGTCATGTGATCGGCAAAGTTGATGAACGCATGCAGAATCATCAGGGACATGCTTTTTGTATCATTAAAACATAAACCCAAATTAAACACTTTGATCATATTCTGTCACCTTGGGCAAACAATATTGATTTTCTGTACAAAAAGGATAGAAAACAACACTTATGAAACATAATGCAAATAGGGAGACTGAAATTGTCCCTTTCATGATTTTAAAAAAAGTCTTAAAAATTCAGAAAGACTAGCATTCATTCAGGAACAGCTTTCACATTTTACAGGATGCTTCGTGTGAACTAGATTTGGAGTAGCATGGCTACATACTTGTTCTCTCAAAACTGATTCAACAGTGCAACATTTAATGGATAGAAGGCTACAATGAGGGCATGTTTTTATACCAAAAGTCATACCAATAATTTTGCTTACAAATTATTCAGTGCATACTCTCAGGCCACAAAATCCTCCAACACTGAAAAAGGAAATTACACAAGAGTGATGAACGCAAATCACATGACACAGCTGTCCACATAAGCACCAGATAAATATGTATTCATTAAGACATGTATGTATTCGTTATAAAGACATACATGTATTTGTTATAAAGACATGCATGTATTCATTATAAAGACATACATGTATTCATTAACACATACATGTATTCATTAAGATTTGCATGTATTCTAAGAGATACATGTATTCAGTAACACTTACATGTATTCACTAAGAGACACATTCAGAGATGCACAAACTCATTAAAACAAATATCATGGATATCACATTCACGCCGGTGCACTGTGGACAAACTGATGCAACCCCACTAAAGATATGCTGTAAAAAGGCATTTACACTTAAATCACCATTACATGCTTCTGAATGAAGACTTCTGCAGCATGTACAGGTAACTGTTCAGTTACATTAACTCCCTACATCACAAAGGCGTATCACACATGGAGGCAAATCTCTTCTCAAAACAATTAACAACCTACAACATACCACTTAAAAAAAGTCCATACATAACATGATGTCTTATATGTAGTCATGCTTTATATTCAACTTCATTCACTTGTACATGTCACAATAATTGCACAGAGCTTAAATTTAATAAATATCATAACGCAACAGATGTATGAAATCTAATTAGTAAATTCATATTAAATTAATAACAGTTCAGCCTTGGGAATGCCAGACAGCCAGGTAGGGTAAGTATAGACATAGCAGTATGACATCCTCACACTTAAACATTGTACATTAAATGTTCAGGTTTTAATATACACACAAAATGGCATTTTCCATGTTCCTTGCATGATAATGAAAAGAATGGAAGGAGTTCAGTGCATGAAATGTGAGATGAAATATTGAAATGGCAATATGGCGTACTGATACAAAAGTGTGTAGGCTTTATCTGGTGCTAGTGAAATTGAAAGAGTACCGATATTAGGATGGCTTTACTCTATGGGCCATAAAACGTATGACAGTAGAGTACTTATCTCGTCAACTACTGCTGGAACCCCTGCTTATGAAGTCTGCTACAACATCTTTTTTTATTTCAGGAGTGTATAATAACATAACTTTTGTTTTATTTTCTTAACTTCTTCATCCTATGTTTGTTTTTGCAACAGCTGAAGGGCACCAAGTACAAAACCACGAATATATACATGTGTCCACTATGATTCCACTATCTTTGCACAAAATAAAACAGACAAGAATAAAAATCCATTACAAGTATATACAATATTTACAACTTCACAAAGTAAAATATAAATATACTGTATGTCAGAAAGGTGAATTATTTCATACCTGTAACTACTATGCTTATATGAATTATGGAGTCAGTAGTTATACAACCAGAGAAGATTGGGGGTGGGGGTGGGGGTGGACATTTTCAGAGTATATGTCGTGTTAATGTGGAGAGTGGACAGGAACAGTGGATATGCTTGTATTGTCATTAGGCAAATCCCAAAGAGAGTGGACAGAAACCGTGAATATGTCCGTATTGTAATTAGTCAAATTCCTCAGAGAGTGGACAAAAACAGTGGATACAGCCATACTGTTGTTTAGCAAGAGTGGACAGGAACAGTGAATATGCCCGTACTGTCATTAGTCAAATTCCACACAGAATGGACAGGAAGAGTGAATATGCCCATATTGTCATTAGTCCAATTACACAGAGAGTGGACAGGAACAGTGGATACAGAGATACTGTCGTTAAGCCACTTACACAGAGAGTGGACAGGAACAGTGAATATGCCCGTATCGTCATTAGTCAAATTCCTCAGACAGTGGACAGGAACAGTGAATATGCCCATATTGTCATTAGTCAAATTCCACAGAGAGTGGACAGAAACAGTGAATATGTCCATATTGTCATTAGTCATATTCCTCCGAGAGTGGACAGGAACAGTGAATACAGCCATACTGTCGTTAAGCCACTTACACAGACAGTGGACAGGAGCAATGAATATGCCTGTATTGTCATTAGTCAAATTCCACACAGAGTGGACGAGAACAGTGGATACAGACATACTGTCGTTAAGCCACTTACACAGAGAGTGGACAGGAGCAGTGAATATGCCTGTATTGTCATTAGTCAAATTCCACAGAGAGTGGACAGGAACAGTGAATATGCCCGTATTGTCATTAGTCAAATTTCTCAGAGAATGGACAGGAACAGTGGATATGCCCGTATTGTCATTAGTCAAATTCCATAGTGAGTGTTCAACATAATCCCCCTATGTCAGTAGTTACACTTTACCAGATCCTGCTGCCCAAAGTGCCATTAAGAGAAGTATGTAGATGGAGCTTGTAATGACACATACACTAGCTGGTGTGCCTAAAGGAAAGCACATGTAGCTGTATTAGAACATTGGTGATATTAAAGGAATGGACAAAATGTAGAGGCTGTTGCTGAAGTGCCATTAAGAGAAGTATGTAGATGGAGCTTGTAATGACACATACACTAGCTGGTGTGCCTAAAGGAAAGCACATGTAGCTGTATTAGAACATTGGTGATATTAAAGGAATGGACAAAATGTAGAGGCTGTTGCTGAAGTGCCATTAAGAGAAGTATGTAGATGGAGCTTGTAATGACACATACACTAGCTGGTGTGCCTAAAGGAAAGCACATGTAGCTGTATTAGAAAATTGGTGATATTAAAGGAATGGACAAAATGTAGAGGCTGTTGCTGAAGTGCCATTAATGAAAGCGCTATTAAGGGAATGTGCCAAAGATTGGGTAATCTAAACCCTGTTCTTTATCCTATTAGAGAGCTATTAAACTTAACACAGCATCACTTTTTTAAAATGCTTCAAAAAACAATCAAAATGAGGAAACACAAAGTCAAATGAAAAACAAAAAATGTCAAAATATAACAATTTGGAAAATAAACAAATATAAATTATCATTATCTGGTTATTTTTAAACCACTTACATCATACCTGTATGTACCTCCTGGTACAATGGTCAAGACAAACCGACTAGCCTTGTCAAAGAACACAGTGCTCAAACACAAGAAACAGGTCTTAATTTATCCTGCTTACAGTACTTCAGGTCCAAGTTGTTAAGTTTACTTTGCCTTGTGTTGCTTGTTGCTGTTTGAATAGTGCCTATGTGCTATAACTACAGAATTAGGTCACCTTTTTTGCTTGGGCTAGGGAAGACCCTTGTGGGTGGTTTGTTATGACCATTCCCTTGAAGAATTTTGATGGAACACTAACATAACCCTTAGTGTTTAAATTAGTTTTTGACCAAGCAGCATTAGAAAAACAGGAACACGAAAACAGTGAAAGACATACTGTTTACTTGTTACAAATGTGCGCTTTTGAGATACGATCTCACGCGTAAGAACTGCAGTGAATCCTGATGAACGAGAGAGATTACAAATGTGAATTACATCACTACGTGTCATAATTCTGACAGCATGTAAATATAATCCCATTTTTATTTACCTACATAATACCTACAATTTAACCCCAGCATGGAGACTTTCCTGAAGGCTGTATATGCGCAATTGTTTACAGAGAGGACTTATTGACGTCATATTCCATTAACTTTCTATTCCTCTTAACACTGGTAACAAAGCAGATAAAACATCCCATTCTTCCTCTTAATATTTCACTGCATGAAGATGTACAGGTGCTTGTTGAGCACTAAGTTTTAATCAGCACTGCTGGACCTCAAACTGCTGCGCACTACGGAACTTCCACACTGAGCAAATTATTAGCATGTCTTAAAGTCAACATGTACCACAGATTCAGCCAATATTTAATTAGCTAACCAATCTTTTGAAAAGGTAGTTAAATTCAAGATAATATCCTACAGTATAAATAATACCCATGTTAAAAAGTCTGCAGCACAGAACATTTCACTTTAGCTTAAGGGAGTCACGTAAGTAGTTGGCCATTTCACGACATTTTGTCTGCAGTGGAACGTCTTGTATCTGGTGAATCGGGACTTCAACCTGGACGAAGACGAAAGAAACAAAACCAAAAAAAAACAAATATGTAGAGAACATACAACACACTACATGAACGAGTGAATCACTGATTACTTCTGAACTTGTAGAATTCTGTTCACCCAGCACTGTCATATCAGCGGTGCTACCTTACTGCAGCATCATTTTATTTATTTACACCATATTTGAGGATTTTTTATTTATATTTATTTATTTATCTGATTGTTGTTTTATGCCATACTCAAGACCATTTCACTTATATAACGAGGACCACCATTATGGTGGGAGGAAACCAAACAGAACCCAGGGTAAAACCACTTGAACCAAGCCCACACAGTGACTGTGTATTGACACTAAAACAAAGCTCCCGAAGTCATCGTGTGTTCACTGAACAAAATGCACTGATATATTGTGCACTGACATTTGAACTAAGCCCACCTAGTCACTGTGTACTGACAGTGAATCAAGCCCACCCTGTCAATGTGTACTCACACTTGAAGCAAACCTACCCAGTCATTGTGTACTGACACTGAGCCAATCCCACCCAGTCAGTGTGTATTAACACTTAACAAAGCCCACCCAGTCAGTGTGTACTAACACTGAACCAAGGCCACCCATTAACCCTGTACTGACACTGAGGCAAGCCCCCCCAGTCACTGAGTGTCGACACTGAACCAAACCCACCCATACACTGTGTACCGACACTGAACCAAACCCACACAGTCACTGTGTACTGACACACAATCAAGTCCACTTAGTCACTGTGTACTGACACTGAACAAAAACTACCCTGTCACTGTGCTCACAATGAACCAAGCCCACCCAATCACTGTTTATTGACACTGGACCAAGCCCATCCCGTCAATGTGTGCTCACGCTGAACCAAACCCGCCCAGTTAATGTTTACTAACACTGGACCAAACCCACCCAGTCACTGTGTATTGACACTGAACCTAGTCCAACCAGTCACTGTTTGCTCACAGTGAACCAAGCTCACCCAGTGCATTGTACACTCACAATGAACTAAGCCCACCCAGTCACTGTGTACTGACACTGAACCTAGTCCAACCAGTCACTGTTTGCTCACAGTGAACTAAGCCCACCCAGTCACTGTGTATTGACACTGAACCTAGTCCAACCAGCCACTGTTTGCTCACAGTGAACCAAGCTCACCCAGTCACTGTGTACTGACACTGAACCTAGTCCAACCAGCCACTGTTTGCTCACAGTGAACTAAGCCCACCCAGTCACTGTGTATTGACACTGAACCTAGTCCAACCAGTCACTGTTTGCTCACAGTGAACCAAGCTCACCCAGTGCATTGTACACTCACAATGAACTAAGCCCACTCAGTCACTGTGTATTGACACTGAACCTAGTCCAACCAGTCACTGTTTGCTCACAGTGAACCAAGCTCACCCAGTGCATTGTACACTCACAATGAACTAAGCCCACTCAGTCACTGTGTACTGACACTGAACCTAGTCCAACCAGTCACTGTTTGCTCACAGTGAACCAAGCTCACCCAGTGCATTGTACACTCACAATGAACTAAGCCCACCCAGTCACTGTGTATTGACACTGAACCTAGTCCAACCAGCCACTGTTTGCTCACAGTGAACCAAGCTCACCCAGTCACTGTGTATGGACACTGAACCTAGTCCAACCAGTCACTGTTTGCTCACAGTGAACTAAGCCCACCCAGTCACTGTGTATTGACGCTGAACCTAGTCCAACCAGCCACTGTTTGCTCACAGTGAACCAAGCTCACCCAGTGCATTGTACACTCACAATGAACTAAGCCCACCCAGTCACTGTGTACGGACACTGAACCTAGTCCAACCAGCCACTGTTTGCTCACAGTGAACTAAGCCCACCCAGTCACTGTGTATTGACACTGAACCTAGTCCAACCAGCCACTGTTTGCTCACAGTGAACTAAGCCCACCCAGTCACTGTGTATTGACGCTGAAGCGCGAAGTCTAATCGTGATAACCCAATAATCACAACAAGTCAACCCACCTGAAATTCCTTTACCCACTCTCCAGAAAATGCCTGTATAAACGCCTTCTTCTCATTGGCTGCATTGAAGTACAGAACCCATTGGTTACTGCTAATGCCTACATCTTGGGACTCAAATTCCTAACAAAACAAGATGAAGATTTAAATGATAAAGGATTATATTAAATTGCTGCATAATGCTATACTCAAATATTTTTCCCACTCATATTTTCCCACATGTGACACATGGGATCACATGCAATATTGGTGAAGACAACTGATTGTCAATGAAGGCAAGACTGCACATGCAGCCCCATGAAAGTCTCTGACCTCTTCCTGTTAAATGAATATCAACATATATATAAGCATATCATCTTGTGGCTACACATGGAAAATTGATGTCTGAAATGTTATGGAAGTTTTACTACCTCATACACAGAGGAAGAAGACACTTTGTCCACTACATACTACCTCATACACAGAAGAAGAAGACACTTTGTCCACTACATACTACCTCACACACAGAAGAAAAAAACACTTTGTCCACTACATACTACTTCATACACAGAAGAAAAAGACACTTTGTCCACTACATACTACCTCATACACAGAAGAAAAAAACACTTTGTCCACTACATACTACCTCATACACAGAAGACGACACTTTATCCACTACATACTACCTCATACACAGAAGAAGAAGACACTTTGTCCACTACATACTACCTCATACACAGAAGAAAAAGACACTTTGTCCACTACATACTACCTCATACATAGAAGAAAAAGACACTTTGTCCACTACATACTACCTCATACACAGAAGAAAAAGACACTTTGTCCACTACATACTACAACTCACCAGCACACAGTAAGTTTTCACGAAGGGGTCTTCTGAGATGGCCGTGACGTCAACCAGATCAGCGCTGCCTAAGGTACGGAAAAAGCTTGTCTGAACGTCTTCATGACAAATGAGGATCTTCTGGGGGGTCAATATCAGACAGCAAGCTAGGCAATTCAAGCTGCGGCCTTCTCCTACAACGCACTGCTGTAATGATGTAATGATTAATGGTGTCTTGTTAGATACAAACGACAATCATTCACAGTTGGCTGTTTATCTACAGTGGGGTGGGTTTAGGTATTATATTCACTATTACAAAGTATGATATTTCCAACACCAACAAGTAGTTGCCCTAGACGTCAGGACAGCAGTACCCTCTATTTCACGTATGTGAGAAAGAGAGCTACACATTATAGTACAATCTGAGCACATCTTAATTCATTTGCTATCTCCAAATGTTGCATATGTTCTCTCTGTGGTAAGGATTACATTAAGCCCTTGCCCCAAACATCTTAAGCACCGTATGTTCATAGCAGCTAGAATGGTACATGTGCTTTACTCAGCTCACAATACTTGATTCCAGAATGGTGTTAACACTTGTGACACAGCAGAGTTTTGTTCACAGGGTCTAATATAGCTTTCCACTTTGGGTGATATGGTTCAGACTGACCTGCTGCCCCTCTGACACAGCCTGGCAGAGCACCTGTAGCCAGCTGCTGGCTTCCTGCTCGTTAGCAGCGGCCAGCTGTATGCTACTGCCCTGGATGCAAATGATCTCCAGGCAGTAGTTCCGGTCGGCAGATGTTAGTCTCCTGCACCCACTGCAGTTCTCGCTGTTCAGATTGATGAACTGCTGTGGCTTGCTGTCAGACTTGGAATTGAACAGACAGAAAACCCCATCTCTGTCAGCAGAAAGAAGAACACATGGTCGCAAAATATCGCTACTTCATCAGATTTCATTTTTCTCTCCACAATTTTTATGCTTTTTGTTACAACAAAAATGCTATGCGTGAAACATCAAATTTTAGCATCATTCATGACACAATACAAATTATCAGGAATTTATTTAGCTGCCATAGTATAAAATATCAATGAATTTATATACAACGAACATCTTGTTTCACTAAGCTGTTACAACATACCTGAGAACCATGTAAGCTGTTTTCCAGATGGAGTTAAGGCCCTTTGACCTGTAGAGTAGATGCCCCATCTTGTGTGCACTTTGCTGCTTGCGACTAGAACTAGGGTCTTCCCAGTGTACCAGCACATAGGACAGAATCTTCACATTCTCTCTCTGGTAACATACAAACACAAATTTTATGTATTCTACCATTTGCATATCAAAGGAACATTTTTTTTTTTCAAGAGTCAGATGTTGATTGTTTCTTATCGCTTCATCCATCTTATTGGGCCAGTTAAGAATTTTTTGTGAAGATCAGCTGGAAAACTCCAGTGTTGGCATCAAAAGTATTATTAAGGCCTTAATGTGCTTTTCAAAGTGCATTTTACAGGTCAACCTTTCGGTGAATTAGAGCAGTTCAGGGAAAAGCTTCATACGAAAAGATTATCAAAAATGTGTCAGTTCTCCTTGTGCTGGTCACCCTACTCTCAGCCCTTATGCCACTCACCTGTGTGTGTGTTTCTGCTGCAGCATACTTAGTCATGGCAATCCTCTGTGTTGTGGCGTCTGTCAGCACAGACAGCTTGGACAGATTCATGGAGGAAGATTCCATGGCTTCCGAGACACACTGCAGAATACACCTGATCAAAAATAAAACACAGGTCAGCTTAGCCTTTTCTTTCAGTGTCCAGGAGTGTAGTTATCGGTCAAACCGACTGCCCTGTTTGTCTTTGTTAGTTTGACTTGGGTTTAACATCGATTTTCACATGATTTCACACATACCACAACAGTGTCTCCTTGTGGCAGGCCAGACCCAAAGCGGGAATTTTTACAGTGCTGCCTCGCTGGAATGCCATGCAGAAGACACCAGACATGACCAGACCACACAGAAGACACCAGACGTGACCAGACCACACAGAAGACACCAGACGTGACCAGACCACACAGAAGACACCAGACGTGACCAGACCACACAGGCCTATGCTAAGCGCCCAGCTAGGAAGTGCCAAGGTCACCAATGTTGGTGTCTTAGGTATGACTCCATTTGGGATTGAGCCTACGATAAATCATTACAAGCAAGACACTCTAGCCACTAAGGTACCGTAGCTGGCAACTTTCTTGTGTGAATAACATGACATAAGGCGTGGGTGAATAACATGACATAAGGCGTGGGTGAAAGGCCACGGTGATGAGCCATGCAGTACTTGTGTGAATAACATGACATAAGGCGTGGGTGAAAGGCCACGACATAAGGCCACGGTGCCCAGCCATATAGTACTTGTGTGAATAACATGACATAAGGCGTGGGTGAAAGGCCACGGTGACCAGCCATATAGTACTTGTGTGAATAACATGACATAAGGCGTGGGTGAAAGGCCACGGTGATGAGCCATGCAGTACTTGTGTGAATAACATGACATAAGGCGTGGGTGAAAGGCCACGGTGATGAGCCATGCAGTACTTGTGTGAATAACATGACATAAGGCGTGGGTGAAAGGCCACGGTGATGAGCCATGCAGTACTTGTGTGAATAACATGACATAAGGCGTGGGTGAAAGGCCACGGTGACCAGCCATATAGTACTTGTGTGAATAACATGACATAAGGCGTGGGTGAAAGGCCACGGTGACCAGCCATACAGTACTTGTGTGAATAACATGACATAAGGCGTGGGTGAAAGGCCACGGTGATGAGCCATGCAGTACTTGTGTGAATAACATGACATAAGGCGTGGGTGAAAGGCCACGGTGATGAGCCATATAGTACTTGTGTGAATAACATGACATAAGGCGTGGGTGAAAGGCCACGGTGACCAGCCATACAGTACTTGTGTGAATAACATGACATAAGGCGTGGGTGAAAGGCCACGGTGGCCCAGTACTTGTGTGAATAACATGACATAAGGCGTGGGTGAAAGGCCACGGTGATACAGTACTTGTGTGAATAACATGACATAAGGCGTGGGTGAAAGGCCACGGTGATGAGCCATGCAGTACTTGTGTGAATAACATGACATAAGGCGTGGGTGAAAGGCCACGGTGATGAGCCACTTGTGTGAATAACATGACATAAGGCGTGGGTGAAAGGCCACGGTGCAGTACTTGTGTGAATAACATGACATAAGGCGTGGGTGAAAGGCCACGGTGATGAGCCATGCAGTACTTGTGTGAATAACATGACATAAGGCGTGGGTGAAAGGCCACGGTGACTAGCCATACAGTACTTGTGAAAGCCACAGATTGCTTTCATCTATTATGAAACTCCTGACATTCCACCTGTCGTATATGAATAGTAATCAAAAGTAGACTCATTCTTATAACATAAAATATAGCCCTCAGATCCACATACCACTTGTAATGTAATTCTTCAACCTTTTTGCATGTTTGCAAGGTATTTATTCAAGCATATTCTGAGGGCATTTTTCTGTGTTAACTGAAAAAATTATACTTTTCGTCTCCAAAATGACATTAAAAATGTGCATAAATTGCACGGAAAGGTAATCTTTCATGTACGAAAAGGTGGAGGAATTAAAGTAATCCAACACACAGACCAAACATTTTCGGTGTATATATAACTCACTTGGTGAGAGCAGAATCTCCCGTTGTCACCCAGAACTGCTTGCGGCGATTAGTACACACAATCTGAATGACCTGGTCTCCCACACTGAGCTGTAGACAAAAAACAATACCACAAAACGTCATCATGTTAGTTACATGATCTCTATCATAACAATTGGTCATCCACTCAACTTTACACACATGCTTTGAGTTTGGGGAAAAAGAAAACCACCAAAGGTTGCACCCTCGTTAATATCATGTATAAAGTTAAAAGGGTTTCAACAAATTGTGACATCAATAAGGATAATGGATAATGAAAACAAAAACAATATCAGCCTGTTGATTCCTTTACCAGATGTTCCAATACAGTAATGAAGGATGTTCTTACATTGTTAAGATCTTTCATTAAAAATTTTCTTATTCTTTCAATTTGAATATTTCTAAATTAACAACGAGCTTTTAACTCACTGAAATGAAGTCTAACTCTTCATAAGGAATGGACGCATCTTTCTTTAAGTTGCCACTGCAAGCTCTAATCAACAGGTACAAGGCTTTGTCAGTGACCAAGAGAGCTATCAGAGTTGTCTCCCCTTCTGTGTGACCCGATCGTGTGCTGAACAACTGCAAAAACAGAGTATGAAGTCAGATACAAATTTGAGCCCTCACTGGTAAGAAGAACAGTCCTGACTGAACATGCTACACAACATGACAAAGGCTTGTCCAGGTATTCGACAGACAATATTTTTTCTCCTAAAAATCAACATCACATTTATTACATTACTTTTTATCACATGTCACATCACAACAATGTTTCCTTGTAACCTTGTTTCAACGTAGACATAGGTAATGGCTTTATTCATTTATTTCATTTGGTGCTTTACGCCATACTCAAGAACATTTCACTTATACCACGGCGGCCTGCATTATGGTGGGAGGAAACCGAGCAGAGCCCGCAGGCAAGCCACGACAATCCGGGGTTTGCTGGCAGACCTTCCAACGTATGGCCAGAGAGGAAACCAGCATGAGCTGCACTTGAACTCACAGTGACCGCATTTTTGGCAGGCTTCTGGGTCATTACCCTGTACTAGCGCGCTAACCAACTGAGACATACTTAATGTGCTCTGTGACAAACCTCTTGCTCTGGACCTGGGTCAACCATCAGACAAAGAAAACATACAAACAAATTACAACAACAAAAACACAGCCTGATCTAACTAGTCATATTCCCGATGCTGTGATAGTAAGTGTGAACCCTACCAATACCAACAACCCCCAAATGACCTAAAATTTAAGAAGTTTCTCTTTTTTCCTGATTCTGAGAGAAGTCTTGATTTTAGAATGGTGTTTTGGGGGATTGTATGGAATGTAGGATGATATTCTGCTGAAAAACTATAAGCTCAGGCACCAACACCAACATTTTATGACATGAATGCACTATTTTGGTTGAAATTTTAGGTCATTTACAGGATATCCTTTTACCTGGTTTGCATATTAACATATTAAACCCAAACCTGCCAGATGTCTGTACACCCCCCCCCCCAACTTCCCAGCCTCCCCGCCCCCAATAAATGTGTCTCTAAGAATGGACCAACCTTGATAAACTGCTCCTCTTCCTTCTCAAACACATCCAGCATCAGATGTAACATCGTGTTGTTGTCCACCCTGGGTAAAATACAAGCAGGTAAACTACCTATTCATTATCTTTACACGTGAATGTGAATCACCTGTTATTTTTATATTTCTCTTACATTTCTTAACTCTGGAGAATTTTTGAGGTTCTGCAAAGCGACAACTGGTTTAGCATATGTTTTACACCCTAGTAATTTGTTTTGGGTCTTCAACAACATTCAGCCCTCAAAATATGGGAAGGTAAGAATACACTGTCTGCACAGGAGATTTTTAAGGATAATGAACAGAGCGAGCACTTACTTGACAGAGCAGTCTGACTCTACTTTTTCCTCTGCTGGTTTGCCTTCCTGCTCTTTGCCACTTGCTATCACGGAACTTTGCTGACTCTCTTCTAGTTCCTTTTCAGTTTCAGACTTGGCCAACTTCTCCAAGACTTTCAAGGAAAGTTCATCAGCCGTATTTGACCTCGGCTTTTGTGTTGACCCTTGAACTTTCGTCACGTTGCTCCCATAAATGTCATTGGACATTCCAGGGGCTTCTTTGACTGCCTCAGAATTTACCGAGTTAACTACTGGTGACACATGTACGTGGTTTCCTGCAGCCACTGTTCCTGCCAAACCTTTCCTGTCATTATGTGAGCTATTCACTGCTTGGCTTGGTGATCCTACTGACTTGACTTGCAGCTGTGAACTTGTTGAGAAGATACTATCTGGCCCATTAGGCACAGAATTGTTTAACTTGTCTTCTGTGGTTTGAGAGTCTGATTTCTTTGTAGGAATAACATGTGAAGTGTGACTGCTGCTTTTTTCTGAAAGATTAGGCTTTGGAATGTCTCCATGTGATTCTATGGTATGTTGGGAACTTGTTTCAGAAGACAATTTGGCTTTTCCCCCATCACTAGTCACATGATCTTTGTCTGTCTCATCTCCCATCGACACAGTGTCGTCACACAAGCCATACCCGCTGTCATCTTTACTGATTTTTCCCAGTGGTGTGGGAGACTGGATACCAGTGCATGTGGAGGCAGTATGGTTGTAGAAATTATCAGAGTTTCCGTCATCACTGGGTGTTGCCCGAGAAGTATCCTCTGTAGAATCGTCTCTTGACAACGAGTTGGAATCGGTCACTTCCCCTTCGTCTTTTTCACTTATGCTATTCTTATCTTTCTTTGTCAACTTTTTCAACTTCTTCTTTTTCTTCTTTGCGTGATCTCCCTTTGATTTGACCCTTATGACCTCCAAGTTTTCACTGTCCTCTTGTTCAGAAACACTGACTATGCTCTCTATTCTTGTGAACGTGTCTGAGTATGGACTTGAACTGCGAATGGATGAGTCACAGGGCACACTCAGATGACGCGATGAGAGAAGTGTACTACCAGCCTCAATCTGGAATCCAGAGTCTGTAGAGGCAGAGTAAGTCCTTCGTCTTCCGAAGTCCTCGTCATGGTATCCTCTGGGGAACATGTAATCAGAGGAGGACATCATACTGGACTGGAAATCAAAGCACACACTATCATCAGACAGTTGTTACACAAAACTGGGACATATGTGCAAATGTATGAAATATTATAGCACAACACAAAACCACTATCATTCATTCATTCTGAGGTAAGGCAAACCTGGAGATGTTTTAATACAGAAGAATCTATGATAACTTTAACTGAATTCAGAATGGTAGTCTTACTCAATCATCAATTTTTCTTCCAGTTTTCATACTTCCACACAAATTACACCACAGTCCACATGGCTCGCCAGGAAAAAAAATCAGGCACTTTTCAAGGACTTGAAAAACAAATTCAAGTACTGGTATCTTGTTATCTCCACGAATAAAGGGCTGAAGATTTCCAATCAACGCCGTAACACACTATTTAGTTGGTATAGGCCTAATTGATGTTTGGCTGCATTGCGTGACATGCAGTCAAATTTCCTTCATCCACTTGGATGCATGCCTGCGAATAGGAGCAAATGTTGCTGCAAGGATCATTAATATTCACAGTCAGGCTGGACATTGTTTCATTAGGGGTCCACACAGGTGCCCTGTAGGACACCTCTTGAGATCGTTTGGATTATTATTACTATTATTGTAAGGGGTTCACACATTATTATTTTTAGTCCTCTCGTAAAATTGCAATATCTCCCAAACTACTGAAGGCAGAGAACCCAAAGTATATTGTTAGGCTTGAAAAATCTTCTTCTTAAAAACAGATAAAGCTGTCAAAAGAAATTCCATTTGCTGTTTCTAGGTGGATGGCGCTACTCAGATAGCCTTGCACGTTAAATTTGATATGCAAATTAGGCTGTAATTAACATCCGAAGTTATGAAAAAATTACATTACTTCTAAATACTGCTTAAAATGATTAACCATACACACTGTCTGGTGTTCCATGTTATGAGGATTACAATTCTGCAGTTTTGTACATTGTATAGTTTTGAAGTTTTTTGCTAAGAAACCAACAAAAATTTCTCAGAACTCTCCCATTTAGATAACCTGGGAGTAGATCAAAGGCAAAGTTTCTCTCTGTGACAGAGCCCTTGTATTTGACAGGACTATTTGTTTTTTTTTCACTGGCTTTCACCACAGACCCAGTGAACCCTGTACTGGGCTTCACCTAAGCATTTACTCTGGTTTGGCTGGCCACAGGGTAGGTATTCTAATTCTGTCTGGCACTGGGAGCAGCAGATCAAAGGCACAATCTCTCTACACATGTGGCTGAGCCCTGGTATCTGAGAGCACTGTTTATTTTCTTTTCACTTTTTCACTTTTCAAGGTGGCTGCCCTAGAATGTTTTACCTATCCTGCATGTCTTTTTTCTCTCATTTTTTTTTCTTGAAGTATCTTGAAATTATTAGGCACTGTGGACTACTCCTAGCACTCAGAGACTGAGATACAGTCTATTTCTTATCATTTTTAAATGGAAATTTTTTCCTCACAATTTTAATGTGAATAGAATGCGTTGAAATGTCATTTTCTCCAAAAGAATTTTTCCGAAGTAGCTGAAATTTAAAATGCAGACACAATACGTTGGGGCAAATTATGTGTGCAAAAATCATTTACATATATTGAAAACTGTGGAAATGTACTGACTAGAAAAGTTGTCATGTGACCGAAAGTTTTTGATCTTAAATATTTTAAGTGTGCTGCAGTTGGACGTCCTGATCAGGAGTCTGGTCTTGTTTTTTGCCTGCGATGTACACTTTTGATGCAAATTACGATTAAAGTTCCAAAAAATGTAATTTTCCCCACATTTGGAGGTCACTTGACTGAAAACCGTTACAGCTGTAATGCTGAAAATTACATAGGGCCAAGGGCCAGATATGTACTATACAAAGTGCGAAAAAGCAAAATTTGCCCACACTCAGGGGTCACATGATAGAAAACTGTTATAACTGTAAAGCTGAACATCGCTGAGTGCAATTTACTATGAGAATGGAGATCACCCTTGCTACACTGTATTCTTATGTCTTTTGTTTTTGTTTATGATTTATTTTGTCTTATGGGCCATTTGCAAAAGATCAAAACTCAACTACTTCCATGCTGGTTTTCAGTAGCAGGCCAATTGTTCATGATACCTAGTATGGGTCCAAATCCAGTTGGCTTTTTTCTTTCAATCTTTTCAGTTCTTTCTCTTTTGTATTATCATAAAGTTATCAGGGGGCTACCAGATATGGTGAAATAGGTAGTAGAGTGGAACCTAGCAACGCTGTTGGATAACAGCTTTAATTTTGCTCAATTCCACCTCATACCAAGTCTTCTTCACGTACTTTCGCAAAATGACTGCAGTTTAATCAGGTCTCCACGTGTTTACAATTAGAGCCACTTTTGGTCATGGTTTATTTCCCTTTGCATTTCACCAGGCGTGGGTACCTGCATGCCATTTGATGGCATATACATTTACAACGTTACACCCGATTATTTATTTGACCATCTGCAGAAAAATTATGTTATAGTGCACAACTTTGACTGCGTACTTCTGGATAGCGCAAATATAGGTCACACAACAGGATATCGAATGCTAACCAATTCATGCTTCAAATGAACTATATTTACCGCAAAACAAAAAAAGTCAAGTCCTTTCAAGGACCTGCACATAAAATGTGAAAACTTAAGGACTTTCAAGTCCTTGAATTCTTAATTTTCAAAGTTTTCAAGGACCCATGGGAACCCTGTTACACAGGCATGATAAGCAGAAAAAGCTTTTGCAGCTGTATCACTATATGCCTACATAACTCTGTTCACATATAAACTTACACTGATGAGTTCACGTTTGAACACGGCGGTGACAAAATACATTCTCGGTAAAGAAGCAGAGCTATATGTATCACTTACTCTCACTGAAATACTATTTTCACACCACATAGGTATAACTTACACTTATGGAAGAATTCAGAGGTGAAGAGCTACTTTCCATGTTATAGAGGTGCTACTTACACTCATGGAAGACCTCAGCTGTGAAGAACTGCCATCCATGTTACAGAGCAGTGAGGTGTAACTTAAATTCCTGGAAGGACTGAGCACTGAATAACCTGTACATATATAAATACTTGCCCTGCTACAGAGGTATAACTTACACTCATGGAAGAACTCAGCAGTGAAGAACTACTTTCCATGCTGCACAGTGAGACTTTATCATCAATATGCGTGGCAGATGATTGGTCAGCTTTAGGTCGTGCTTGGTAACTGCTGAGGTCCAAATATGGCATGTCCTGGAAAGGCAGGAAAGGTCAAAGGTTAAGAGAACAATAAATTATTCAAAGATTCAGGTTCTGTCATACAAGTACGGGGCCTCCGTGTGCTAGTGCAGCAAAGTGACCCAGGAGTTTCTCACTAATGTGGTCGCTGTGAGTGCAAGTCTAGCTCATGCTTCCTCTCCAGTCATATTTGAGAAGATCTATCTGCAACCTGTGGATGGTCATGGGTTCCCTCCGATCATAATGCTGGCAGCTGCAGTATAAGTGAAATATTCTCGAGTATGGCGCAAAACATCAATCAAATAAAATAAATGAATCATACAGAAACATGTTCTCTGTATGTTAATGTTCAGTCTGGTTACCACTGCTTCCCTATTGCTATAGTATTTTAATACCCTGTACAATCTCTGTTTGTATAAGACATGAGTATTCATCGAACATTTCTCTCATAATTAATTTTAAGACTTGGTTAAGCTTTTCAGCACAAGACAACATGATTTTACAAGAAAAGTTCTGAAAAATGAATTTAGTTTTTGAGAAATAAGGGACTACGCTCTAAGGTAGTGATAACTGAAACACACAAATTAACTATAAATTTGAAAACAAACAGAATGTATCCAATGATCACGACCAATATCCATCCATCCTTCACACTGATGTACTTAGAAAGGGAAGATGATGCTGCACTCAAGTAATGGTATATCATCGCACAGGAAAAAAAACAAAACAACATGAACCAAACATGAGTGTAGCCAGCACTTAAATATCCACTCACACAAAAAATTACAGTTTACAAAAAGTTAAGCCGGAACACAGCTCACACAGAAAGAATCACAAATGTCCATCAAACTTACATATTCTAACTTGAAGGTTCCAAAGTCCAAGCCTGAAGTCAGAGTAACTAGTACATTAAGCCTCTGTGAAGTGTGAGATAAAAAAGAGAAAACATATGTAATGAATTTATATCCACTCCACCCAAACCATGACTGAAGTTTTAGAGCACATTGAAAGGTATTGACAAAAGAGGAACTTCCAGTTTTGTTAAAAAAATACATGCGATATTCTGTCAGCAAAACTGTAGGGGAGCTAAGTTAGGTACATGTACCTTCTTATTCACTAGATCACATTGTATAAATGCTGCAACAACTCAGAAATATAAGGTAAATATGAGTATATCACCATGCAGACCCAGATTGGTACATCACAGTTTCTCCCCTATAAAACACGATTCCTTGATCAAAAAAACACTGTTTCTCTTTAGTGTGATATGAAGACAGAGTTCCAAACCTGTTGATCAAGGACAAGAGCTTCTTTCACATAATATTTCTTGACATATCGACTGTTCTCCATGAAGCACCTCATGTAACTCTCCAAAAGGTTCTCATTCAGAGCAATATACAGCCATGCTCTTCCTGTAAGATACCACAAATGAACTGATTTATCTAACTGGTGTTTTTCACTGTATCCATGGCCAGCAATGAATACCACTGGCTCTAAAAAAGACTACTTTGAGTAATTTGAAGGTAAAGAGTAAATGAAGCAATGATTCAGCATTTACACCATATCAGCAATTTTATGGTGACCTGTCAAAAAAGGGCCCAACTCAACAGTTTTTATTGGTATTTTGATAAGAGTTTTTTTTTTTTTTTAATGTTTCTCTCCTTGTTAATTTCTTTCAAATCCCTGTCATTTTCAAGATCAAGAATCAGAAAAAAAAAGTATACTCTGGTGACCTTCCCTATATTTTCTCAAAGAATCAGGATATGCCCACCAGTTTTTCAAGGATTGCCTGTTAATGTCATTATTGTGGCAAGATGATAACATCGGAAGAACAATGGAGAAACTACTACACTTGATGGAAACTGTATCTAAAGTTTCAGAACCGGGGGCCTAAATGTTTTCACTGGAGCATTATTCAAATAATAGACTAATAACTAATTGTAGTTCCAGATGCCAAACAAATACTGTACAGTGATGTAACTTTTTGTTTCCTAGGAAAGTTCGTTTTGCCCCAAAACAAAATTAACCTGATTGCTTATTACAATTGTGGGACTTGTCACTGTCTGACAAAATTGCACCAAACCTTACCTCTTCCTAGATCTGTGGTGACATGATTGAGTTGGATGATTTCTTGCACCGCCCCCTTGCGGGTGAAATCTGTAACAACCTTCCAGTAGCCGTGAGTCACATGGCGAAGGCTGCAAAACATTCAATGCATTATTAACCACAGTATAACCCTGCACAATTCACTGTAAAAAATATCTGAGTATTGCACTAATCTTTACTTTTTTTCTTCACAAACTTCAGATTTTATAACTGTAAATTGACCCATCTGAATGGCATACAGCCAAACACTGGAAAGCAAATACATACTATGTTAATTGTGTAAAACTATAAAACAGTACTTTACCCATGTAAAAATGCATGGTCTAGGTGTTCGCACAGCTTGTGACATTGCCAGTCTGAATTTGTCAACACAAGGTTTTCCTCTCCTTTCAAAATCTGAAATTCTTGTATCTGAAAAATGTGGATAATTCTGTTGAAATACAATGAAGAACAGAATGAATCAATGATTATGGCTTAAAGCCATATACTGTGAACAACAGAAATGTCTGAAGTGGATAAAAGGCATTATGAGAACAGAAGTTTATTATTTAATACTTTAATTACATGGAGAAGAATACAGTGTAGCTTGGCTCTAAGTGTAAATATGGAAAATTAATCTTGAACCTAAAACTATTCAATAATGTAGAATGTAAAGGCTATGGAAATCTCAAATGATTCAATGTAATTTCTCAGATCTGATTTTACACAATGGTGTGTGGTGATTTACATCAAGCTGGCTAGTTTGTTGGTGGAGGAAACCAGAGTCAGAGAGTGACAGTGTAAACAAGCCTTTAATAAGAGCATGAAACTCATGAACTTCATATCCACCAACATGTGATGCAAACATGTTCACCTGTTGAAAAAAAATTACGGTTTTCTAGTCACTGATGATCAAAAAACCACAGATCTCACAGCTTCTATACGAAACAGCTCTAAAACCTACAAATCTATTACGTCACAGTATTGCTTGCTCACCAATCCAGTTTGGCAGAGCAGACCAAATGGGATTATGAAGCCCATAGGGCTTAACTGTATATAATACATGCAATATGTCAGATCTACTGCTGAGGCAAACGCTTGGCCAAAACAAAGAGAAAAAAAAAAACAAAACAGAAAACCCACATCATCCAGAAAATCTGTAAGGCGATTACAAGCAAATTCATATAGCTTACTGACGGACTGCTTATCAATTATGATGACAAACATGCACTCCTCATGTTAAAGTACCTGTGTCTTATGAAGCTATACCATACACAGCAACTTGTACACACTGCAGTAGACATAAGTAATAATGCCAAGTCAATTTCTAATTCCTCACAACAACAGCACACACGTATGTCACAATTTTTCGGCACCTATTTCACATCCAAGCAGAGATATAAACACACACATAAGAATAAACGATACAAATGTTACTTTTTTCGTCTTCTATTTTGCATTCATCATGATAATAATATTAGAGTCATGTGATTCTTGGCGAGGAGTAACAGTCATCTTTGGCGCCCACACAGATATTCTCCCGATTTGTCGTGATAACTTACACATTTAATGGCCTTGGCGACATTTGCTAAAATTCTGTCCTTAAGTCGCGTTCTGTCACAGGAGGTTGTCATCGTCTTCATCTTTCGTCGTGAAATATATCGACGAAAAGGCTTCGTTTACAAAGACATCACAGCTTAACTTGACATTTAACAACCGGAACAGCTCTGCACAACGCAGTGCGCAGATGCAAAGCTACGTGCGTGGTTTCCGAATGAAACCAGGGTTTGCACCAGAATCGTCTACGTCTAGGCCCTGTCCGTATGGACCCCTTCATCGCTGATGGAACTTCCTCATTACTCTTTCTATTCTCAGCCGCCCGAAATTGTGTCTATTCAACCAAATTAGCAACCAGAAATACTGGATGTACCATGGAGATGTCGATCCATTTAGCGGTCTGTTTTCATCAGTTGGAAATTATTATTTGCTCTGCTTTGCACCGAGCGATTCTATCATTTGAAAGCGGATAAGAATAAGTTGACATCTCCTTTAGAGCAGACCTAGGGGTGACAGATCGACGTCAGTTGTTTTTGTCATTCTCTTAGTGCTCTCGTCCAAGCCCATTCCTGATAGCAAATTTTCATTAAAACTGGTGCTAAATTGCAGAAAATTTATTACCCGAGACGGTACCATACTCAAAATTATTAGGCTAGCCAACACTCGGGGAAACGAGGCTCAAATCCGGGTTGGGTCACGCTATTCGCTTTAAGCCTGATTGTCTTAGTATTTTTGCTAATTTTAGCAGCAAGCACAGCATAGGAATTACTGGGTTTATTGTCACTTAGTGAATCAATCTCCACCGAAGGATTCATAACTTTCTTCAGTTTCAAATCATGTAACAGTTGAAATAAATATTTACATAGGTCTTGCTTTTTACCTTAGCCGTGATTTTAAAAAATTCATGTAGCAATTTTGTGAGGATGGACTCTGGATTGGCTTGGCATCATTTAATAGGCCTGCTGTGAATGGGCTATCTTCCCATGTTGTCACCCGATGACGTCTATCAGCAAGGACCATGCGCAGTGAGGTTTGGGAGGTGCAGTTACAAAGGCAGCTCGAGTTCCACCTTGTTCTTTAAGTATTTTGCTCTGTTCACATCTGTTTGAATATTTATTATTGGTTAACAAAGTGTTGGGAATGCATCTGGATATCCGAGAATTAAGTCTCACAAATTCCCCGACCAATTAAGGGGGTCTTGGGACCCTCTCCTAAAATCTGCTGGTGCAGTCGTTCTACTTGCATTTGTATGCCTCCCACCCCCCTCCTCTATGTTCAGCATGATTTTCAAGTGAGGCAGCATTACATATGACAGCAGTGTGACTGACTCAGCTGCTACATGGGATCAGCTTGTGATGTTGCCGTTGACCTGATGTTGTAACTCATGGATTATATTATTTCTGTCAAGTTGGACTCAGTATTAGCAGAGTGTGTTTGGGCCATCCTTAAAAATGCCCATTCGGCATAACCTGACAGACCCATCAAAAATGGGCCTACCATTCAGCATAACCTGACAGACCCATCAACAATGGGCCTACCATTCAGCATAACCTGACAGACCCATCAACAATGGGCCTACCATTCAGCATAACCTGACAGACCCATCAACAATGGGCCTACCACTCAGCATAACCTGACAGACCCATCAACAATGGGCCTACCATTCAGCATAACCTGACAGACCCATCAACAATGGGCCTACCATTCAGCATAACCTGACAGACCCATCAACAATGGGCCTACCATTCAGCATAACCTGACAGACCCATCAACAATGGGCCTACCATTCAGCATAACCTGACAGACCCATCAACAATGGGCCTACCATTCAGCATAACCTGACAGACCCATCAACAATGGGCCTACCATTCAGCATAACCTGACAGACCCATCAAAAATGGGCCTACCATTCAGCATAACCTGACAGACCCATCAACAATGGGCCTACCATTCAGCATAACCTGACAGACCCATCAACAATGGGCCTACCTATACCCAAAAGTTCTTATTAATATTTTGATGAAAGTTGGTTATTTTTTTTATATTTTTCTTGCCATGTTAATATCTTCAGTATCCCTATGTTTTTCAAGAGCCAAAATAAAAAAAAAAATTAACAACCCGCCCGTCCTATTTTTTCTCACAGGGTGAGGTTACGCCCAACAAACAGTTTTTTAAGGATGGCTTTCGTGGATGCTGTGCTGATGCTACATGTATGCTGGGCATATGTCAGAGGACATTCTGCACAGGTCATTTCAGTCTAGCTGAGCAGAATATTAGGCCTATGCTGTATAGGTCATTTTAATGCATATCTTCATATCGCTCTTGAAACGTAACACCGACAGTTTACTTTGTGAACAGTTATTCAATGACAAAGTCAATTTTGCCCAAAGCAAACTTGTGAAAAGCTGCAATGTCTTCAGACAAAGTAAGATATATAAATATTTTATTTTCCTTTAAAGGTAACATTTATATAATAAACATTCCCTTCCATTTGCTCAAGGTATTGTTGAGTCATTTCTGATGCAACACAAGCTGGGTGCAGCCTTCCAATTGTACTGGTAAGATAATCGTATTCTCTTCTCAGTCCTACACAGAACCCCAATGTCTTTCAGAGTGTTAAATTTTTCTCTCATGTCAGCAGGTGATTGCTTGTGCAAAACAATATATTTATTATTACATCCCCTGGATTCAAATTCTGTATCAAAGCGTGGATCATGAACTCTGTTAACAATCAGGGGCCCCAACCAGGCCCCGACAGATACATCCTCACTATTGAACTGTTGGAGGAATCTGGAGTTAATTGTTATGTAATGGACCAAGTCTGCTGATAAGACATAGCCACCTCCACGTGCATAAGGTAGATATCTATCACACAAAACCCAGTCTTTTTCTTTCCACTTCCCAGAGTGCTTTACACGAGCAGCACCATTAAAAAAGCCCCAATAAAGTCTTTCCTTTTGCTGAAAGCTGAGCTCCTCCAGGAATGTATCCAGACGAACGAAACTGTCATCATCAACTTTTAACAAGAACTGAAAATCAACATTTTTGTCTAACCACCGGAAGCTCTCCATAACCTTTCCTGTAAGTCCACCATAGGACTCTTCTACATTTTTCAACAGGAGCAAATCATTATGCACAGAGTTTTCTCTTTCCACATCACGCAAATAATTTTTGTTCAAGTTTTTAATTCCGATCACAAATTTCAGCATCACATTTTTGGGCAGGTTACTAAGCCAAGTCTCTCTCATAACATCTCTTCTGTCCAAATTCTGCAGCCCTGAGAGAACCATTATAATTACAGATGCTGCCTGAGGCTTTTTGGCAGCAAAAATATGTTTTTTCCAGTAAGAATGACTTTTGACAAGTTCTAGATCCTCCTGGAAAATTCCATATGTCTTGTCCTCGCAAGGCATGTTACAAAACGTCAAATACATCATTACACTGAAGCACAGAAAAATTCCACCAATCAATATTGTTCCTGCATGCTTGTTGAGACGACGGTCGACTCCTGGGGGAAATCTCCCAGAATGCACCATTTCTATGATGTTCCAACCAGCTCCTCTTCATCAAATCCTGCTCATATATTGTCTCTGCAGTTCTTCACAGATGAATGCATGTCGTTCTGTAACACAAATATCATAATACTTAGATAATAGCTTCTTTTTTTTTTTTTAAATACTGTACCTATGTTGCCTATGCTATTATAACAATTTGGCAACATTTAAATTTAGTCACACTATCCTGGCTGCAACAAGGGGAAGTAAAGTTTGTAACTCTTGGAACTGCAGTGTAATGTAGTTACCTATGTTGGCAGGCTATGATTGTTTGTGATCATCTATGCTGATGCTGTCATTTACTTATACAACATATTTAAATGCCAACGGCAAAAGGAGTGTCAGTGACTGCATATAAAAGTCACCAATGCCCCATAAACAGTGATATCAGAAAATCCACAATTCCTTGGCCATCTGCACGGACAGGTTTTGTGTTGTTGCTTTGTTTTTTTTACTGGCATATGTACTGTCAATCACGAGGGCACTGCCTGACGTATATTGACTTGCACTTGTTCCTTTCTAGAATGCTGCTAAGGCTCATTGCTGGTTTTTCTTTTTTTTTTTTCTTTATTCCTATTTTTTTTATTATTTTTTGTGTCACTATGGGTATGTATATATTTTTCATTTCTGTCGACAGCCACAACGAAAAGCTTTTCAAATCTGAGGCCAACTTGCTAGACATCAGTTTCATCATTCCCTGAATAGGTTTCTTTCTCTTACCTGGCAAAACTGTAGGTTGCGCCTACTTGTCTGGATTCGAAACTCGTGGTTTCTAGTTTATTTAACTGTTTGGCCACATCTCGCCGAGAAAACAACATCGTGGTAGAGTTGTTGCAGACCACGCGTAGCAAACTTCCTCACAACCTGTAACTTTAAAACCCCATGTTTACAACATAACTGATGACGTCACGACAAAGCGTGCACGGAAGTGGGACACAGGGATTTTCTTGGGACGTGTGTCGACGGGATTGTCAAATTTAAGACCTCAACGACAGAGTAAGGAGTCACCAGGTCTGATTTTTTGTTGACTGTTTGACACATTCGACTGGCCTGTAATGAAATGGATTGAAATGTTTTTCTAATTAGTGATGTTCGCTTTGATTGCGGAGTGGTATATTTTTTCCGTACAACAACAACAACATTGATTCTTTAATCCGTGGTTACTTCATTTGACACCACGAATACAGGGCAACTCGTCTAGCGACCAACTCGACTACATCAGCTCGTCTGAAATGCATATTCAAATCGTCTAAACATACACCCAAGTCGTCTAATTATATTAGGTAATACTGACATGAGTTTCTCATTCAAGATATAGCAGTCACTATTCCTTGATCATCGAAGTTTTAGAATATTGACAAGTCAGATTCACGAATTTGACTGGAAGCTCATGTAGGAGATAAAACATGCGATTTATGTTTTAGACAAAACGTAAGTACAGGCAAATCACCATAATTGAATGACCGAAGTTGTAACAAAAGTTATTTCCCTGTTATGTTGTATCTCTTTATGTCAACTTGTACAGTATCCGGCCACATAGTACATACATTAGTGTAATAATATTTTAAACGTATGTAATCAAGATGATATACAGAGATATACATGACGTAGTTACATCAATATATTTTTGTGCTCAAATTATCCGTTCTTTGACTGTGTTCATAGTTACATTCAGTTACTCATTGGTTTGTTGATTTTCGAAACTTGGCATAACAATTGGCTTGCTGAAGTCTTGTTCCCAACCTCGAATATACGCCATTGGGTATCCCATGTCTTTCTTCTCTGTGAGATTCCAACTCCACAGGTTCTGTGGTGCCTCGTTTGCAGGAATCGCACTCCAAAGCTTGGTTGCTGCCTGGGACCTCAGCATTACATATAAGGCAGGGGAATCCTGTGATTGCTTTTAGTTATTATTAAATACCTAGATCTGTAGATTACTAGATACCAGAGTAAGTGACGAAGTATGACAGATCACATCTTTTATAGCAAATTGCTTTAAGTATTCCTGAGGATTATTTTACTCAGATGTCATGTCAACTAGAGTGAGATGAGTTTATCATATTTGTTAAGGGGACATAACTTCAATCACCTGACGTTGTGTGGTTGGCCGATGTGTAACCAAGTAGCAAAGGAAAAAACTCAAACCCATATTTTCACGGAAGGTTCAATGCCATTCTCATCCCTTTTCTTTAATAGGCACAAAGAAACAGCAGAATGCAAGGGTTCCCAAACCCTATAATCTGAAAAAATAGTCAGTTAATCGCAAAATTTATCTTTTTCTGAATAATGAAAGTGATATGGTTTGTAAACAAGAATTCCATCAAATGGCCAATAAAACTTCAAAATATGGCCCTTTTTTTGGTGCTTAGGTTGGGGTCCCATCAACGAACAAATTTTTAATAATGGCCTTGGCAGAATTCTCTAGTCTCTTGTGTAGTGATAACTATGACACAAAATAATCTGGAGTCTGTAGAATAAGTAAATGATAATGTTGATTGTATTTAGTAGGATTAAGCTATGTCTGCGAAGAGAGTGAACACAACAGCCACGGCCCGGTTAAAACAGGACTACATGAGGATTGTCCGCGACCCAGTCCCTTACGTCACAGCTGTACCTCTGCCCTCTAATATACTGGAATGGTAAGGACTTAAAGCATGTAGTATAGAAGTATAAATAAGAAGTAGAAAATGGTTAGAAAACTGGTATGGAAATCTCTGTCTATCACTCTGGGAACACAAAGATCATCCAAAGGGCTCTTTCAGCCAGTTTCAGTGTACTGAGAAGACCAGAACAGAGCTCTTTGGCATTAACTAAATTCCACTAGCACATACTGTCACCCCACAGAGAAATGGTGTGTTAAGCTGGCAGTTCCGAGGGATGATATTGGTTTGCCAGAACCTGCATTAATTAGTTGACGTGGCCAAGTGTTGATAATGCTGAACAGATGTTTTTGTCATGTTTCAGGCATTACATTGTCAAAGGTCCTGAGGGTTCTCCTTATGAAGGTAAGATATTCAGGGTATTTTATAACAGGTACAACCACAACTGCTCGGAGGGATATTGAGCTAAATTATGTACCATCGTCCAAGGTTACACAATTCCAAGGTGGAAGTTCATTCCAGCACCTTCTATTTTATCCTGGATGTCTTTACAACTGCTCTCTGTGTGAAGCAGAATCACTTATTACGCTCTCAGTGAGTCATGGTATAATTTTGTTTTGAGTGAGATAGCGTTTACTATAAATATCTTTCTACATCTTCAGACTGTTTGAAAGAGAATCAAGTTTAAGGCTCTTATATATGAATCACTAAGCATTTAAGACTTCGAAAATAAAATAAATAACTTAAATGCCTTAGTAGTAGTTTATTATTTCTTGACTAAGAGCGACCACAAGCTTTGAAGCACTCCAAAGTCAAAACTGTACCCCATGATATAGATCAAGAAGGAAACCATCCCCAACATCAACAACTCGTCACAGCTTAAAATTAATGTGGAAAGCACTCTGGCTACACTGGCTGAGAATAGCTGAAGTATTGGCATACACTGGCTGAGAATAGCTGAAGCATTTACACGCAGCGTCTAAAAAAAAAAAAGGCTAAGACCGATGTGCATGCACTTCACCTGACACTAAAGTTTACATAAATCAGTTATCATATATGTGTCATTTCACATTGTTTTATTGTGGCTTATTTATGGTTTTCAGGTGGCCTTTATCATGGGAAACTTGTGTTTCCCAGGGAATTCCCCTTCAAACCTCCTAGCATTTATATGATCACACCCAATGGACGGTTTAAATGTAACACAAGGTGAGTTCTGTCATGGTGCTAAATGTTATTTATTTATTTTATTGGTGTTTTCGTTAACAGCACATTGTGGCAGCAGAGGTACTTTTATTTCAACTTTTAGCTGAACAGTTGTGTTGTAAGTATTTTGTACCGTGAGGTCTGGTTACTTATGATGCTGAAGTTATGTACTGAAATCTAAATGTCAGGTCTTGGAGCCGTGAAGACGGAGCCAGTTTATCGTCTTCACGGTAGTGAGTTTTAGAGGCAGCGGAGAGAAC
Organism: Acanthopleura granulata; assembly: GCA_016165875.1. NCBI lineage: Eukaryota > Metazoa > Mollusca > Polyplacophora > Chitonida > Chitonidae > Acanthopleura > Acanthopleura granulata. The sequence continues at coordinate 47,294,074 of JABBOT010000080.1, read as the reverse complement.
TTGAACTCACAGTGACAGCATGGGTGAGAGGCTCTTGATAGCTTGCAAACCCCCTCTGCCACAGAGCCCCCCTGCTTATTGTTGCTGTATGTTTAAAGTTAAAGTTAAATGAAGAAATTATGCTTGAATTTGATTTCAAACAAGATTAAAAAGAACTTTAAGTGAACAATGTTGACTGACAAAATTTACATAAACGTAATCATTTCAGAATTTGCTTAATAATAGAGAGGAATTATGGAGGATGCAGAATTTGTAAAACATTATAGCGTGCTCAGAACTATTTTGTACTACAGCAGTCAGATTCATACCAGTGCTGAATATACCATTGGCCTTTGGCAGGTAACTGATGAACTTTCCTACATGCATATACATATGTAATGCAGAGATTTTCGCTCAAGGATTAGGTTCAGTGTTAATGTCATATTAGTGAAAGGCAAAGGATCTCCAGTGAATGCCATGCAAGCTTATGGAAATAGCCCTGTGACAGCCTGCAACCACGCTGTAAGGGTGGCATATATATTACTAATATGCAGGGACCGCTGACTACCCTTAGCCCTATGTGGAGCCGATTTAGGTATAAAGCTTGTAAAGAGCTACCTTCTTGTTCAATTTGGGGGCCTCCGTGGCTCAGTCGGTTAGAGCACTATCGCAGCACAATGACCCGAAGCCTCCCACCAATGCGGTCGCTGTGAGGCCCTCCAGAGGTCGTGGGGGGTTAGTGTGCCAGTGCGGCGTTATGACCCCTTGCTTCTCACCAATGCGGTTCCTGTGAGTTCAAGTTTAGCTCTTGCTGGCTTCCTGTCCGGCCATACGTGGGAAGGTCTGCCAGCAACCTGCGGATGGTGGTGGGTTTCCTCCCATAATTAATGCTGGCTGACGTCGTATAAGTGAAATATTCTTGAGTACGGTGTAAAACACCAGTCAAATAAATAAATCCTTGTACATTTCCACTGCATGCACGTTAGATTCTTTCTGAATACACAAAAAGCATGACAATTCTGAAAGCTGAAATATTTATGCACATTTTACCACAATTGCTCCTTGCCTTTGCATCACCATTCTGCTGTAAATCTTAGCTGAAGTTGAAAATTGGGCCATATTTAACAGGTCGCTACATGCTGCCAATTTTTAAAAATCTTTGTCAGCGGGGCACACGTGGACACCAGCAGTTGACCTTTCCGAGACATGATATCTTGAAATTTACATCCATACTAACAAATCTACGCCTGTAGCAATTTGCATGAAGATCAACCTCGGATGTGTATGCGTGGGGAGCAGCAGCACAGTTTATTAGGTCAAGTTATCGACAGTGCATGTGAGCGTAAATCAATATTGTGAATTATCTTGGATTTACCAGTCGTAAAGGCTGCAGAATGTGAAAAAAATTGGCAGAACAGAGAATGTCTTCTTGAATACAGTTTATCTCAGAATTACTTGGCTCGTGCATGTTCATTTTGCAGGATTTTCGTAGCGCAGAGTTTCTCCACGCTGAGCTATTTTTTCATACCACTATTTTAACCTGCACAGCTCCTCGCCTGTGATCTACACCTAACCCCATATTAAAGATCACAGCCGAGATCCCTGGAAAAGTACAGATAGGGAATCTGACAAAAAGCTCCCTGCCTGAATTTGGCATTGAACCAACACCCAGTACATGTTTGTCTGATGGTTGAAAGACAATCGTCTTACCCATGTGGTAGTGACTCATTGGTGTAAGATACTAAAACACAGCAGTTTTAATGTGAAATAAAAAACATCAAGTGTGTTTTTTTTTATTTTTCAGGCTGTGTTTGTCAATCAGTGATTTTCACCCGGATACATGGAACCCGGCCTGGTCAGTCTCCACCATCTTGACTGGACTTCTCAGCTTCATGGTAATGTGCTACGTCTTGTCATAAAATACCAACCAGTCATCTCTGTAGTTCCTACGGATGAGGTGAAAAGCTTTGAACTTCAACAAAGCTGTTGTTTACAGGCTGTGGCATTGGACTGTGACAATTTTTGATTTGTATAAGTCTCTATGTGCATGCTCTGTCTGAACAGTGCCTTGTCAGAATTTTGCCATATTAAATGAGTCAGGCCCGCTAAAACATGTCCAGATATTATAAACGCTAACAAACACTCGAATTTTCAGCAAAGTGATCATCCAAATTAATTGGGTTTACTTTCGTTTATCTGTGATCAATGAATAATACTCATGAATAGTTACAGTAATCATGAAGAAGAGTGTCTCTGGGCTCTGTCTGATGTCTACCCCAGGTAAATCTGACTGCAGTCATGTAGAAACGTTTTCGAAATAAAGACAAAACAAAACAAAACAAAATTGTAACTCTCCGTTTTCTCTTTGCAGTTGGAAAGAAGCCCCACACTGGGAAGCATTGAAACCTCAGATTACACTGTGAGTTCTACAAAGTCAGCTCACCTTAGAGACAACAGATTAGCATAACTCAACTGTAACAAATTGATATTCTCCAATGTATTCACACCACCACCAGTTGGATCAGTACTGTGTGAATTAGTGACAATTGACTTCAGTATCTAGATACATGTATACCATTTCAGTGTCAGTGATGTCATATTTTTTGTGCTTGATGCTTGAATTTAGCACAAAACTAGGGAAGCCAATTATTGTTGTCTTTGTTGCAGAAAAGACAGTTAGCTGCACAAAGTGGACCATTTAACCTCAACGACAAAATATTCTGTGACCTTTTTCCTGAAGTGGCAGAGGTAAGAATACGTAATTTATCAGGTGCATAAAACCTGTACACCGTTTGAAAGGTGAAAGTATCATTCTTCTATAAGTTCATATTTCAAGAAGGGTTGTTGCACAAGATCAGGTTTGGCATGCATAATACCAGTGAGGCTTCATGGTGCTGTGCCTGTTAGCACTGGTGGTTCATAATATCGCTGCAGTTTACCAGGGATATTGCATGACGTGTGCGCTTCATGGTAAATGTTGCTGCACTCAGCTAGTGAACGTTCATGATGTTGCTGCAGTTTACCAGGGATATTTCATGATGTGTGCACTTCATGGCAAATGTTGCTGCACTCAACTAGTGAAGGTTCATGATATCGCTGCAGTTTACCAGGGACATTTCATGATGTGTGCGCTTCATGGTAAATGTTGCTGCACTCAGCTAGTGAAGGTTCATGATGTTGCTGCAGTTTACCAGGGATGTTTCATGATGTGTGCGCTTCATGGTAAATGTTGCTGCACTCAACTAGTGAAGGTTCATAATATCGCTGCAGTTTACCAGGGATATTTCATGATGTGTGCGCTTCATGGTAAATGTTGCTGCACTCAGCTAGTGAAGGTTCATGATGTTGCTGCAGTGTACCAGGGATATTTCATGATGTGTGCGCTTCATGGTAAATGTTGCTGCACTCAGCTAGTGAAGGTTCATGATGTTGCTGCAGTTTACCAGGGATGTTTCATGATGTGTGCGCTTCATGGTAAATGTTGCTGCACTCAGCTAGTGAAGGTTCATGATGTTGCTGCAGTTTACCAGGGATATTTCATGATGTGTGCGCTTCATGGTAAATGTTGCTGCACTCAACCAGTGAAGGTTCATGATGTTGCTGCAGTTTACCAGGGACATTTCATGATGTGTGCACTTCATGGCAAATGTTGCTGTATTCAACTAGTGAAGGTTCATGATGTTGCTGCAGTTTACCAGGGACATTTCATGATGTGTGCACTTCATGGCAAATGTTGCTGTACTCAACTAGTGAAGGTTCGTGATGTTGCTGCAGGTTATGGTGCATGATGTTGTGGACTGTATCAGTGATGGTTCATGATGTTTGCACTTTACCAGTGATAACCCATGGTGTTTACACTTTACCGGTGATGATCCATGATGTTTGCACTTTACCAGTCATGGTCCATGATAAGAATGGTTATATATATATATACACAGCAAGGAAGGATGACTTGCAGTCTTCAACATAACCATTAGACATTGTGATTAATAACATTGGGAATAACATTTTAGGTGCCCATCATTGGTGGTGTTTGTATTGCTGCTATATTAGTCACCTTGTACACTTTTAAATGAGTTTTTATCCTGGTGATGAAGATGAGGAGATAACAGAATACGCAAATGTGCATTTGCAGGCAAATTTCGGGGTGTAATACTAGAGGCATGCATTATGTTAGCGAGCTATAAATTGATGTTTGATAACTCTGTGTTGCAGGAAGTTAGAGAATTACTGAAGAAGAGAGAAGAGGAATTGCAGGCTGCCAGTAACAGCAACAATAGCAACTCTGTTGGCCAATCAGATAATAGGTTACATCCTGGCCTTGGGCAGGCCAACACAAATGCACAGAATCAAGGCTTCTTCAGCAGTGCACTAACAAACATTTTTGTCATTGTTGGCTTTGCTGCCTTTGCTTGGACAGTGAAGTATGTGCTTCGTAATGTGGTGGAGTGAGAATCCATGAGAATGTCTCAACTTCTAGGGCCGTTCTCATCATCTTGTGATACCAAATCAGCACCAGTAGTCATTACGTGTTGGAACGTCTGTGTCTGTAAATAACCCTACCCGTTCGTGGCTTGTATATACTGTACATGCAATTCTGTGGACAGTTCAGGAAAAGTGAACTACTGGTTCTCATAGAGCTTGGAAGGCATCACTGGTCCTACTGCAATGTAGGTCTACGGTGTTTTCATGACAGCTGGTGTCAGTTAGAAGGTAACATTGTAACATAATGATGTCACAACATAATGCAGCAGTACATTGTGGGAGTGATTAGAAGTAATATGAGCCATGTTAGACTTCATTATATCGCCATAGTAATCTTTGACACTTTAAATTTTAAAGAATTTCAAAGATCAAAAAATAATTACAAGACATAGTTATAGATATTATTAATGTTATTGTTATCATGATAAAAATTGAAATGAAATGAAGTTGGTAAAATTGTTCCAGTGCAGGAAGGCCTGCTAAACGAATCTGGTCAATCTTCTCCCAGAGCCCAACAGCAGGTATTGGCCTTGTAATGTCGTGAGCCTATTTTAAGGGCTAAGTCAGCCCGAACACTGCTTATTTCTGGATTCTGATGCTGGTCCTCAGTAATGCAAGTCATTCTGGTGGGAACCTTGTTAGTCTACAAGGAGCATGTATATTGTAAATTTTCTTTTAGGGTTGAAAAGCATTTGGTTTTTTGGGGAGAGGGCGGGGGGGGCTTACTGTAAGAGAAATTTTCATAAAGCTGATGGCACTGATATCTGTTCTTCCTGAAATCATTGCAGCGTTATATACTTTCTGAAGAAAGTGTCTTTCCAATCATGTGGATGAAACTGAAGAAAATTTCATTCCTGTAAAATTGAAGATCGACACGTGTTACTCTTGTGCAGCTCCTCAGGCCTTCTGAAGCCAAGGTTTGATCTGTCCTGATAGGCCTACCATTCACTGAACTAAAGATAAATACATTGATATTCTATGTACACAGCAATATCTGTGGTAAATTTCCTGGGCGTTCAGGTAACTGTCATTTGTGATTGAAAAGGATAAGGCACATAAGTAAAGGTTTTACTCCAACAGATACTTTTTTCCAAAAACAAGGGCATTGTTTTTTTATTGCAACATTTTACAAAGCTAACTTCAGCTTGTTCGAAGTATAAAATTGTTTAAGAAAAGTGGGCTTCATTATACCGTGATGTTGGTGATGTTAGCCTCGAAATGAACAGACATTTGTCCTTTGTTAACTTCCCTCAGTAATTTTGTGGCTAAGATCAGCTTCACTAACCCTTTAGGAGCATAGCATGATCTATGGCCAACTCCACAAGCATATACAACATAGCAGTGGTCGTCTATAGGAACAGAGCTACAGCATCCACCATGTTTGTTTGAAGAAGACCTGGGTCCACTTTTAAGAGAACTTCAAAAATCAGTATTTTCGAAGCTTTTGTTGAAAACACAGGTTAAACCGATGACCTTGACGTTTGTGAAAGTGGCCCCCGAGCTCAGTCAGGTGTCCAGTCTAACCAGTGGTGTTCTCTGGCCCTCTACATCGGAACGCATATGCAATTCATACCACAGCAGTGTGTTCTGTCTCTATGAGTAACAGCACCAGAGATTTCAATAAAATAAGTCATCATGGCTAATCATAGCTGGCATTATTGAAGTAGGTGGTGGGCACTGCTGTTTTATGGGTTATAAAAGTTGCTTCCTTTTGTTGCATGCTGTGATTTAGTGAGTTGTCCTGTCCTCCCTCTATATGGAATAGCCATTGTTTGTGCTTCCATTGCACTGTCGCCTCTTTGTACAGTATTGTGATGAACTATGGTGTACATATGTTAGCTGTATACACCTGTATATATGTACTGTAGGTATATCTCCCTATATTATTTATGCTTTCAAATACCTGAGCTGTTATTCTGAATATCCCTGTCCTGTGATGGGATGAGTACCAGTTTTAATGTTAAGTTGTCCCCACTTTTCACATGGTTATTTGAGAGTGTATTCAGTCTTTCAAAGCAACTGGTAGCAGACTACGAGATAAACCTAATAATGGAAAGGGACACAAAAATTTTGAACCTCAACTTAGACCATAATTAAAGCCTTCCTAAAGAATTATGGCACATGTATTTTTAGAAGAATAATCATATGGCTAAATTGTGAGAGTCCAGTTCAGGTTTGTTTGATTCTACATGTTCTACAATTAATTTTCAGTTTGCTGATCACTGAAAGGCTGTGCTAACTGGTTAGATAGAGAGACCTGTTGGGTTATAGTGCCTGGTTTTGGTTTTGAAATTTGCTGTGAAATGAACTTTAGGATGTAAAGAATCCATCTTTGTATATGTGAAATTATCTTGAGCACAGTGGAAGCAACCTTGACATTTCTTTCATAGAAACATCACAGGAAAGCATGGATATTATACATATCTATACTTCTTATGAATGAATAAATGATATTGCTTTATGCCACATATAAAGATTTGTAAAAATATTATAAAAGCACATGATGCACTGATGGGTAAAAGGCTTGAAATGCAACGCACACCACCCACTGATCTGAAAAAATACTAATGTAATGTGGAATTGTTTTGCACCAATCCGATTGCATGTGTCACTGTGTGTAAGATCTGGGACAGTCCAAACTAAGTTTCATCTCAATGATTAAGTTATTGATATTCTGCCATCCCGCAACAATATCGGGACCTAAGGCCAGTTTTCTACAAACTGCTAACCACAACATCGCTTCATTACAACATTAATTACCATCTGCATATAGTGTAATTTCCACTCCACATGCCCTATGGAATCACAAAAGGGATGCTTTGTGGTTGCGTTGTTGTGTCTAATGGAAATTAGTGGCATTCAGGAAGATTTTTAATTGGACTGGATCTGCAGTTCTCAAATGGACAGATATATGTAATGCTGCAACAAGACAAGATTCCAGTGAATGTTCTGGTGTATATGTACACAAGAATACAGTGTTCGGGAATGTTCTGGTGTCAGTGAATGTTCTGGTGTACATGTAGACAAGAATACAGTGTCAGGGAATGTTCTGGTGTCAGTGAATGTTCTGGTGTACATGTAGACAAGAATACAGTGTCAGGGAATGTTCTGGTGTCAGTGAATGTTCTGGTGTATATGTACCCATGCTTCCATTGTCAGTGAATGTTCTGGTGTATATGTACACAAGAATACAGTGTTCGGGAATGTTCTGGTGTCAGTGAATGTTCTGGTGTACATGTACACAAGAATACAGTGTCAGGGAATGTTCTGGTGTGCATGTACACAAGAATACAGTGTCAGTGAATGTTCTGGTGTCAGTGAATGTTCTGGTGTGCATGTACCCATGCTTCCAGTGTCAGTGAATGTTCTTGTGTACATGTACCCAAGAATACAGTATGCATAAATCTTCATTTAAGATAAACTGCTTTAGCCAAAGCATATATTTTTTGGAAGTGGTTGAAACCAAAGGCTTCAATATGTGATGTGCCATTGTCAACTTTGCTATTACATTTGACTGGGAAGTAAAACTGTTAATACATCAGTCTGTGATTTTATTTTTAACTAGAGAAATATTCATGACTTGTCATGGACGTCGTTCCTTCAAGAATTTCCTGGCAATTTTTTCAAGGTGTGGGTTCAAACCCCCGGCCTGTCCAAGCGATTTGTAGATTCCCTTGATCTCAGTGTCAGGCCTTCACAAAAGGCGTTAAATTACGTTGATGCGGCCATTTGCACAGAATTCTGCCAACAGGTTGCACTCTGGTCTTAATCACCTTTCTTTAACTACCTGTTAGGGTTTACCTCATCTCTTACATGTTTTGAGGAACCTCGGCCAGGTCAGGACAGAAGCGTGTCTACTTTACAAGCCAGGGCCACTGTGTTACAAGGTGGGACTTCCTCTAGCCATGTGGCATCATGCATGTCTGGTTTCCTTGATCAGGTCTGGTTTCTTGCAAGCTGTGAATTTCCCCTGATAGAAGTATGTCTGGTTTCTGACAAACTGTGGGTTTCGCCAACCAGGTAGGGTCTCTTGCGTCTCGCATGTACAAGTCATGAATTTTCTTGACAAGTCTGGCTCCTTACAAGCTTTGAGCCTCTGTGCTGCCCTCATAATGCTGGCTGCCATTGTACAGATGTCTGATAAATAAGTGACTATAAGCTGTGGCACCAGGCCATGGTCTACTGGTTGATACGGTTATTACTTAATCGCTGGGACACACGAGGTGAATTCAAACCTGTGCTCTGGCCGGGGATTTCTTTCCTGCCGGACAAACAAACCCACGTGCCTATGTTGAGGCAGCATACCACTCACTAGTCACACACAAATCAGCAAATTTCTTGCACTTCTCCAATTCTTTGAATCTTCTTTCATCAGATGTTACATGGGTTAGAGCATAGGAAATTGCATATAAGAAAATAAGACAGCTCACTTCAATCCTGCGCCATTGTGAAAGTGTCTAATACATGCGGCAGAAAAGTAAGCAGCCACATGTTTATCCCATCTAAGATCACTTAAAACTCATTGCGGCCAATTGTCTTCTGACAATATATCA
>JABBOT010000080.1:47123517-47285044 GCA_016165875.1 Acanthopleura granulata | reverse complement strand
AGAATGTAGCAGTTGACTAAACTTGCGTCATGACGTCACTCCGATGAGATCAGATTGGAATTTATAAAATGAGATGTTTCTTTTTTGACGTCATGACGTCTGGGAATTAAATATCAAAATGTCATATTTCACTGCTCTGAAAACAACACTTACACTCAACTTACACTTGTTGTATTGTATTGTGGTCAGTCATTAGGTAAACACACATGCTTGAATGAAAATATAAGTTTTAATCTATAATTTGTAGATGTAAACAGATTGTCTCTATTAAGAATGAAATATTCAGTGCTCACTGACTTAATTGTAAAGATTTTATATTTTTTCAAAATTACTTTTACATGCATTTTTTTAAATTTATGGATGGAATCATAAATACATGGTGTGTACTCCACGTTGATCACTGTATTTGTTGATACTTAGAAAAGAGATGAAAGTCTCATAAAGTTTATGTCTATGTTTGACTTACATGTATTTACTAGAGCTTAATGAATGCTTGCTCTGTGTAGGAGTTTTCCAGTCTTACCCTTGTTTTTTCAAACAGAAAACCTGTCTGCTACAAACACTGCCTCATCAGTGTTGAAAATAGTACATACTTACTAAGCTCACCCAATATTGGGCGTTTCATATGTTTATTCATGGTCACAAGGCTGCTTTTCAGAGACTTGTGTGGTAAGTTTTAAAGAGCAATGAACTTGAGTACCATATCTGCAGGTGTGTCTTTTTTTTGTCATTATTGGTTGATATCACAATCTTTTACATCCAAGATTGCTCTTTTGGGTTTCTAAACTCTTTTGCATTGAAGTATTTAATTCTGTCCTCGGGGATTTTTCGGCTATACGGGTTGTTTAGAAAAGACCTACAAGTTTACCAGTAAGCACTGACTTTAATGTAGCAACAACCAATTAGAAGGCACTGACCAATGGTAGCTAAATGAGCTGATGACAGCGGCTAGCCATGCCAATGGGCATGGAACTTGCATTGCTGTGAGCGGCGAGTTATAGCAAAAGAGTAGTTAAGCATTTAATTTGACCGTAAACCTAAAAGTTATGTCTTGTTCTGCAAGTTGACAGAAATGTGACCTCTCAGATCACTCATCCAGTATATTCCTATATTGTATGTAACTTAATTCTTCTCTTTTTTGGTACATCTGACCTGCTCTTTTGAGCCAACATACATGTACATGTAACAGAAATGAACAGTTCTTTTTTTTCTGGCATGGTTAGTCCATCTCATGAACAGCATCTTTACTTTGTAACAGAAAACTGGAAGAGAAATGTAACTTTTAGTTTTCAGCACTATTAGTATCAACAAAAAAATAGGAAGAATTAGGGTAATGCATATGTGATGAAGCTTTGCCTGTCAGGTTGTCTATTTGTAGTTTTTGATTTGTGTTTAATGCCTTACTCACATTCTTATTCCACCTTTGTTAAGGTCATCAGGTTTACTGGTGATGAAAACCACCACACAACCTGGTTCCTGGCAAGTCATACGGTGGCAAACTAGATTCACGCAAGAGGATCTGTCTGGGCCAAGTGAGTTTGCAAGGGCTGCTCTGATAGTTTGTTTCCAACATTTTTGGGTGGAGGGAAGGGATTTAGACCAGCTAGAAGTCCAAACTCCAAACAGCTCCATTAACCCAATGAAATGTAGCCTGTATGTGCCAGATGTATTCAACAAGCGGAAGGGGCAGTCAAAGGGTTGTAACATAACAGCATGCCTTTTCCAGTGCAATGAAAAGTGGGGTCCAATATTAGAATGCATGAGTTTGGCCAGAAAATGTCATTACAGAGGCAGGGACTATATACCTTAGATCCCCGATTTTCTTTAGGTTTGAGAGCTTCACCATCCTTAGGGAGTCGTCTGAATTGAAATCCTGAGTGTTGAATTCTTATTCATGTTGTCTGAAAAGGAGAAAAACAGGTGTGTTTTTGTTCTGTTTTCAGTTTTGTTTTCCCTGCCTTGGTATAGCGTTACATGGATGTTTGTATAGGTCCGATTTGCCTACCTTTGATACCTTAGAGCCTCGAATTGCTTTAGGTTTGAGAGATTCACCATCCTTAGGGAGTCGTCTGAACTGAAATCCTGAATGTTGAATACTGAAAGTCTTTTCGGTTACTTGATTGATTCTTATTCAAGTTGTCTGAAAAGTGGAAAAACAGGTGTGTTTTTGTTCTGTTTTCAGTTATAGTGTTTTCCCTGCCTTGGTGTAGTGTTACATGTAGGTTTGTATGTGTCCGATTTCATGGGCACTGTCTGTTTAAATTATCAGTGACAGGTACAGTGCAAGTCATTTCTGTGACGTTCTCTTCGCAAAGGCAAAGATTTGTGTTTTTGGCTGAAATATGTTGTCCTTGAGTGTAATGTAGGTCCAAATGCTGTATTAAATATTTGAGTGCATGGGAAAGTGAATTGCAGATATATGTGTTTGCCATCCTCTTGATTATTATCTGTCCTATGTGTTTGTAACACATGTAAATTTGCTGAAATTTCTGCAACACACAATAACTGTGATATATGATTGTGAAAGTGAAATGACAACATAATCTCCAGAATAAATGATAAATTCGAGGTGAAATGAACCTGTCTTCTCTTATATGTCTGAACTTGTGTTTTGTGGCAATTAAGAACTTTCTAGATTCGTTCACCAGCTTAGTAGAAGGTAGAATTTTGAGCACATTATTCCGTACATTATGACTATGCTAATACAAAGGACACTACAATTCATTTGAGGCGGCCTCGGTGGCTTGGTGGTTAGAGCGTCCACCTCGAGGTCTGGATATCCGGGATCAAACCCTGGGCAGGTCATACCAAAGACGTTAAAATGGCACATGGTGCTGCCTCGCTTGGCGCTGAGTACAGAGGGGTTAGAGCAAGGAATCAGGACTGATCTGTCGGGTGTCATTATAATGTGACTGGGTGGGGTGTGATGTCAAGAACACGTATATATATACGACGTTAAACCCAAGCATTTATTCACACAGAATCTATTTGGAGGGCCTCTGTGACCGAAGTGGGTGAGTTGAAGTCTAGCCCATGATGGCTTCCTCTCGTACGTGGGATGGTTTTAAACCTGTGAACTGCAATAGGTTCCCCCCGGGTTTCCTCCCATCATAATGCTGACCTCGTTGTATAAGTGAAATATTTTTAGTACGACGTAAAAGACTAACCTGTAGGGCTTTCCCCTTGACCATTGAGTCCGTCAGTTTTTGACCCCTGGATTAGCACAACCCTTTGGTAATAAAATATAAATGTCCTAATGGACGATTTTAGCGTGGCGATCGTGATGATGTCGTACAGTTGGCTCTCACTGACCACACGTCCTGTCTGTGATTCGCCCAGGTGGATGAAATGTTGAAAGAGCAGTCTTCCCCCGAACAGATTCTGCTCCTTTAATAATCTAGTACGTGAAAGAGGAGGAAAACTTTCAGATGAATGCTGGTACAGGAGGCGCCGAGCCCGTCAAGAACAACGATCAAGCACTACATTATGTGTGGACCAGGGCCATGCTGTTGCGAAGGCCTATCTATGGCCAGTAAGAGGGACTGCTTCCGAGTTGTTGGAAGAAAGGCCATCACATACTAACTACACGCATGCTTGCGTGTGTATCCACAGATTCTGCAAGAGCTGCTACAAAGTAGAGAAGCAGGATACCTTCTCTAGAAAGGCCCATTCAACAAATCCGGTTCTGGCGAAGATCAAAACTTAAAACCTTTTCACACTGCTTTCACCATAATTTTGCTCGAGATTTAAATTTTGACACAATTGTTTTAGGATGAAATTTGTGGCATGAAAAAAAGAGCTGTAAAGAAATCGCATTTGCAGAGCAGATCCTAAGACATACATGTCATGCCTTAAAGATGCAGTGACCACCTCGCAAACAAGGGGTTCTTACAAGAGCCTGCAATATGACTTCCAGATTGTTCACAACGCCATCATCTTGTTCCGGAGACGTGTGAGACCATTATTGGAGAATGCCAGCAAGGCCGTTGTCCAATGACACTGAGGGAGTTGAAAGCAGTGGCTAAACTCTCTTGGATGTCAATAACACACTGAGGGCGTTGGATGGAAAACTCATATAGTCATATATTACCAAACCAGTGTTGGATCATTGTGTTACAAGTATAAAGAATTTCATTTCACTGTACTGCTACATATAGCTCTAAGGCTGCAGAATACAAATTTCAACACATATAAAGGCCTAGATTTTCGTTCCGATGGTAGCTTCTCGCATGACGGTGTATTCCTTAATACCATACTCAAAACTATCACCGGCGAAACTATCATCGACTTTTGTCTGGGGATGGATTTCTGTGTGCATGCATGTTGGAAGTGGAAAGAGACGAGAAGGAATCTTGATATTTCGTGGCACATTGCCTTTCTCTCTAACATTAGAGATCGTAGTGGGCCTAAATCGTGCGTCATGGCTGGTATCGTTCAGCTTCGTTACAGTGTTTATCTGTACTTTAATTGACACTTCTTGGTGTCTGTGAAGCCATTCTTAGCCTTATCATACTCACTCCATATCTATGTCACACTGATTTCTTGTCATTGTGGTGCTTGATCGCGAGAAATGTTGGTCTTTCTTGCTCGACAACGTACATGTATTAGGATACATCTGCGGAATTCATCGCCATGCAGGTCTTGATACGGCGTAGGAAATCGTCGCAAATCTTGCCTATTTCTTGGCTATTCTTCAGAGTGAATTCTGTATCAATTAATCCTCGAACAAGACACAGAGAAGACTCTAACACGGACTGACAAAACACTGCTACGAACTATACAAACATCGTATGGTATACAACTTTTGTGGCGCCGCAAGCAGGACATGAATGAATCGAAGTTTAGCTTTAATCGTAATTACTTTTTCTAAAAGAAAAACCTGATAAAAAATGTGGATTTACCACAGAAAATTATTTACGGGAAAATAAATCTTAATTATGTTTCTAAAGAAAGGCTGGTAAAAAACCTCTGGGCTTTCCAAAGAAAAATGCGTCGGGCTCCGATAAAATTGCCCAATCACCGTCACCTACCCATCAGTGTTTAAACACTACACTGCAAAGTAAGTGGTGTTGCACTGGTTAGTTATCTCGCATGCCGAAATAAAAAATAAATTGGTGCCTGCCGATTTTGTTTTGTTTGTTTTTTTTATGTCCTTCAACAACCTTGCCGGAAAAAAATTCGTAAAATAACTCAGGATAAGTTTAGTCGTGGTCAGACATATATTCGTATATTAGGATGTTATGTAACAAAATTTCAAAAACTGGTGAAAGATAAATAAGACATGGTTCTTAACAGCCTCTGGTGTGCGAATCCGTACGTGTTGCCCTTCTTTTTCATCATTTATTTATTTGTTTGTCTTTTTCTGTACCGTATGCTTTTTTTTAGCAATACTGAGTCTGTCCAAACGTTTGCTCCGACTCACCCCACCGTGACCTCAGAGGCTCGCTTTCTCATCTGTAGATACGTAAGCAGTCATTCACCTTTACGCGGAAGGTGATCCTCTCACAAACAAATGTCGCCTTATCTGTACATATGTATACAGATTTGATCTAGACATACACCTGCTGTTAACTCCCTGCTAGATTCTCATGTAAACTCACCCAGCGAATTCCCAAGTCCAGTGTTATGTATAGATATATTTCGTCATATTAAGTGAACCGAGAAGACACCCCATGCACTTCGCTGATTTTGGCCATTATAGAGTCATGCTAAGGTTGGTTTTAGTTTTCTTCTCCCTGATTCTGCCGAGTGAACAGGTTGTGAATCGGGATATCTTGTCCATGTACAAGAAGACATTCCATGGCGACGTGAGTATATACTCCTGCTATATATTATGCGCAATCGACTACTGCCTAATCGTGATTTTATTGTTGTATTTACCTGCTTGACATGCTGGATGCCAAAAGATAACGCGTGTATAGGTTGAATTTTCACCTTTAAGAATTTGTTTTGTTCTAATTTGGATGATAATTTTAATTCGGTATCATTTTCAGCTAAACTACATAATAAGAATGTCAGTACCAATAATCATATAATAAGGAATGGAATCTCATTCAGCCTTGACACCGGGTCAGAAGTGGCTGTTCATTGTGGACGGTGCATGGTGCCGTCTGGTGTCACCCACATGCTGTAATTATAGGCTATACTTTTTTATGAGATTATATATAGTAAAAGACTTCCTTGTATTGTATTAAATATATATGTAGACATGACTTCGGCAGCCAAAGCTAGCTGTATGATGATGGAACACCAAGATTGATTGGGTGTGGGAAAGCAGAGCGCCCAGGAGAGCCACCGACATTTGGCAAAGATCACTGAAGACTTATAGTAAACCACCGTGGCGTACAAACATGCATGCACACCATATATAGATGCAAAAGAATTGGCCTTCAATGAACGCTAGGCCTTAATAGCATATAGTGACTGCCGCACACGAGCGTCGTCGGCCGTCGTCGGCGCCATGCACGCATAAACGGTGCATGAAAGGAGCTGATTCATGTTTATCCCTAGTCTCTCTAAACCAGTAGACTTCTTTATTTTATTTATTTGATTGGTGAATATCAAGAATATTTCACTTATACGACGTTGGCCAGCATTATAGTGGGAGGAAATCGGCAGAAACCCACGACCATCCGCAGGTTGCTGGCAGACCTTCCCACGTACGGCCGGAGAGGAAGCCAGCTTGAGCTCGTCTTGAACTCACAGCGACCGCATTGGGTGGGAGGCTTCGGATCATTGTGCTGCGATAGCGCTAACCGACTGAGCCACGGAGGCCCCAAGTAGACTTACGGCTACAGTCCTCTGCATAAGGAGAGCAGTTTATCCCCTGTGCAAAACCACATAATACAATATAGTCATACATCTTATTTCATAGTATAAGTAGTATAGAGTATTATTCTCAGAGTATAAGCCTTATTA
This sequence comes from Acanthopleura granulata, assembly GCA_016165875.1. NCBI lineage: Eukaryota > Metazoa > Mollusca > Polyplacophora > Chitonida > Chitonidae > Acanthopleura > Acanthopleura granulata. Next base: position 47,278,126 of record JABBOT010000080.1, on the reverse strand, counting down.
TGTGATATGTGCATTATGAGTATACATATTGTTATATACATGTATATGGGTCAGTTTTTTTTGTTTTTTTGTTTTGTTTTGTTTTTAAACAAGCCGCTGTTGTGTGGATAACCGCCTTGCATGTATAAGCGGCTATTGTAAGGTTCACTGAGATTTATACTCAGTCAGCAAGGTTAGCTTTTCGGCACCATGTTTTGTCCTGTCAGGTTTCCTGTCATAACTCAGGGCTAAAAAAAATTACAAATTAAAAATATAAGGACGAAAAGCCCCCAAAATGGGGAAAAAACAAAAAATCTGACACGGACAACTCGGTATGGATGGTGACAAGATTAAATAATGTTTATTGACCGTGTTGTTTCCTTCAGGGGACGTTTTACGGTAAGGGAGGCGGTCTGAAGGGTCTGTGTCAGTATTATCCCCCAGGCCTGCCGCCGGCCGGAAGAAGTTCCTTTATCCGAAACACCGTGGCTCTAAACAAACCACAGATGCACGGCTCGCTGGGATGCGGGATGTGCTTCAAGGTGAGACAATGAGAAAGGGTACAGCATAAAAAGTGGTAGCAGAGCAGTGATGTCACAGGGGTAGTTGACAAATGGTCACACGGAACCAATGAAATCCTGTCTTTTGTCTGTTTACCTCAACTAGTGTTTTCCTCAAACTGTTTGTGTAAATGCTTAAACAGTGTAGTAACTTACCCGCCCCCAAGCACCATAGCATTAGTAGAATCCACAGCAGTTTATTAGACGTCTCAAGTTAATGAAGCATTAATGATAATCTGATAGTACATCAATCAATAAAGCAAACAATTGAGTATTCGTTTTCAGTCAATCAAAGCATTCCTATTCCCCGGACTCTGCCCGACTTCCTCCTACCATAATGCTGGCCGCCGTCGTATGAGTGAAATAATCTTGAATACGGCTTAAAACACCAATCAAATAAATAAATAAATAGGTAAATAAATAAATAAATGAATGAATAAATGAAGCATTCCTGTCACACAACAACTAAGTTTTCCCGTAAAACATAAGCAGTAATCCGAAAATTGGGATCACTTAGTGCTCAATGTTTCAGCGTTTTATTACTTTATCAAGATTAAAAAATGGATGTAGCAATGACACGAGCATATAAATGTAACATCTTCCTCTGTGCTTGGATGCAACCAGTGGCAAGCCGGATGATCTGTCGGACTATAGGTTTGCTGCCTTAGTGGATCTGTCGGACTAGGTTTGCTGTCTTAGTGGATCTGTCGGATTAGGCTTGCTGTCTTAGAAGGTCTGCTGGAATAGGCCTGCTGCCCTGGATCTGTCGGGCTAGGTTTGCTGTCTTAGTTGAATTACCGGACTAGATTTTGCTGTCTTAGTGGATCTTCCTGAATAGGTTCTACTGTCTTAGTGGATCGGCCGGACTAGATCTGCTGTCTCATAGGATCTACCAGACTAGGTTTGGTCTTAGTGGATTTGCTGGACTATGATTTTTGTCTTGGTTGATCTGCCAGGCTACGCTTGCTGTCTCAGTGGATTTGCCGGACTATAGGTTTGCTGTTTATGTGACCTACAATTGCTTCGATACTATCTTCACATATTATCTATATCCGTGTTATATTTTATACATGTATATAATTTGTGAGAGAAATGTCTGCAGTTTGTCTAAATAAGATTCAAGATAATTTCCTGCTTCTATATAATAACCAATATAAATACTTCATCCATTAAACCTCTTACGGGAACGTCGTAACTGACACCGTCAGGACGAGTTTTCCGTGTATATAAATATTTCCGGGCTTTCCTCTACAGGTAAAAGGCTCTGGGAAGGGTGCCGGCAACACCCCAATCACAGGAGAGTTCTACGTGTTTGTGGACGACCTCTGCCCAGAGTGCCTGGAAGGTTAGACTAAACAGATACTATTGTCATTCTACAAGCCACATTATGATGCAATACTCCCAGGAAATATAGATGGATAGGTTAACCTTTCCTGAGTTAATACCTCAGCCTGTGGAAGTTTTGAATACGTGTAGCATATACAACGCCATAGTGTTGTTTCCAACTGTTTGATATTTTCGCATATTCCCTTACATTATTTGTTTGTTTATTTATTTTTTTATTGTTGTTTCACGTCATATGGTGACGGAAAATTTTAAACTTATACATATTAATGGGTGTAGCACTCGGAGTGTCCAAGGTAAACGGTCGGTTACTGACGAACTGTGTATCATACAGTAGATATATGAACACAATGATATACTGATGAAAGACAAGTGGTCTTTACCGAACGTTTCGTACCACCAAAGCCCCAGAAACATTGGGAAAGACAGAGAATCCACAAACCGCCTTCACCCAAAAGCTCTCGATGTAAGCTACAAGCAAAATACAAGTCCCAAGTGCTTAAATGTGTAAGTCAGTCATGCAGTATGTCAGCCTATCAGAGACCCGGTTGTAGTCTAGCAGTTATAGAGGCGCTTGCTTATCAATCGCTAGGAAACACTATTCGCGGGTTCAGACCCGCCTTTCAACACGGAATTTGTAGATTTCCCCGCTTTATCTGTTCTTGGAGCCGTAATTGTTGGTGATAAGCGGTCGACGACGCCCATGTGTCCAGCGGCGCACCCATGTATTAATTCTTTGAAAACGTCTTGTTTTCCACTATGTGCATCTCTCTATACCATATGTGTAAAATCTCGTCAGTAACTTGCCACGCGTCGGTGGTTTTGGCTGGGCACTGCGGTTCCCTCCACCCCATAGAACTAACCGTCATAACCTCTTGAGTATATCGCATTAAGCAACACTCATAGAAATCAATAAAATACCAACATTCAAATAAACAAATAATATATCAACCTAAATATATCACTGCCCCAGGCTCCCTGGACTTTGCCCAGAACGGGGACGGCAGGTGGGCTATAGAGGTACAGGCTGTACAATGTCCCGTGGGTAACACCAAGATACAGTACAGCTTTCAGGGAAGCCACCAGTGGTATATCAAGCTACAGATACGGAACCACAGGTAAACAACGCTGAAAAAATTCTCATGTTAAATCTGTTGTTTGAGGGATGAAGGATTACCTTTGTCTTGATCTAACGGATTAATCCGTTATTAATTCGCTATCAGGGACGGAATTTTTCATTACCAGGAGCTGATTAATCTATTATATTAACGGAAAGGCAAGCCGTATTCCCTCAAACAACGGATTTAGCGGAATGTTTTTTGAGAGTACTGCTATTACAATTCAAATATCATACTTCTATTATATGTATATATATGTATGCTCACTTGGGATCTTACATCGTACTCAAACATTTTTCATTTATATGACGACGTGGAGTCCTCAGAATGTATATATACTGTGTTTTCTTGTACGGAAAACACATATTTGGCACAATCTTACATACCTTCGACGCAAATAGTTCTCATTTACCTGCAAGTTGGCCATCAGCGGGGGAGGCGGGTGGGGGCAGTCCATGAAACCCCGGCCAGTCACATTATGCTGACACTGGGCCGGCCAGCTTCCTTGCCCCAACCTTCCTGTTCCTTGCTGTAACCAGTGCTGAGCTCCAAGCAAGTGAGCAACAAGAACCAAGTCTTTGATATGACCACCATGCCACCGAGGCGGTTTACCCTAATTCTTCTAATTATTGGAACACATGGCCTGCCTAACGTATGTGTAATTGTGAAGGCGATACAAAGTTTCTTTTCCTCCCTTTATTAGTCCATCTAATGACTGACATAGCAGTATCTTTACTTTTTCAGAAAACTGGGAGAGAAATGTAATATTTTACTTTCAGCAGTATTAATATATCCCATGATTAGAAGAATTAGGGTACTTGTATTATAAGTGTTGGTGCAAGGTGTATAAACTTCGGTACTTCTCAACCATGTAATGTGAAAGGCATCAACGCTCGAAAGCACTCTGCAAGTGCTGAATTTATTGCCCAATATGCACTCTCTATACTGACTGGGTGTTGTATGTAATTTATGGTACCTAATGGCTTGTTGACAAATAAGACAATGCTGAAAAGCTGACACAGAGTTCATGCATGTAAAGCCGTGAACATTAAAGGCGCACATTGTCTTCGATTGTATTTGTTCGATATTTGTATAAGGCCAAACTTTTTGTGGGGATTTCCTATATGGTCTTGAACGGAAAGCACATATTTGGCACAATCATACATACATTCGGCGCAAATAGTTCTCATTTAACAGCAAGTTGACCATCACTCTGCCACACAAGGATGAGTGTTTACAATTTTTTTTACATTATATTTGGTAGAGATTCATTATTGAGAACTTGAAACCTCTGATTCAGGCAATGAACCATTAAATACATCTAAAATCTGGAATCTAAAATTATATCTTTCGACATTATACATAGACAGATATCCATGCGGCTTTGCTTATAGACGGATTAGCTAAGTAAAATATACCTTGCATTTGTGCCGTTTTCTTTCCGTATTAAGATATCGACATGGAAACGATTCTCTGATACCAATATTTTTTTGTCCAAGGATCCCAATCACAGGCCTGAGACTGTACCAGAGCAAGCGGCAAGAGTGGACGCCATTAAGGCACACAGCGGATGGATACTGGGTGTTGGATCCGGCCCGCGAGTGGGACAAGCCCATAGAAACGCCTTTGAAAGTGGAGTTGGTGGGAGCCAATGGTGTCGTCCTGAAAGACAGCATACCTAAAATAGGTAGGTAAATGTGCATGCAAATGTGCGTTCTACCTTATATACCCACATTCTCTTAAATATATTTGTTGACAATTAAAAACGGAGCTCTTCTCTGGAAACTTAAGCTTTGGTTGGTGTGACACGATCATCCTGGATGGCTAACATCGCATGTCAAAATGGCGTCACCAAATGAGTGGCTAGTTAGTGATCATTTGCTAGTTATTCTGTTAACAAGCGTTGTTTAAAAATATTTTGAGAACACCTTTAGAAAAACGTCTTTGGGAATTGATTCAAATTTACTAGTGGTTTACTTTCATTGTTTATTTATTTATTCGATTGATTGATGTTTTACGCCATATTCAAGAATATTTCACTATGTCCATTGTATTCAGTTAGCACAAGTTATATACACGCCATTTTAATGAAACTGTTTCAGGTACATACCGTTTTCTGGGGTGGGAGTATACAGGCTTATGTATTGTTATATGCCTACTGCTATAATGGCATAGAATACAGCAAAAAATACTATATATGCAAGGCCCATTCGTAGGAAAGTTTAAACCAGACAGCCAATTCATTGCATATAAATGCCCTTTTAAATGGTTTTATTAGTTTAACATGTCATACCTACGTATAGCCATTTAGATTTATAATTACCTACCACTGTACAGTGATTAATTGTGTTCCATCTACATGTGTTACAGAAAATGGCGTCGCTATCCAAGGAAGTGTTCAAGTACCGTACGACCCTCATTTAGCCAACACTGAGTGAGCCATAGCTCACGTATGCCTGTTGAATGGAGAGGAAACTATTAACATACACACAACCCAACAGAACAACAAATATGACAAAATAAAAACTACAAATCACTTTAAAATATGATGCACTGTTCGGAAGGATCATGAAAGATACGCCAAGAACTATTATACAGAATCAAAACAACGCTTCAGCTGGAAAAGATTAACATGGCTTATCTTCGAGGAAGAAAAATGAAGCTTGGTATGAAATATCCGGGACATTTTAACCTATTAACAGTAAGCTTTGTGTCATCACTTCTGCAGTTTTCTGAATTTCTTCGTTTAAATTAAGCAACCTTTTATCTCCTAAGGATTATATTTTTATGTTCCTGACCATAGTATAGGCCTATTTCTTTCGTTGGAGATCTTAATAAAGATCGATGACAAATGAACGCATATATTGTGCCCTTAATTCCTACAAGGGGCCTCCGTGTGGGAGGGAGTTAGCGCACCAGCGTAATGACCCAGGTGCCCCTTACCAGTGCGGTCGCTGTGAGTTCAAGTCCTACTCATGCTGGCTTCCTCTCCGGCTGTACGTGGGGAGGTCTGCCAGCAAACTGCGGTTGGGCTTCCCCCAAGTTCCGCCCGGATTCCTCCCACCGTATATTGTAACGAATGAGCAGGACGGCGAGAGCAGTCGATAACGCTGAGAGGCAACAGCCAGAAGGTGACGGGTTAGAAAGGTTGTAGGTCTGATCCAGTTAAGCAGAATACTGTTGAATACTGGACTGTTCCATTTTTCGTGGAGTGTATATAAGCGCAGTAAATCATTCCTGTGAGGTTAGTTCTGCTATCGAAGACTGCTGACGTGAACAGCAAGATAGAAGGCTGATCAGGGCTGAACTACTCAAGTGCTGCTAGACGGGAGCAGCGGGGTATGTAAGACGGTCGATTCAGACATCCCTGAAGGCCGCGAAGTTTAGCGCCAAGGGGTTGCAAGCCGAGACCAGGGGTGGGCGGCCAGGACCGGATCTACGGAGCACACACGGAGCGTGTTCACCGGAGGTAATTGCTCGTAGGGGGCCGCGTGTATTGTGACCAGGTCGCAATAGCAATGACCCCGGCTGGGCCAGAAACATAAAGTGGGCCGCATCGACCGCCGCTGGGCCGGGGATATACATAGGGGGCCGCATCAACCACGCCCGGGCCGGATATTCAGTGGGCCGGATATTCAGTGGGCCGTAGGATAGCGGCCGGCCTGGAACTTTACGGTGGGGCCTAGACTGTGGCCGACACGACACGACGGTGACCATTTTGACAAGTATGATCAGGCAGCAACCAGGCCCCTGATTCTTTTTAAACTCGTCATACCCTATGCATGTATCTTTGTTTTATTAAATGCTTCCGTGTATACATGTTATATCATTTCTCTGTCAACTTTTCACCAGGGTTTGTTCCGTGCTCCATCTAGCTCTCATAGTTATTTGGATGTCTGTGTTATCACTGGTAGAGGTTTACCACCAGTTAGTAATTGTGACTGACCGCTCGAAAGTATAAAATCGTCACATATTTGTTGGCAGCGATGGGATCTGCCCGATAACTTATGAAAAATCCTGCAATCGAAATGGCAGAGGGAAGGGACGAGATGGATGACGTAGGGAGATACTTCGAGACGAGTGGTGTGTTGCCTGGTGTTGGCAGGTCATCCGATGATGGAGAATTTCAAACCGACCTAAGCCGGAATAGCCGAGTGTAGGTTAAGACGTCTGGGTGACACTGATTCACACTTTAGGCAGTTTAGGCAGACGAGCTGAAGGTCGCAGAGGGCGATGTGTGAATGGTTCAGGGCAGATGGAATCAGTTGACCTCTCGTGAACAGACCAGCAGACGCACAAAGCAAGAGGATTGTGCACTAGAGAAAACAGTCTGAACTCTAACGGAGATGGTCAGGCAGTTGCAGTTCACAGCTGAGGAGAGACGAAATGCCCAAGCAAGGCCTACAAAAATATTCGTCAAAGTATCCACTTTTGACGGAAAGTTCCCTTAGAAAGACTACTTGGTTCATTTTGAGCACGTTGCCGCTCTTAATGAACTGGAAGAAAGAACAAACAGGATAGCACCTAGCAGTGTCCCTGAGGGGAAAAGCACAGCAGGTGCTGTCGAATTTGAAATCTACTCAAGGGTATGTAGATTTCGATCGCTTGAAGGAAGCCCTCGAGCGACGGTTCGCACCTCCCAACCAGACGGAATTGTATAAGTCACAGTTCAGAGCTAGACAACGGGGAAAAGTTGAAAATCTGCAGGAAATAGCCCAGGAGCTGGTCAGGTTAGCATAGATGGGGTATCCTGAAGCGGGAGAGGTGCTGCAGGATACGCTGGCAAGAGATCAGTTTCTGAAAGCCGTTGGTGATGACTTGAGGTTTAATGTCTGGCAAACGCACCCTAAAGCGATTGACGAAGCAATACATGCAGCAGTTAAGGATGAGATTTTCCAAACTGCACAGCGGCGTTGGGCCCAGCCATCAGCACGATCTGCTTCTGAAGAGGAAACACCTTCAGATGTGCCCGAAGAGGAAAGTGACAGAGAATCTCTGTGGAAAGAGATTATTCCCGTGATGAACGAGATTATGGCTTTTGACAGTACTCGTTACCCTAGAAGATTGGTGCCAGACAAGGGCAAGGTAGAGGTCGAGGTGAAGGATCAAAGCAAGGCTGTTGGGGATGCGGCGATCCGGGACACCTTAAACGTGACTGCCTTGAACGGGAAGAGCCTAGAGAACCCAACGACAGAAAGGCGTCGTTCCCCACGTCAACTGAAGCGGGGCTCTATCTTTCTGCAAGGACAAGGAAGAGTAAAGCTCTGTGCTGTGTTGATACTGAGGCTTCGCTGTCTCTGTTAAGTCGGCGAGTGTGGGTAGATAAGAAAGCTGAGACAAGACCGACACTCACTGTGTCCACTTTGGGTGGCGTGCGCATCGCAGATGGTACGGACATGCCTGTGTACAGGGAGAGTAAATTGCTCATCAACCGAGACGGAGTGAAACGGGAACAAACTTTGGTGGTTTGTGGTATCTCTATCGATGCCATTTTAGGCTACGACTTCCTGAGTAAGAATAGATGTGTGATTGACACTGAAAACCACAGGATCGAGATAGCTGGAGGGTACTTGCCAAGACTTGGATGCCATCGAATTATGGCTCGGGAAACCTTTATCATCCCCCCCCCCCCGAGGGGTAGGGGTGGTTACCTCAGCCAAGGTTCAGAGCGGGTTACTGGGAGAAGTTGGACTTGTTGAAAACGAACTTGTGCTCATTGAGAAGATGGGTGTTCTTATGGGAAGGACACTATCGAAAGTTACGCCAAAGGGACAAGTACCAGTGCGGTTTCTGGACCCCACAGATCCCTTCCCCAATCGAGTTCCCTACCTCATCTCACATGCGCAGTCGGCTGATACGGCGTGTTCACTTGACACTGGGGAAGAGGTAGCCGGTAGTCGACTTTATACGTCGACCGGCTCACTTTGACAACTTTGTCTGTCGTTGTTTCGTTGTGGAAATACTAGCTTTTGTGAAAACAGTAGTAATTCATACTCTGTTTGTATCTCCGCAGGAAATTGCAAAAAGACTGAGGCCACCGGACGAGGCGAGATGAACAACATAGCCGGTGAGAAGATCTTCTAGCCTTACTGTGAGAAGAGATATCAACACAGAAGACACCTGCGGGATCACCTGAGAATGAGGCATCAGTGGCCAGCTGAGCGGGCATACCCATTAGGTAGAAGAGAGAATGAGCCTATCAGACCACTGCCAGAGTTTCATAACGCGGATGATCGAATTGCCACAGCTGTCTCAGATGACGTGGTCAATCAGCGGTTCAATAGCGGAAGTCCTCTGTCGCACACGCCGGGTGCATCGCCAGTGGCAAGAATGGTTCTGGAGAATGAACCGATATGTTACCATGTCCAGAAAATTCACCACTTCGGTCGAACCACAGCGATATTCCAGTCGACGAGATGTCCGAAGCATCGTTGGCATCTCGTCGTTCAGTGAGTCCACCTCTCATTAAAGTACAACCAAAGAAAGTTGTGACCACTTACGAGAGGGAGCCCCGTGCTGATGTTACCAAGAAATCCAAAGAGACGTGGAAGTGAATGGATCACCACCCCGCTAAGAAAAACTAACTTATATGAATAAATGAAAATCGGACGAAAGCAAGTTGCCATCCGTTCATAACTTGAGTTCATTTGTTTTGATGAAGTCCCGGGAAGTTACCGGGGGATACTTCGAATTTCTTATGTTCAGAGGCAACCATGGCCGAGCAACGACGAAGACGCCTGATGTCGAAGGCGTGGGTTATGTAACGAATGAGCAGGACGGCGAGAGCAGTCGATAACGCTGAGGGGTGACAGGCAGAACGCGAGGGGTTAGAAGGGTTGTACGCCTTACCGAGTTGAGCAGAATACCACTCTCCTGGACTGTTCCATTTTTCGTGGAGTGTATGTGAGCGCAGCAAATCGCTGTTATGAGGGCTGGTAAATGAGAAGTAAATAATGAAAAGGGAAGAAGGACAACACGCACTGATTCGCACACCTGGGGCTCTTAAGAGCCATGTCTTATTTATTTTACACCAGTTTTTGACATTTTTTATATAACATCCTAATAGACGAATATTTATGTCGAACCACGATTAAACTTATCCGGAGTTTCACCCTCCCGCCCCACCCCCCATAAAACAAAATCGGCAGGCACCTGAAAAAAATTTATATCGGCATCCGAGATAAGTAACCAGTGCCAACACCACTTGCTTTGCGGTATAGTATTTAAACATTGATGGATGGGTGACGGTTATTGGGCAATTTTATCGGAGCCCGACGCATTTTTCTCTGGTAAGCCCAGAGGTTTTATACCAGCCTTTCTTTGAAAAAATTATTAAGATTTATTTTCCGGGGAATAATTTTTTGTGGTAAATCCACATTTTTTTTATCATCCTTTTCTTTTAGAAAATGTAATTACGATTAAAGCAAAACTTCGATTCACCCATGTCATTTTTGCGGCTCGACAAAAGTTGTATACCATACCATAGCGATGTCTTTATAATTCGTAGCAGTGTTTTGTCAGTCCGTGTTAGAGTCTTATCTCTGTCTTGTTCGAGGATTATTTGATACAGAATTCACTCTGAAGAATAGCCAAGAAATAGGCAAGATTTGCGACGATTTCCTACGCCGTATCAAGACCTGCATGGCGATGAATTCCGCAGATGTATCCTAATACATGTACGTTGTCGAGCAAGAAAGACCAACATTTCTCACGATCAAGCACCACAATGACAAGAAATCAGTGTGACATAGATATGGAGTGAGTATGATAAGGCTAAGAATCGCTTCACAGACACCAAGAAGTGTCAATTAAAGTACAGATAAACACTATAACGAAGCTGAACGATACCAGGCATGAAGCACGATTTAGGCCTACTACGATATCTAATGTTAGAGAGAAAGGCGATGTGCCACGAAATATCAAGATTCCTTCTCGTCTCTTTCCACTTCCAACATGCATGCACACAAAAATCCACCTCCAGACAAAAGTCGATGATAGTTACGCCTGTGATAGTTTTGAGTATGTTATTAAGGAATATACCGTCATGCGAGAAGCTACCATCGGGACGAAAATCTAGGCCTTTATATGTGTTGAAATTTGTATTCTGCAGTCTTAGAGCTATATGTAGCAGTACAGTAGAATGAAATCCTTTATACTTGTAACACAATGATCCAACACTGGTTTGGTAATATATGACTATATGAGTTTCCCATCCAACGCCCTCAGAGTGTTATTGACATCCAAGAGAGTTTAGCCACTGCTTTTAACTCCCTCAGTGTCACTGGACAACGGCCTTGCTGGTATTCTCCAATGATGGTCTCACACGTCAGATGTCTCACACGATGATATCGTTGTGAACAATCTGGAAGCCACACTGCAGGCTCTTGTAAGAACCCCTTGTTTGCAAGGTGGTCACTGCATCTTTAAGGCATGACATGTATGTCTCAGGATCTGCTCTGCAAATGCGATTTCTTTACAGCTCTTTTTTTCATGCCACAAATTTCATCCTAAGACAATTGTGTCAAAATTCAAATCTCGAGCAAAATTATGGTGAAAGCACTGTGAAAAGGTTTTAAGTTTTGATCTTTGTCAGAACCGGATTTGTTGAATGGGCCTTTCTAAAGAAGGTATCCTGCTTCTCTACTTTGTAGCAGCTCTTGCAGAATCTGTGGATACACACGCAAGCATGCGTGTAGTTAGTATGCCTTTCTTCCAACGACTCGGCAGCAATCCCTCTTACTGACCATAGATAGGCCTTCGCAACAGCATGGCCCTGGTCCACACATAATGTAGTGCTTGATCGTTGTTCTTGACGGGCATACAAAGATACATACGAAGAACTAGTATGCATTTGCACACTGCGGCGAAAAAGTACGCTAGCCACGCTACACTTCCTCCATTAGGACAACATTTATATTTTATTACTACTGGGTTGTGCTAATCCAAGGGTCAAAAACTTTTACTGACGAACTCAACGGCCACGGGGAAAGCCCTACAGATTGTGACTTATTTATTTATTTTATTGGTTTTTTACGCCATACTCAAGAATATTTCACTTATACAACGAGGTCAGTATTATGATGGGAGGAAACCCGCCGGAAACCCATTGCCATTCGCAGGTTTAAGACCGTGCCACGTACGACAGGAAGACATCATGGGCTAGACTTGAACTCACAGCGACCGCGTTGGTAAGGGGATACTTGATCTTTGCGCTAGCCACTTTGGTCACAGAGACCCTCCAAATAGATTGTGTGTGTATGTATGCTTGGGTTTAACGTCGTACTCAATAATGTTTCAGTCATATGACGACGAAGAGTCCTTAGAATATATATATACTGTCTTCTTGTGGCAGGCCCACTTCATGCCGCCACTTGAACATCATGCCGAAGACGTCAGACATGACACCCCACTCAGTAACTTTATACTGACACCCGGCAGACCAGCCCCGATTGCTTGCTCTAACCTCTCTGTACTGAGCGCCAAGCCAGGCAGCAACAGGTGCCATTTTAAAGTCTTTGGTGTGACCTGACCAGGGTTTGATCCCGGATATCCAGACCTCGTGGCGGGCAGTGTAACCACCAAACCACCGAGGTGGTCTCAAATGGATTGTAGTGTACTTTGTATTAGCATAGTCATAATGCACAGAACGTATGGTATGGTGCTCAAAATTCTTCCTTGAAAGTTGGCGAACGAATCTAGAGAGTTCTTAATCGCCACAAAACACAAGTTCAGACATAAAAGAGAAGGCAGCTTCATTTCATCTGGAATTTATCATTTATTCTGGAGATTATGTTGTCATTTCACTTTCACAATCATATATCACAGTTATTGTGTGTTGCAGAAATTTCAGCAAATTTACATGTATTACAAACACATAGCACAGATAATAATCACCACGATGGCAAACACATATATCTGCGATTCACTTTCTCCCACAACCACGTGCTCTCAAATATTTAATACAGCATGTGGACGTACATTATACTCAATGACAGCATATTTCAGCCAAAAAACACATATCTTTGCCTTTGTCAAGTGAAGGTTATACAAATGACTTGCACTCTACCTTTCACTGATAACAGACAGTGTCCATGAAATCGGACACATACAAACCTACACGTAACACTACACCAAGGCAGGGGAAACACTATAACTCAAAACAGAACAAAAACACCCCTGTTTTTCTCCCTTTCAGACAACATGCTTAAGAATCAATCAAGTAACCGAAAAGACTTTCAGTCCATTCAGGATTTCAGTTCAGACGACTCCCTAAGGATGGCGAATCTCTCAAACCTAAAGCAATTCGGGGCTCTAAGGTATCAAAGGTAGGCAAATCGGACCTATACAAACATCCATGTAACGCTATACCAAGGCAGGGAAAACAAAACTGAAAACAGAACAAAAACACACCTGTTTTTCTCCTTTTCAGACAACATGAATAACATGAATAAGAATTCAACACTCTGGATTTCAATTCAGACGATTCCCTAAGGATGGTGAAGCTCTCAAACCTAAAGAAATTCGGGGCTCTAAGGTATATAGTCTACGGTGACTATCTATCCATCCCTGCTTCTGTAATGACATTTTCTCGCCAAACACATGCATTCTAATATTGGACCCCATTTTTCACTGCACTGGAAAAGGTATGTTACAGCACTTTGACTACCCCTTCGGCTTGTTGAATACATCTGGTACATATAGGCTACATTTCATTAGGTTAATGGAGCTGTTTGGGGTTTGGACTTATATCTGGTATAAATCGAATACATAAAAATGTGACACTCCAGTAAATCTGATGACCTTAACAAACGTGAAATAAGAATGTAAGTAAGGTATTACACACAAATCAAAAACTACAAATAGACAACTTGACAGGCAAAGCTTCATCACATATGCATTACCCTAATTCTTCCTATTTTTTTGTTGATACTAATAGTGCTGAAAACTAAAAGTTACATTTCTCTTCCAGTTTTCTGTTACAAAGTAAAGATGCTGTTCATTAGATGGACGAAAAAAAAAGAACTGTTCATTTCTGTTACATGTGCAGGTATGTTGGCTCAAAAGAGCAGGTCAGATGTACCAAAAAAGAGAAGAATTAAGTTACATACAATATAGGAATATACTGGATGAGTGATCTGAGAGGTCACATTTCTGTCAACTTGCAGAACAAGACATAACTTTTAGGTTTACGGTCAAATTAAATGCTTAACTACTCTTTTGCTATAACTTGCAGCTCACAGCAGTGCAAGTGCCATGCCCACTGGCATGGCTTGCTGCTGTCATCAGCTTGTTTAGTTACCATTGGTCAGTGCCTTCTAATTGGCTGTTGCTACATTAAAGTCAGTGCTTACTGGTAAACTTGTAGTTCTATTCTAATGATCCCCTATAGCAGAAGACAGAGTTAATTATTCCAATGCAAAAGAGTTTAAAAACCCAAAGAGCAATCTAGGGTGTAAAAGATTGTGATATCAACCAATAATGACAAAAAAAGACACACCTGCAGATATGGTACTCAAGTTCATTACTCTTTACAAACTTGCCACACAAGTCTCTGAAAATCAGCTTTGTGACATGAATAAACATAGGAAACGCCCTACATCGGGTGAGCTTAGTAAGTATGTATTATTTTCAACACTGATGAGACAGTGCTTGTAGCAGACAGGTTTTCTGTTTGAAAAAACAAGGGTAAGACTGGAAAACTCCTACACAGAGCAAGCATTCATTATGCTCTAGTAAACACATGTAAGTCAAACATAGACATAAACTTTATGAGACTTTCATCTCTTTTCTAAGTATCAACAAATACAGTGATCAACGTGGAGTACACACCATGTATTTATGATTCCATCCATAAATTTTAAAAAAATGTATGTAAAACTAATTTTGAAAAAACATAAAATATAAAAATCTTTACAAATAAGTCAGTGAGCACTGAATATTTCATTCTTAATAGAGACAATCTGTTTACATCTACAAATTATAGATTAAAACTTATATTTTCATTCAAGCATGTGTGTTTACCTAATGACTGACAACAATACAATACAACAAGTGTAAGTTGAGTGTAAGTGTTGTTTTCAGAGCAGTGAAATATGACATTTTGATATTTAATTCCCAGACGTCATGACGTCAAAAAAGAAACATCTCATTTTATAAATTCCAATCTGATCTCATCGGAGTGACGTCATGACGCAAGTTTAGTCAACTGCTACATTCTCACACGTAACGCAAGAAGACATGACGTCATATAACATGTCATGTACAGGATGTCATGCTCTAGGCATGTCTGTGACAGCCTATGCTTCATAAAATGTCAAAAATTCTTTAGAGTACACAAAATCATGATACCATTAGGGTGTGAATAATAAATAGAATATTGCACATTGAAGGCTTAATACCATACATTTTTTTTTGGTGAGAGGTGGAAATGATAACCACCAGCCAATCATCTCTTGGGTTATCATTTCCATCTCTCACCTGAACAATATTTAGGGTATTCAACTTTCACTGTTCAATATTCTCAATATATTCAATATATTTTGAATACAGTGTCACTGAAGGTTTTCTTATTTGAGGCGTGCTATCACACCTCTACACCTAATGCACTCCTGAGACCGAGTAACACACACCTGACATAATGAACACTCTCAGTGTGAATCTAAGTGTGCAAATCATACTCCTGGTCTTCTGCAAAGGGAGTGTGATAATCAACACCTACTCAAAACAAAAGCAAATGCCTGGTTACTGGACAGCATTACTTCTCGCATCCCAGTAAAGCTGACTTATGCGTTCTCTCTGCTGCATCATCATTATGAGGGATATATTTCTTTTATTTCATTGTGATTAGATAAAAATTTCACTTATAGGACAGCGATCAGTTCTGCAGTCAGAGGAATATAGAGTGCTGAGGGTAAAACCACCAACACTTGGCAACAAAAATGATAAGTAGGAGCACTGCTTTGTGGTTGTAACTCCAGGAACACTGCTTTGTAGTTATAATCCCAGGAACCCTGCTTTGTTGTTATAACTCCAGGATCACTGCTTTGTAGTTACACTCCCAGGAGTACTGCTTTGTGGTTATAACTCCAGGAACACTGCTTGGTAGTTATAATCCCAGGAACACTGCTTTGTTGTTATAACTCCAGGATCACTGCTGTGTAGTTACAATCTCAGGAGCACTGCTTTTTTGTGACTTCTACATCACCCACAAACTGGTTAACGTAATCTCCTCCATTCTGTCTTAAATATAAGTACATATATTATAAAGGGATATATGAGTTTCCAACCTGGACATGCATATCCTTGGTGCACTGCTTCATTGTTATCTTCATGTCTTCTTATTATCCTCATGTCTTTACTATAATCATCATGTCTTACTATAATCCTCATGCCTTATTATTCTGATCCTCATATTACTTTGATGGCCTTGCTGATGCTCCTCTCTTTTCCCTCACTTTCATCTATTGCTGGCCTCCAGACAAATAACAAGCTTTATAGTCACAGGCCTGAAGAATGTCTTTCTTGAACTGTTCCTGCTGCGTGTCAACATTGGCATTGCCCACCTGGCCATCCTCATACCTGAAACACATGTAAATCACGGTCAACAGTCAATGAGGTTTTACGCTGTACTCAAAAATACTTTACTTATATGACGAAGGCAAGCGTCACGGTGGGAGGACACTGGGCAAAACCTGCAAAAAACTAAGCTTCAGTCGTAAAAGTAACATTTTATTTATCTTAATATTTTAAGGCATTATCTGCCTTTAAAAATGCACGTTTGGGAGCTTTTTTTTTTGGGGGGGGGGGTTGTAAACAAATACAGCAATGGGAATTCTGGTATTTAAACTTACAGAAAGAAGAATCTAGTACAGACATGGTTACTATTGGGACAGACCCACACATCACCACTCTTCCTCAACTCCTTTGACGTGATCACTGAACAAAACAAGAAAAAATAATAAAACATGTAGGACTTCTTAGAATGTGCAGTAACATGTATATAGATGGATATGTGACAGAGTCAAGCACTACTTGAAAGAGACTTCAATTGTATGTAAAGTCCTGTTACTTACACATGCAGTAAGACTTCACTTTCACACAAGCTTTCACTGTCGCACTTTTTACGAAGTCTGACATGACAACATGGTATACGCATCCAAGGATTGCCTACTATCTAGGTTATATTTTGTAACAAAGCCATAACATGAAACTTTGGGAGAAATAACCTAATCTGATTTTCAATGAGAAAGGCAATATCTTTTGAACAAGATCACATTGTATTATCACTCTAAGTTTTCCACCCCTATTAACAGGACATTACCTTCGCACAGTGCTATGCAATTGATGTTTTTGCCTTTAAGGAAACGACTCTGAACACCTGGCTGAAAACACATATAAACAAAGGTATGATTATAAAGCATTTGCTTTAAATCTGTTTTAAAATAAAGCTTTCATCTCCAAAATGCACTTTATTTAAAAATACTAAGTGCATGTCTAATAAGCAAAAAAAAACACAGGTACCATAATATTCCGCGGAATATACTTTATGGCTATGTTCACACTAGGCATGGAAAATGGCCTGGTTCATTTCATTTTGATTTCATGGAAAATAGGTATAGTAGTGAAATATACAACCTTTCACATACAAGGAGCAAAACTTGTGTCAGGCCGGTTTACCGACCCATTTTTTCCTGTCCGGGAAGAAAATGTGACGGATTTTCACTACTGACCAATCAGCATCTTTCAAGACCTAACCATGGTGACAGCCACAGATCACACTGAATTTCTGATGCATGAAGTGCAGAGGAACAAACTGTTCAAAAATCTTAGGATCTGCAACTACAAAGATGTCAGATCTACAATTATTAAAGATGAATTGATGCAGTGAAGCCATCCAGCGTGTTGAAATTGAACACTAACTTCATTATTGTATTTAGCAGGCTAGTTCACTTTGTCTTGCATCGAAAACTGGCCACCTAGCCAGTGTGTTAATTCACACCCAAACAAAAACAACACATGATGTAATTTCTTTGTAAAGTTTCCAATTATACATGTTGTTGGTGAATTGCACGGTCTGATGTTCCATTACCGCAATGAAACTACCATGAGGTAGAAATGTTGCTGCACTCAGCTGGTGAAGGTTCATGATGTTGCTGCAGTTTACCAGGGATATTACATGATGTGTGCACTTCATGGTAAATGTTGCTGCACTCAACTAGTGAAGGTTCATGATGTTGCTGCAGTTTACCAGGGATATTTCATGATGTGTGCACTTCATGGCAAATGTTGCTGCACTCAACTAGTGAAGGTTCATGATGTTGCTGCAGTTTACCAGGGATATTTCATGGTGTGTGCACTTCATGGCAAATGTTGCTGCACTCAACTAGTGAAGGTTCATGATGTTGCTGCAGGTTACTAGGGATATTTCATGATGTGTGCACTTCATGGCAAATGTTGCTGCACTCAACTAGTGAAGGTTCATGATGCTGCAGGTTACTAGGGATATTTCATGATGTGTGCACTTCATGGCAAATGTTGCTGTACTCAACTAGGGAAGGTTCGTGATGTTGCTGCAGGTTATGGTGCATGATGTTATGGACTGTATCAGTGATGGTTCATGATGTTTCTTTTCACCAGTGATGGTTCATGATGTTTGCACTTTACCAGTGATAACCCATGGTGTTTACACTTTACCAGTGATGATCCATGATGTTTGCACTTTACCAGTCATGGTCCATGATAAGAATGGTTATATATATATATATACACAGCAAGGAAGGATGACTTGTAGTCTTCAACATAACCATTAGACATTGTGATTAATAACATTGGGAATAACATTTTAGGTGCCCATCTTTGGTGGTGTTTGTATTGCTGCTATATTAGTAACCTTGTACACTTTTAAATGAGTTTTTATCCTGGTGATGAAGATGAGGAGATAACAGAATACGCAAATGTGCATTTGCAGGCAAATTTCGGGGTGTAATACTAGGGGCATGCATTATGTTAGCGAGCTATAAATTGATGTTTGATAACTCTGTGTTGCAGGAAGTTAGAGAATTACTGAAGAAGAGAGAAGAGGAATTGCAGGCTGCCAGTAACAGCAACAATAGCAACTCTGTTGGCCAATCAGATAATAGGTTACATCCTGGCCTTGGGCAGGCCAACACAAATGCACAGAATCAAGGCTTCTTCAGCAGTGCACTAACAAACATTTTTGTCATTGTTGGCTTTGCTGCCTTTGCTTGGACAGTGAAGTATGTGCTTCGTAATGTGGTGGAGTGAGAATCCATGAGAATGTCTCAACTTCTAGGGCCGTTCTCATCATCTTGTGATACCAAATCAGCACCAGTAGTCATTACGTGTTGGAACGTCTGTGTCTGTAAATAACCCTACCCGTTCGTGGCTTGTATATACTGTACATGCAATTCTGTGGACAGTTCAGGAAAAGTGAACTACTGGTTCTCATAGAGCTTGGAAGGCATCACTGGTCCTACTGCAATGTAGGTCTACGGTGTTTTCATGACAGCTGGTGTCAGTTAGAAGGTAACATTGTAACATAATGATGTCACAACATAATGCAGCAGTACATTGTGGGAGTGATTAGAAGTAATATGAGCCATGTTAGACTTCATTATATCGCCATAGTAATCTTTGACACTTTAAATTTTAAAGAATTTCAAAGATCAAAAAATAATTACAAGACATAGTTATAGATATTATTAATGTTATTGTTATCATGATAAAAATTGAAATGAAATGAAGTTGGTAAAATTGTTCCAGTGCAGGAAGGCCTGCTAAACGAATCTGGTCAATCTTCTCCCAGAGCCCAACAGCAGGTATTGGCCTTGTAATGTCGTGAGCCTATTTTAAGGGCTAAGTCAGCCCGAACACTGCTTATTTCTGGATTCTGATGCTGGTCCTCAGTAATGCAAGTCATTCTGGTGGGAACCTTGTTAGTCTACAAGGAGCATGTATATTGTAAATTTTCTTTTAGGGTTGAAAAGCATTTGGTTTTTGGGGGGGAGGGTGGGGGGGGCTTACTGTAAGAGAAATTTTCATAAAGCTGATGGCACTGATATCTGTTCTTCCTGAAATCATTGCAGAGTTATATACTTTCTGAAGAAAGTGTCTTTCCAATCATGTGGATGAAACTGAAGAAAATTTCATTTCTGTAAAATTGAAGATTGACACGTGTTACTCTTGTGCAGCTCCTCAGGCCTTCTGAAGCCAAGGTTTGATCTGTCCTGATAGGCCTACCATTCACTGAACTAAAGCTAAATACATTGATATTCTATGTACACAGCAATATCTGTGGTAAAATTCCTGGGCGTTCAGGTAACTGTCATTTGTGATTGAAAAGGATAAGGCACATAAGTAAAGGTTTTACTCCAACAGATACTTTTTCCAAAAACAAGGGCATTGTTTTTTTATTGCAACATTTTACAACTTCAGCTTGTTCGAAGTATAAAATTGTTTAAGAAAAGTGGGCTTCATTATACCATGATGTTAGTGATGGTAGCCTCGAAATGAACAGACATTTGTCCTTTGTTAACTTCCCTCAGTAATTTTGTGGCTAAGATCAGCTTCACTAACCCTTTAGGAGCATAGCATGATCTACCGCCAACTCCACAAGCATATACAACATAGCAGTGGTCGTCTATAGGAACAGAGCTACAGCATCCACCATGTTTGAAGAAGACCTGGGTCCACTTTTAAGAGAACTTCAAAAATCAGTATTTTCGAAGCTTTTGTTGAAAACACAGGTTAAACCGATGACCTTGACGTTTGTGAAAGGGGCCCCTGAGCTCAGTCAGGTGTCCAGTCTAACCAGTGGTGTTCTCTGGCCCTCTACATGGGAACGCATATGCAATTCATACCACAGCAGTGTGTTCTGTCTGTATGAGTAACAGCACCAGAGATTTCAATAAAATAAGTCATCATGGCTAATCATAGCTGGCATTGTTGAAGTAGGTGGTGGGCACTGCTGTTTTATGGGTTATAAAAGTTGCTTCCTTTTGTTGCATGCTGTGATTTAGTGAGTTGTCCTGTCCTCCCTCTGTATGAAATAGCCATTGTTTGTGCTTCCATTGCACTGTCGCCTCTTTGTACAGTATTGTGATGAACTATGGTGTACATATGTTAGCTGTATACACCTGTATATATGTACTGTAGGTATATCTCCCTATATTATTTATGCTTTCAAATACCTGAGCTGTTATTCTGAATATCCCTGTACTGTGATGGGATGAGTACCAGTTTTAATGTTAAGTTGTCCCCACTTTTCACATGGTTATTTGAGAGTGTATTCAGTCTTTCAAAGCAACTGGTAGCAGACTACGAGATAAACCTAATAATGGAAAGGGACACAAAAATTTTGAACCTCAACTTAGACCATAATTAAAGCCTTCCTAAAGAATTATGGCACATGTATTTTTAGAAGAATAATCATATGGCTAAATTGTGAGAGTCCAGTTCAGGTTTGTTTGATTCTACATGTTCTACAATTAATTTTCAGTTTGCTGATCACTGAAAGGCTGTGCTAACTGGTTAGATAGAGAGACCTGTTGGGTTATAGTGCCTGGTTTTGGTTTTGAAATTTGCTGTGAAATGAACTTTAGGATGTAAAGAATCCATCTTTGTATATGTGAAATTATCTTGAGCACAGTGGAAGCAACCTTGACATTTCTTTCATAGAAACATCACAGGAAAGCATGGATATTATACATATCTATACTTCTTATGAATGAATAAATGATATTGCTTTATGCCACATATAAAGATTTGTAAAAATATTATAAAAGCACATGATGCACTGATGGGTAAAAGGCTTGAAATGCAACGCACACCACCCACTGATCTGAAAAAATACTAATGTAATGTGGAATTGTTTTGCACCAATCCGATTGCATGTGTCACTGTGTGTAAGATCTGGGACAGTCCAAACTAAGTTTCATCTCAATGATTAAGTTATTGATATTCTGCCATCCCGCAACAATATCGGGACCTAAGGCCAGTTTTCTACAAACTGCTAACCACAACATCGCTTCATTACAACATTAATTACCATCTGCATATAGTGTAATTTCCACTCCACATGCCCTATGGAATCACAAAAGGGATGCTTTGTGGTTGCGTTGTTGTGTCTAATGGAAATTAGTGGCATTCAGGAAGATTTTTAATTGGACTGGATCTGCAGTTCTCAAATGGACAGATATATGTAATGCTGCAACAAGACAAGATTCCAGTGAATGTTCTGGTGTATATGTACACAAGAATACAGTGTTCGGGAATGTTCTGGTGTCAGTGAATGTTCTGGTGTACATGTAGACAAGAATACAGTGTCAGGGAATGTTCTGGTGTCAGTGAATGTTCTGGTGTACATGTAGACAAGAATACAGTGTCAGGGAATGTTCTGGTGTCAGTGAATGTTCTGGTGTATATGTACCCATGCTTCCATTGTCAGTGAATGTTCTGGTGTATATGTACACAAGAATACAGTGTTCGGGAATGTTCTGGTGTCAGTGAATGTTCTGGTGTACATGTACACAAGAATACAGTGTCAGGGAATGTTCTGGTGTGCATGTACACAAGAATACAGTGTCAGTGAATGTTCTGGTGTCAGTGAATGTTCTGGTGTGCATGTACCCATGCTTCCAGTGTCAGTGAATGTTCTTGTGTACATGTACCCAAGAATACAGTATGCATAAATCTTCATTTAAGATAAACTGCTTTAGCCAAAGCATATATTTTTTGGAAGTGGTTGAAACCAAAGGCTTCAATATGTGATGTGCCATTGTCAACTTTGCTATTACATTTGACTGGGAAGTAAAACTGTTAATACATCAGTCTGTGATTTTATTTTTAACTAGAGAAATATTCATGACTTGTCATGGACGTCGTTCCTTCAAGAATTTCCTGGCAATTTTTTCAAGGTGTGGGTTCAAACCCCCGGCCTGTCCAAGCGATTTGTAGATTCCCTTGATCTCAGTGTCAGGCCTTCACAAAAGGCGTTAAATTACGTTGATGCGGCCATTTGCACAGAATTCTGCCAACAGGTTGCACTCTGGTCTTAATCACCTTTCTTTAACTACCTGTTAGGGTTTACCTCATCTCTTACATGTTTTGAGGAACCTCGGCCAGGTCAGGACAGAAGCGTGTCTACTTTACAAGCCAGGGCCACTGTGTTACAAGGTGGGACTTCCTCTAGCCATGTGGCATCATGCATGTCTGGTTTCCTTGATCAGGTCTGGTTTCTTGCAAGCTGTGAATTTCCCCTGATAGAAGTATGTCTGGTTTCTGACAAACTGTGGGTTTCGCCAACCAGGTAGGGTCTCTTGCGTCTCGCATGTACAAGTCATGAATTTTCTTGACAAGTCTGGCTCCTTACAAGCTTTGAGCCTCTGTGCTGCCCTCATAATGCTGGCTGCCATTGTACAGATGTCTGATAAATAAGTGACTATAAGCTGTGGCACCAGGCCATGGTCTACTGGTTGATACGGTTATTACTTAATCGCTGGGACACACGAGGTGAATTCAAACCTGTGCTCTGGCCGGGGATTTCTTTCCTGCCGGACAAACAAACCCACGTGCCTATGTTGAGGCAGCATACCACTCACTAGTCACACACAAATCAGCAAATTTCTTGCACTTCTCCAATTCTTTGAATCTTCTTTCATCAGATGTTACATGGGTTAGAGCATAGGAAATTGCATATAAGAAAATAAGACAGCTCACTTCAATCCTGCGCCATTGTGAAAGTGTCTAATACATGCGGCAGAAAAGTAAGCAGCCACATGTTTATCCCATCTAAGATCACTTAAAACTCATTGCGGCCAATTGTCTTCTGACAATATATCATGTACATATCTTCACAAAAAAGTTTCTCAGTAATTTGCAAGAAGTCAGTTGATAACCTCCATTAACCAATCCATTCAATACAAACTGCGAATTTCCTCAACCAGCTCATGGTTCTTTCGAGCTGTGTATTTTCTGGTTTCTTACAGACTCGTTTTACATGTAGGTGTGGTTTTATCAGCTATAGCTTGTATCATCTACAGTTTGTTATAAGTTGACCAGAGGATCACTAATTTTGCCTGTGATGTATTTTGTAAATTCTGAGAAATTGCTGAAAGTGCAATACTGGGCCAACCACATTAAAAACTTTGCAACTTGCAAAGAGTTCTGTTTCTTTCCCAAATTTCATTTGCAATTGTTGAATTGATCAACTCTTCTTTAATGTAATTCCTGTATTTCACCGACAGTTTGGCGTCAGAATGCACCTTCTGAAGCACAAAAGGCCTAAAAATGACTCTTTTGATGTTAACTGTTAAGTTTTTCCGGCAAAAAAAATTAATCAAACTTCACAAAACAATTCTTAATTGGCCTCAACAGATGGATGAATCACTGGGAATCAAGCAAAATGTGTCCTCTGAATACTGCTAAATTTTAGGTGAAATACTATATTTTTAATGCTGCTGTTTAATGAAGCTGACCAAAATTGTTTGAGGTGTTGAATTTAGAGCAGTTTAAAAAATATCCCTTTATACATGAATGAGGCCCTCCTGAGGGGGGTTAGTGTGCCAGTGCGGCGTTATGACCCCTTGCTTCTCACCAATGTGGTCCCTGCGACTTCAAGTCCAGCTCGTGCTGGCTTCCTCTCCGGCTGTACGTGGGAAGGTCCGCCAGCAACTTGCGAATGGTGGTGGGTTTCCCCCTGGCTCTGCACGGTTTCCTCCCACCATAATGCTGGCTGCCGTCGTATAAGTGAAATATTCGTGAGCACGGTGTAAACACCAATAAAATGAATTAATAAATAAATGTATGCTAACAAATGAAATAGTGTTTGATTTAAGATGGAGGACCTCAACCTATTACAGGTCAACCTTGTCCTCAAAATAGAACTGGAAGGGTGAAGAAACTATTTAAAATGACAAATCTCATTAGCAAAACTTTCTTTTTGTAACTACTGTGTTGTAAGCCAATTCACAGGCTGGGATGTTAACTGAAAGTTGAACACAACACAACCAGAGTTCTCACTATTTCCACTAGATATTTCACAGGTGAGATGTACATGCATGACATGTCTCAGAAAGTGCTATGATAAAGCTAGCTACTGAACACCTGTTGGAAATCTTGCTCTACACACTTATATCAGATTATCTGCAGCATACCTGTATAGCACCTAGGAGGCACATCTGCATCAGAATTTTTGTCCCCCATCAACACAATATAGTCTGCAGCACACCTGTATCATATATTCTGCTGCACACCTGTATCAGGTGCTCGGCTGCACACTCGTATCACACCTGTATCACTATGTACACTTGCATCAGAATGTCACATCCACTGCTATCTAAATGTATTGTTTCTCTGCTGCCACCCGTAGCACACGTGTGCTAGTTTCTGTTGCCACCTGGTGAATACGTATTATTTCTCTGCTGCCATCTGTTGCACACCTGTAGCACTTCCTTTGCTGTCTGTATCAACTAATCTCTTCGATCAGCCGAGCAGGTTTCACTGGAGGTTTTGCGCCACCCCAGCTCTTCTCAAACTTACTCTTAGTCTCTGACACATCAGCCAGTTCACTACTCAGAGCACCTGTCAATAGTAGAAATTCCCATTGAGCTATACAGTCTCTATATATTTGTGCTTGCTGAAATGTTTACCTTGCAAGACACAATGTATTGTAATATGCATGCAGTGTTAAAAATCTGGATGCCTTGGCATACGTGTCACGTATCTAAAACCTTGCTTGAGTGTTCAAGGCTATTTCTTTTTCTTTAATAAGGCTATCTTGCTTGGCAGAATCCATAAAACAACTGACATCCTGACAGTAATTATCATAATCTGTTCATCATATCTGTCTCCTATAAACACCACCAAATTTTAATCCAGGTTAATCCAGGGTTCTAGGCATAAGGTTAATCCAGGGTTCTAGGTAAATGCTAAATACAGAGTGCCAATAAAAATACAACTTACAAAATTCCAGCTCAAGTTCAATAATCAATCCGTGCAGTGACATTCCAAATCTCTGACACCAACTCAGGAAAAATAAACATTTCTTTGCAGCCAAGAAAAATCTACTCTTTAATTCTTTAGCATTGGCCTCTCCAATGGCAGTCCGCCCATCTTTTGCCCCTGAAATTAAAAAAAAAAAAAAACATCACAAAAAGAAAGTTGAAAGTTTGTGATACTTGTGTCAAACCAACCACTAATGAACTTGTCATGACGTATTACTTTTGGTGCTTAAACTATAATTTTTCCAGTGTGATATCATACTAACTTCCAAACACACCTGAAAACACCTTTCTTTGATCTCCACACATCTTTCCAAATCGATCAGAAACATGAGTAACTTCAGTAATCAACACAAGCCAAAATACAAAAGTTTGTGTGTTCAAGCCAAACATGGTGTTACCAGTATATTCCCAAAGAAAATTTCACAGAAAAATATTAAATGCATGACAGAAATCACATATAATTTCATATGATTTGGGCACCAACTACATGTAATCATGTTTCTACACCACAGCTTGTAGAGTATGGTCATTAGCTGGATAGAAAATGATTCCACTTTTGGATACCGGCACAATCATAACAAGAAAGCAATCAGAGATTACAAAAATGGATGTTCCCACTCTCCTCTAGAAAAATATAAATACAGCACAATCAGCCACTGCACTACTAACTTAGCACTGGATACTGAATTTAGTACTATTCGCCAGTAGTATTGGCCAGTAGTATTTGACAGTAGTATTCGCCAGGACACAGGATAAAATTCAGCATCACACTCTTTGGGGTATGGATGACGAATTTCAATGAGTAGCCTTCAAATCAAAGAAAAGTAGGCTTTAACGTGACCTTGGTGACGGTAATGTGTAATTCTGCACTAAGATGTAACACAAAAGATCTTGATTTCGATATCAAAATGACTAAAGCAGACAAGATATGGTCATATTTCAAAGTAAAGCACACAGCTAGCTGATATTACTATGAAACAAAATGCTATTCGGGACATTTTAGAATGTTACAGTGTAAACTGCTTTCATTTCAAACCAATGCAGTACAAAAGAATTATGCCTAAAATTTTCTGCAATTAAAACGATTAACTTTCACATGTGGCACAGTGGTATATAGCCCAAAAAATTTATCCACTCTAAGGAAATGTAGGGATTATGCTGTCAGAAAAATAAAACTCAGAAACTGGTAGGCCTATAGACTGCAGAAACTGGTAGGCCTAGAGACTGTGGAAACTGGTAGGCCTAGAGACTGCAGAAACTGGTAGGCCTAGAGACTGTGGAAACTGGTAGGCCTAGAGACTGCAGAAACTGGTAGGCCTATAGACTGCGGAAACTGGTAGGCCTACAGACTGTGGAAACTGGTAGGCCTATAGACTGTGGAAACTGGTAGGCCTAGAGACTGCAGAAACTGGTAGGCCTATAGACTGTGGAAACTGGTAGGCCTATAGACTGTAGAAACTGGTAGGCCAATTGGCTGTAGAAACTGGTAGGCCTATAGACTGTACAAATCCGGGTCACAGCATGACGTCAACTCAGTGTTGACTGGGAGGTTCAGTTTCTGTGATTTATAAATGTAACACGATTATTTTCGGTTTTAGTTTTAATTTAGACGGCATCAGATGTTCATCTTAGTAATGTTACACCCAGAGAAAATAGGCAACAGATCTGGTGGACTTGACAGGTGATAAAGGTCACAAAATACATCATTTTGTTTACTTCGCTGAAGTGAATTTATCCTGAGTGTGAAGTTGTTGTTGTAAATCGTAACTTCTGCTGGTTGATTTCCAAAGGGAGATTTTTGTCAGATTTCTGGACTGGTCTGGGGTGAGCTGAGGTCAAGACAGGTAAGCTCTACCCTTGACCAGAAATTAATAGAGTAATCTGTGTTGAGGTAGGTCGAGGTATCTGCAATTCGATGGGGAATTATTTTGAATTGCAACAGCTCTGTTTGGCGGGGTCACACGTGTGCAGTGTGAGGTAAACATTTCACCCCACTGCACGTGACTGCTTTCAACCGATGACTAGCCTAGAATCTACTGTGTGTAGAAATAAATAAATACATTTCTAGTACATGATGAATGTTGCCACTGATCAATTTAATGAAATAAGGTATCACTTGAAATCTAGTAACATTACACTTCAGGTCATTTTAGATACTTTATGTGAGTCCGTGCATGCTGCACACAAATTTCAGCAATATGCACAAGGGCAGACAACTTCTAAAATAGACTGAGATGTGAAAAAATAAAATGACAGTGCACAAGTTCAGGTCATTTTACACACTATCTGTGAGTCTGAGAATATTATGCCTAATATTTGCTGAGATATACTCTGTACAAAGTTGAAAAATACGGTCAAGGGCAGGTAACTCCTAGAATAAATCGAAACATGAAAAAATAACCTGTCAATGGAAACTTCAGGTAACACTTTATGTGAGTTTGAGAATGCTATGTGTAAAAGTTGCCGAGATGTGCTCTGCACAAGGTTGAGCTGGACAGACGGACGTAAGGATGGAAGAAGAGATCGCTATATGTCCCCCCTTTTGACGAGGGAAACATAACTAGCACTACTTCTTCTTTAATTACTTCAAAAAATCTTAACTATCTGATCATATACCTTTAGAGAGCTGACTTTTAGCAGTACGAAAAACTGCCTCAGTATCTGACAAAGCAGACAAAAGGTAAGTCATGGAGTCTTGTTGGCTTGGACCTTGTATGATTTTCACCACATCCTGTATCACGGATACAGTGAACTCCTGGGAATTCTCTCTTTCTTTTAATTTCTCGAACTACAACAGATTGTGGACAGAAAATGTTTCACAACAATACATTCAGTGCAGAATTTCAATTAAAATCACTCCATCAGAATTTGTTTAAATTTGTAGATCTCAGAATGCATCTACCTGCATATAACTGTAATCAATTGTTTTTATTATGTTTTAAATCTGGCCTAGCTAATGAAAATGTGTCAATCACATTCATCAGTCCACAGGTATGCAAAGCAAGAGACACAGATTCTGAGAATCTTTTTACTGATTTCACACAACCACTGTTATTAACTTGGTGAGAATGGGTCATTCCTTTGCACATCGAGTCAAATATAACCACTTCACATGAGATGCATTTTATCCATGGAAATAATTCAATGAGCCACAATAATTCTTTATTATGGTCTACCAACCTTGTTCACAGCTTCCAGTGACATGTGGATTGCCTCCCCTACATCAGAACAATACTGGGTTGACCCCAATGCAACTGATACAGAGAGCATGTCCTGTCCAATAACAAAACACAGATACAGAGAGCATGTCCTGTCCAATAACAAAACACAGACACAGAGAGCATGTCCTGTCCAATAACAAAACACAGATACAGAGAGCATGTCCTGTCCAATAACAAAACACAGATACAGAGAGCATGTCCTGGCCAATAACAAAACACAGATACAGAGAGCCTGCCCTGTCCAATAACAAAACAGAGAGAGAGAGAGCATGTCCTGTCCACTAACAAACCACAAATACAGAGATCATCTCCTGTCCAATAACAAACCACAAATACAGAGAGCATGTCCTGTCCACTAACAAACCACAAATACAGAGAGCCTTGCCCTGTCCAATAACAAAACACAGAGACAGAGAGCATGTCCTGGCAAATAACAAAACACAGATACAGAGAGCATGCCCTGTCCAATAACAAAACACAAATACAGAGAGCATGTCCTGTCCACTAACAAACCACAAATACAAACAGCCTGCCCTATCAAATAACAAAACACAGAGACAGAGAGCATGTCCTGTCAAATAACAAAACACAGATACAGAGAGCCTGCCCTGTCCAATAACAAAACACAGAGACAGAAGGCATGTCCTGTCTACTAACAAACCACAAATACAGGGAACATGTCCCGTCCAATAACAAACACAGATACAGAGAGCATGTCCTGTCCACTAACAAACCACAAATACAAACAGCCTGCCCTGTCCAATAACAAAACACAGAGACAGAGAGCATGTCCTGTTAAATAACAAAACACAGATACAGAGAGCCTGCCCTGTCCAATAACAAAACACACATACAGATAGCATGTCCTGCCAAATGACAAAACACAGAGACAGAGAGCATGTCCTGTCCAATAACAAAACACATATACAGAAAGCCTGCCCTGTCCAATAACAAAACATAGACACAGAGAGCATCTCCTGTCCACCAACAAACCACAAATACAGAGAGCATCTCCTGTCCAATAACAAACACAGATGCAGAGAGCATGTCCTGCCCACTAACAAACCACAAATACAGAGAGCATGTCCTGTCCAATAACAAACCACAAATACGGACAGCATGCCCTGTCCAATAACAAAACACAGAGAGCATCTCCTGTCCAATGACAGAACACAGTCCCAGAGAGCATCTCCTGTCTACTAACACACCATAAATACAGAGATCATTTCCTGTCCACTAACAAACCACAAATACAGAGAGCATGTCCTGTCAAATAACAAAGCACAGAGACAGAGAGCATCTCCTGTCCAACAACAGAACACAGATACAGAGAGCCTGCCCTGTCAAATGACAAAACACAGAGAGAGAGAGCATGTCCTGTCCACTAACAAACCACAAATACAGAGAGCATGTCCTGTCCAATAACAAAACACAGAGACAGAGAGCATGTTCTGGCCAATAACAAAACACACATACAGAGAGCATGTCCTGTCCAATAACAAAACACAAATACAGAGAGCATGTCCTGTCCAATAACAAAACACAGATACAGAGAGCATGTCCTGTCCAATAACAAAACACAGATACAGAGAGCATGTCATGTCCACTAACAAACCACAAATACAGAGAGCATGTCCTGTCCAATAACAAAACACAGATACAGAGAGCATGTCCTGTCCAAAAACAAAACACAGATACAGAGAGCATCTCCTGTCCAAGAACAAAACACAGACACAAAGAGTATGTCCTGTCCAATAACAAAACACACATACAGAGAGCATGTCCTGTCCAATAACAAAACACAAACACAGAGAGCATGTCATGTCCAATAACAAAACACAGATACAGAGAACATGTCATGTCCAATAACAAAACACAGATACAGAGAGCATGTCCTGTCCAATAACAAAACACAAATACAGAGAGTTTGTCCTGTCCAATAACAAAACACACAGAGAGCATGTCCTGTCCACTAACAAACCACAAATACAGAGAGCATGTCCTGTCCAATAACAAAACACAGATACAGAGAGCTTGTCCTGTCCAAAAACAAAACACAGATACAGAGAGCATCTCCTGTCCAATAACAAAACACAGACACAAAGAGTATGTCCTGTCCAATAACAAAACACAGATACAGAGAGCATGTCCTGTCCAATAACAAAACACAAACACAGAGAGCATGCCCTGTCCAATAACAAAATACACAGGGAGCATGTCATGTCCAATAACAAAACATAGATACAGAGAGCATGTCCTGTCCAATAACAAAACACAAATACAGAGAGTTTGTCCTGTCCAATAACAAAACACAGACAGAGAGCATGTGTTGTCCAATAACATAACAAACATACATATAACAGGTTCTGTCCAGTAACAAACTTTCCAATAACAAAGTGTGATAAGCCCATCCAATACCAACTGTTTATAGTTGATTAGATTTTAGGTGAAATTCAGTGAATATAAGAAGTTTGTTCATTATGAATTTTATTTTAGAATCCAACAGGCTGAATTGAGATTCAGAAATTCTTTTTACCTCAGCGCTCTCAACGGCTAACTCCATGTGACCCCCATTGTGGAGCCTCGAGACAAACGCATACGCGAAGAGCGCATTCACGATATTGTACTTCACATCAGAGGAAACCTGTTTGTCCTGTGTGAACAGAAAATGGACAAAAAAGGCTTTAGTTCATTCTGGTAGGTTTCCTTTTATTATTGCAATTTAGTTTTGTGTAATGTTGGGAGGGTAGAATACTGCAAGAAACCAATTCTAAGAATAATTTAAATCTGCTTACTTATACAAACAGGTGATGTCCAAATGGACCTACCTTAATCAAAGTGTGTATGTCTGGTATGAGGCTCAGCAATGGAGGGACCGGGGAATTGGGACACTCAGTGTCCACCTCACACACCAATTTACTGTCCTGTAATACAAAAGAAAGATTAAACTCACATTTGATACTGGACATACTGAAAAAATAATTGTTCAATCAGTGTACTTTCTTGGGAATAAAAGATGTTTTTATTGAAAACAATTTCATAAGCCTATTTATGACCACATGAGCCATTCTCCAGCAATTGTGATCAAACAGAAACTGACAGCTCACCAAACTATTGGAAAGGACACCATTTAGTTCACTGTGAGCTACATTGTGAACAACTCTTTGTTTATACAAGAGACAACCTCATTACCTTAACTGTCCACCAGGGAGTCCAGACTTCCACCAGGTTGGCAAGGCGTCCATCCCTTACCATTGCATGGAATTCTCGCTTCTCCTTCTCAGACAACCTTTGGAAGATTTCATCTGAATCTGTGTCTAGGAAACAGAAATACTGCCAATTTGCATCTGTCTCACAACAACACACTTGAAATAGAAGCACTTTTCTTACATCAAATTCATATAATGATACAAAAAAATGTTTTTTCTAGTGCTGGAGAATCGAGACCATTTAAACAGAGACTGGTCATGTCAAAGGCTAGAGGACAACAGGCCGGGCTTGCTTCAATGTAACTTTCCACAACGATGGTGACCCAGATATATGTACATGATCTGTAAGGTAAATGCATAAGGGGACGTCATGAACTTCATTTTACTCTTGTTTAATGCCTTACTTAAGCATTTATCACTTCTTTTTTGCATGGAATAATTTACTTCAGTAACAACTTACATTTGTTTTATGCCTTCATATAAGAATTACAACTGGTAGCACAGATACGTAGGGGCTGGCCTGTAGCAGACACATGGATGCGAACCGTCATCTCTTTTTACACTAAACTTATAATGCATTTGAATTTTCAGAACTGTGGTTTGAAAACACTAAGGGACATAACTCCAAAACTCAAAACCAAGACAACAGTGGTTCAACACTTACCTAAATCTAGCCCAGCAATCCTGTCACCAAGGTCCTCTTCTGATCTCAGCAAATAAGATTGTTAGAAATAATTCAATGTATTCCAACATAAAATGAATAAATTGAGAGTCTCTGTGTACATTTTGTAAAAAAACACATTGGTGAATCCTTGTGTCTGTGCAGCTAAAGATCGCAAAAATCCATTTCATTGGGTCAATTAATCAAAAGAATTACAGAAAGTTGCTTTAAATTAACCACCGTGACTGTTTCAAACACGTAATTTAACAAACACCAAAATATTTTATAATGATAAACATAGCCAGGAATATTTATGTTGCATTGCTCTTTCTAGGCATTCAGAAGAAAGAGTTGACCAAAATGTGATGGATTGAAAGTAACCTGAGGGATACGTGTAAGCATTACCTTCATCATCATCATCCGACTCATCACCTCTATAGTCCTCCTCGGTTCTTGCCAGCATCTCCAAGATTTGCTTCCGTTCTTCTGGACTAGGGAAGTGGTATAAACAATGAACCACAGTTTAAAACAAGATTCCATACTATTTACTGCCTTACATCATATATGTACACCTTCAAGCTTTGCAGCCATGGGTTAAATTAGATCTCTGTTCCCAATAAATCAATACAGTATAGATACAATTAGTTATAATAATAACAACAACTCATGTATCTAATTACATTTCCCCTTAACTGATCTATCTCAAATCCCCTCTCTCGTTAACTGTTGTAATTTGTGCACAAAATTTAATAATGGGGAAAAGTCAGATGGAGAAAAACTATAACTCTATGGTTAACCATACACATGACTTGGACAAGTAGGCTGGAGAAAAACCATAACTCTATGTTTAACCTGACATTTGACACAAAGTCCTGGTTAGAAAAATCACTAAACTTCACACTTGCTTCATATATAATATACCCCATCTTGGATCTTGTGTGTGAGAATCCAAGCTGATTGGCTGACAGTTGAGATAAGATTCCCTGGGTTAAATCCCTCAGCCTCTGGTCAAGCACAGAACCTCAGATTTAGCTCACTCTAGCCTCTGCATAGCCTGGACTTGCCTACCTCTCATGCTGGTGTGCCAATCAGCAATGACACTGTATGCTTGCTTTACACACCAAGTATGTTTTTGCGGGGATAATAAAATGGCTACACAATAACACAGACACAGGAAGCTGTAAGGTTTAGATCACCTGGCTTTGAGTTCCTTCAATTCATCAAGGACACAGTTTTGGTAGAAGGCTTCTGAGCAGGCCAGGTGTTTCTCACCACGGTAACAAGCAACAGAGCAGTATCGCACATTACACCGAGGACAGGTGTACTTTGACGCTTCCTTCACACATCTGAGTACAACAAAGTTAATATTTGTAGTGTCACCGAGTAAACAAAATTAGACAAGAACAACACAAATCAGAGGGATAGGTAAATCATCGAAGGGAGAGGAAGGCTAGGAAGGGATGGCATAAAATGTCATTGGCTACACATAACTCTAAATTACATGTACATCAAAGTCAAGAATTGATGAAATTGTCACTGGCCAATTATCCATCAAACTTGAAAATTTCAAAATTTTCTGTAGTATCTGTCAAACAACATGGCACTTGTGTTAAACTCCAATTTTTTTGTTTGTTTTTGATTTATGACTTTTTTAACTCCTTTGTTCATTTCTAAACAAGTGCCAAGACTAGGTTGATCAGATCTGATTGGCGTTTTTCGATGTACTTAAGCATATCACACTTATATGAACGCTGCAAGCATTATGGTGGAAAGATATCGGTAAGAACCGGTGGGAAACCCACATCCCTTTGCAGGCTGCTGGCAGACCTTCCCACCACACTGAAGAGGTGGGCCTGTCCAGCTGGACTTAAAATGCAAGTCAACCGCATTGGTGAGTCTCCTAGGTCATTATCATTGTTCTGCACAAGTACGCTAATCTCTGAGGCCCACATGCACAAAACTCGCTTAGCGTTAAGAGCATATTGTATTTCATTTGGTGAAAAAAAATTTCAAAGTTTGGTGAAAGTGTTTTTTAGATACAGTTTTTAATGCTCATTTTTCATTCACCATAACTTAATTTTTGCGTGGACTTTCCTTTTAAATATGCATACAGATGCAGTTCGTGTCGAACTAGACTCAGTGTTGTGATGACTGAGTGTCAAAATTTTAAAGCAACAAACTGCATGAATTATCATTACTTAACGAAAACTGGCATACATGTAT
Source organism: Acanthopleura granulata (assembly GCA_016165875.1). Classification (NCBI taxonomy): domain Eukaryota; kingdom Metazoa; phylum Mollusca; class Polyplacophora; order Chitonida; family Chitonidae; genus Acanthopleura; species Acanthopleura granulata. The sequence goes on along the minus strand of JABBOT010000080.1, from coordinate 47,242,790 downwards.
GTAGTCAACAATGCATTTCTGATTTGCTTTGCCGACAAGGTATAACACGGGCAAGACACAACACACCGACTGCACGGATACTGCAAACATTTACGTCTCATTTACGGCCGCTGGTAAGGCCGTTTGAAGCATGTTGTTGTTATTTCGACTGATCATCTCTTAGGCTTACAGGCTTACAGTTTGTACACACGACTAACTAAAGCCTCCCTCATAAAACTAAAGAAGGAATCAATACACATTTCAGTGCAAAATACAATGCCATCAGCCAGATCAAACACTTACATTGAGCAAACAACGCTATCTGAAACCGAAAGCAAAGTTGTTTCCGTGCCGCCTGTCGCCATGCTGGATGCACCAAGATGATAATGCCTTCCTTCTATTTCATTGGTTAAAAATCATACGAAATCGTATGGTTCATCTGCCTATTTTATCACCGTTTACAGTTTGAAAGCTATAAAATTACTCACCTCACTCACTAAGCACGATTTTTCGTTCCTCTCATATATTACTTTATGTGTTGTTCGAATAATGCCCACACAATAACGAACGCCAATGGTATAATGATAAATATTTATATTTTCATTACGCTGAGCTGGTTGATACTGTAACCCCGTGTGGTACAGATCGACGGGCCTACATGTACAATTGATTCAATGCTAATTTGCTCATATATTTTTTAATAATAACATGGCATTCTGGCAACAGACTGCTACATTGCATGTCCTCTCTAGACTGGAACTTTAAGCTCTTTGAAGAAATTTATACAGCATATATATTGTTTATGCGAACAGTGAAGTCTCTCGCGAGCTGTATCGTTTGAACAGCAAGTTGAATCCAGTTAATATCTTTCCCAACATAATTCTTTCATTCTTGTTTATGTTTTTATTTTATTTTATTTCATTTTCTTTTCATTTTTTTCGGCACTGACACAACTTTATTATATATGCATGTAAGGACTGAATGTGTATAAACACCCACTCCCCACGCATCTTCTTATCTCATGCATGTAGGTCTATGCGTCACTCAGCATGAACTCTGTGACCTTTGATCATCACAGCCTCGATGTGACACGTGAAAATATTATGGCGTCCACTGACTACGAAAGCGTGTTGTGTGTCAAGAATGAAGTATTTGTTTACAAAATTCCACCTCGTCCTTCCAACCGGGGCTACAGGTTAGGTTCTGTCAATGATTTCCTTCATTTTGAATTCATTTTGTTTTGTATGAAAGGGTGTAACTGAGGAGAAATGGTTGTGCAATCAGCCGGTATTTTGCCGGGCAGTCTGTTTCATTGATTACAGCGGTCAGCGAGCAAAGAGGCGGTGGCCGTCCCACAAACCTCTATCACACTTCAGATTAGCTGTTTTATCCACACTGATAACGTGATAAGCGCAGATGATTGTTGTAGGTTTCGTTGGAATATGTCTCGTTGGAGTACGTTGATTAATATTTTACACAAATCTAATGAATAAGACCTTGTGTGCTAAGAGTAAACAACGTCTAATTTGTATGTAAGGCTAATTTTATAATTTACCAGGGCTATGATTACGTATACTGTCACAGCCCACTTTTGGTTCATGTTTCTACATTGCACACCTCTGTACTTCCGATGCTCTCCTCAATATGCTGAGGCTGGTGTACTCACAGATGATCTCAGCTGTAAGCCCAGGAACCCTGGCAAGTCGTCTTGTTTTTGCTTCTACCTGCTTGCACAGCTACGTGAAGAAGCTGCCAGTCTCTCATGTCTTCAGTCTCTCATGTCTTCATGGGTGTAGGTTTTAGAACTGTCTCAGCTGTCAGTTCCAGGTACACAGTCCCCATGTGTCGTCACGGTTTACAGGTAAATAGACATGTACATGAAACTATGCAAACTTACCCAAGTTCAAACTACAAATTTACAAGTGGAGAATTATATGGACACATACCTGGATTCCTGGAATTGATGGCTGAGATATCTATGAATCGGACAGTCACTTTTAACAGCCCCAACCTCAATATATTGAGGACTGCACAGGAAGTATACATAGGTGTTCAATTGTTCAAGGTACTTGTAAGCTTATGGAACAAGACTAGACTGTGACAGTGTACATAATCACAACCCTGCAGAGTTAATATGCAGCTTTCAACATGAATGTTTAACAACAGAGTGATGTAACTTTGCGATATGACTTTGTCACTTTACAGCACAATAGGGTCAATCTGCACAATTTAGAATGGGCTGGTATATACTTAATTACTATATTGAAAATTTATGAAAAACCATGAAATAAAACTTTTGAAATTATGTTCCAGTGATTCTGGATAGGGTTTTGTGCAGCAAAAACAAAATTCTGAATGTAGACATGGTAGACGTCTGACCACATGAGCTGCCATGTTAAAGGATAGGCAAGTGAGGTTGAGACAGCCAAGATTATGGTGTGTTCAAATGTTTCTCAACCTCGACCAGGGCTCTTGAGGGGGCACTGGGGCAATAGGCTGTGGACAACACTTGTTTGGCTGTTAATTAGTTGATGCATCCTGCAAGTGCGGTAAAGTTGTTGGGGAAAGCATTTGCATGCACCAATTCGGCAATCACATTGAGCTTGCTGAGCAGTTGAAAATCCATGCATGACATGAGGCAAAGTTCACCAGTAGGCACTCTGGTCTCCTTCACCCATGAGGCTAACGGCTTTTGTAACAGACAAATATTCTTGAGCATGGTGCTCAACAAGTATACTGTATCAATCAAACAGTTATGGTTTTCTACAGGGCTGCTGACTGGAAACTGGATGCCCCTGATTGGACGGGTCGGATGAGGGTCGTTGCCAAGGGGAAAGAACTGGCTGTCAAACTTGAGGACAAAACCAGTGGTACGATTACAGTGCAGAAGTTTAGGACATTCCAGTTATTTATGACAAAAATTTCAAGTTTGATTAAATCTTGCATGTTCCCTTCTAGATAAATTACACATCAGATAAACAATTACAGCTAAATCTGTACACACATTTGATCTTTGACGTGTAAAATTTAGACATATTTGATAGTTCAAATATTTTTATGTGATATCTAAAAGTACAAACTAAACCTGCTTCTGGTATTGTTGATCTGAAATATAATAATGTATTAAATAATTGAAGTTATACAATATTCTCAGATTATTACTTGGTGGGCAAATCAACTAGAAGTGATTTTCATCTTCTACATGTATTCATACATTACTAGTCTTATATCCTTTCGTGATAATTTTGTTGTGCCCAGGCCATCTATTGACAGCCATTGGTTACCGGTAGGCAGTCTGAACAGTGTCTGAATATAACACCTGCTTCTCGACTTTTCTAAATTGTGATTAGCTTTGTGTAATGATGTAAAGGAGACTTGTGAAATTTTTGTGAAAAAATTGCCTCTGTTTATGTCAAGGGATCAGGTGTGCTGGCCAGTCTACATGTAAATATTGTGCTGCTAGTGAAAAGGTCAGCTAATTTCAGTTTTCTACAATAAATTCAAAAGTCGGTGTAACCTCCTGTTCCCAAGTATACCGGCTTCATCATCAAAAAATCATTGGGGTACATGTTTTGAAACAAGGATGCATGCTCATTCTTGTAGGCAATATGCTGAAGTTTTCTCTTCATACATGTACAAATCATCTATGATTACATGTAGTATGATCAACTGTATGTGTACATACATGTTGAATAAATTAATATTTGCACAGTATATATGTAATTTTTGCCATCAGAATAGAATTTTCTGATGCTACTTGTATGTTAGACATTCACAGAAAGCTGCAGTCTCCTGAATACATCTAGAAAGTACTAAAGGCTGTATCCTTTCATTTGGATGTGGATGAAAAGGCAGGCAGTGCTACACTCATCATAAATATAGTACAGTAACAAAATCGTTATGGGTTGATGAAGCTGAAAATGAAAACAAGGTGGCCAGAGACTACATGTAGTTTGTCAAGAAGAGTGAAGACATGCTCTGTTCCAATACTGTGTGGCAGATTTTGAAGTGGGCAGTTCATTAATGTCACATATGTGTACTACACAACTGTATCACAGTGTGATCTTCCCATTCTTATGACAACACTCGACGAGTCATAAGGAGGAGTTTCCTGTTGCTAATGAGACACACGAGTGCTCCTATTCTGTTCACGTCTGACCTTTGGAATATTGCATCTAGATACAGACTATATGCACTACCTCTGTGTGAGGTTAAGTTACATTGTGTCTCTTATCCACTAAATCTGTTTTGATGACTGATTAAAATTCAAATCTTTATGCATTTGTAAACCTTTCTTGCAGGTTTGATGGTGCATCATAATTTGGTTTGTCTGAATAAATTTGGGTGCATATTCAGGTGACTCATAGAGGTTTGCATTTTTTGGACAAAATAATTTGCCAGTTCACAAAACTGTTGAAAAATTCTTAATTCTATGTCATGTATATGGTGTTTTCGGGCTTTGTCTATGGATCTGTCAAGTACCTGAGGAGGCAATCGCTCTGTCTCACATTGGCTACAGGCCTTTATTGTAGTAATGTAGTCTGAAAGGATTCAGGAAGGATGTGGTTTTTGTACCTTATGCTATTTAGGAAGGTGAAAAAAAACGTCTCATCCTTCTTGGGGGTGTGTGGGAAAAATGGTATATCGTGCATTTAGAAGTGAAGTAGCTTGTATGGTGACAGTATAATTGTACAGTTCTCTAAGCAAGTCTATAGAGGAAAGATTTCAGGTACACGTAGTCCTAACATTCACAGCACTGCTTATCAACACAGGTGCATGCTAGAAAAAGCTTGGTTGTCAGTGAAGGCCCCATTTTTGTTTATCTGGTTTATAGAAGATACTGTTTTCAGGAGGGTATTAAATTTCACGATTTGCCACGTTATAACTGTTATGCATCAATTCCGCCAAGTGTGCAAGTACATACTGTTGTAGAGCTCTGGAAACAGCAAACCGCCGACTTCAGAACTCTGGAACTTTGATATTCACAACATTTATACTAGTTTCCCAAATGTTTCTCCATCATTATTAAGATGACTTGGGCAGTGCAAGGGTTTGCCGTCACCGGTAAACTTGCTTGAATTGGTCAGAATAAAAGGGAAATATTCTTGAACATGGGGAACTCTTAAAAATCGAGCTTAGCATTAGTCTTAGGTGATAAACAATTGTCAATCTGACAAAATTCCCATCAGATTTTAGATAGAAACTGTTTATTGGTCACAGACTGGTGTCAAATTATTATTTGATGTGCTCTGCTGACAGGTGAGCTGTTTGCCAAATGTCCCGTGGAGGCGTACCCAGGCATAGCAGTGGAATCTGTCATGGACTCCAGTCGCTACTTTGTTCTAAGGATAAAGGATGACAATGGTAAGAAAATGAAAAATCCATGCATGCTCTTGCTGTGTACATGTTAGTCAGCCAAAGGGCAATCGGTACATCTATTTTTCAATCTTTTATAGTATGTCCCTGACATGAAGTAACACTGGTCAGTGATATTTGTGTGCTGCGAACACACACTGCATTAACACTTGACTCTCACCTGACAGAACAGACCTGACCGACCACATGTCTGAAAAGTGTCCCAACTTTACAACAACGTTGGGCATTTACGACAGTCTGGCAGTGTGTGCTTTTTCACTTCCTCAAAGAACATCTAAAATCTCTGTGCTGGGCATATCATCTACAAGTTAGTGGCTACCTCGTGTCTTACAAGAACTAGAACTTTTCAGTGTAAAAACAGTGTACATGTAAAAAACACTGACATTGAGAAATCAACATAATACATAGTTGACAAAATCCTTCGTTGGTCCATTTTTGCCAGCCAGTTACCGAAGAGAGTGTAGTACTTTGTCGTGCAACTCTCCATCTGTGGGCCAGAACTGTTGCAATATTTGCATGTTTTTCATTGCTACCATCTCTTACATGCAGTAGGCGCAAATTAATCACAATGTCTCACATGTGTACATTTTCTTTGTGAGAAATGGTGATGTCCTAAGCTGTATGACTTAAGTACCCTTTGAGAAGCAGACCCTTGTAGATGGGTGTAGCCATGTTCATGCTACATGCAAGTAGGCCTGGATGGAAAACAGTGTACAAAATAATATGGCTTGCAAAGTGAGAAAGACTGACATATATCTGTTACACTGAAAATTATATTGGAGAATAAGGAAGGGTAGAAGAGGAAACATTGGAAGCTGACAAGTCCAAGTTAACGAACTCCAATTTCATGTTTTCAGGAATTCATGATAATAGAAATAATGATACACAACAGAATGCTGTTTTACATGTTTGCTGCACATTTTTTCTGCATTCTGAACTATCCTGTTTAAAGTTCATGAGGCTTGTATGAAATTTAGGATGCTCATTTTATCTAAAAAGTATAAGTTTTAACTCCAAGACATAATATTTGATGACATGTATTTGCCTCTAAAATGCATTTGTTTTAGGGGAAAATTAGGTCATTTACTGTACAGATATAGTATTGGCAGGGAGGGAACATGGACCTCAGCAATTGGCTTTTTTCTTTTGTGTTTTCTTCAGGAAGAAGTGCATTTATAGGGATTGGTTTTTCTGACAGAGGAGACTCATTTGACTTGAATGTTGCCTTACAGGACCACTTTAAGTGAGTACATTAACTGTCACTGTACAGATTTCGTTTTAAAAAACTGGAGACATGATACCTTAACTTCGTCATAATAATATAAGAGGGTAATAATCAACAGGAATGGGGAGTGGGACTTGGCTAAGTGGCAAGGGTGTATACTCTCTCAACAGCTGTAATACGCCAGACCTTTAGATTATATTAATTTGGGCACATCGCAGACACCTTAATTTGGCCACTCCGAACCACATAACAAACACAATGAAGCAGAAAGTCGTTTCAGCTTTGTAACCATTTATGTGTTAATCACCAATCGTGTAATTCATTGAAAATAAAGGACAAAGTTATATGGTTTACATTTAATATCTTTAATATTTAATATTTGCTTATGCGTATTTCATCTCACCATAGGTATTACAGTATGTTTAGGATTCATTTATAATTCCCAGGTCTCACATACACATGCTTAGACACATTTAAGTTTAACTCTTACTTAAATAAATTATATGTGTAGTACTTGAAAATCTTTATCTTGAATTCAGTACCCAAAAAACTATATACGAGTTGTACCAACAGTTTATCATAGCCTTAAATTGGCAGGGCATGTATCTAATCAGCTGGCACACATACATGTAGGTATACATAGTAACACTGATGTATGTGTTGAACGGGTGAATTACATCTTATTCAGCCTGTTCATAGAATTTGATACTGATATTTATCCAGACGGCTGACATGAGTTAAGTTTTATGAACCATAGACAGCACATTTCCTCTGAAGAACAAATTAAACATTAAAATGAAATTTTGATATTCCTGTGGCTCCAGTTCCACGGCCAGGTTTTACCGTGACATCGATGGTGGTGTTGTTGTGGCTTGGGCCGTCTTCAGTCATCTGTGCAGTTGATTGATTGCCACTCCCATCTTTTGTTTTTTTAACATTTCCTTACTGGTGATGACTGAGGCACTCATTTACATGTAGTCCCTATTCGTTTTACTGTGGAATTTGTGGAATGTCATGCGCTGACCACGCGGGAAACTTGGCAGCCAGATGCACATGGCTGGTACCAGGAGTCATCATATGACCATTTCATTCAATCAGAGATCATTATTTTCCGGACTGGTACCTTTCTGACTCATACACCATGGCAGGAGGTCAAAACAGACAGCTGAATGTAAACAGCTTTGGTCCCTATGTACACACATTGATGATGACTTTTGCTGCGGTATTTAAATCAGTCTAGAACATTTTGAATTTTGTTTATCAAATTATTAAACTGTCTTCATGTTTATGGTCATTATTTTGGGCGCATTTATTTTGGGCACAGTGTTAGTCGCAATAGCCAAGCTGTAATGTAATGGACAGGGAATTTCTGTGTTCATCTGCACTCATTCTTTTGGTTGCCACGATATGGCTGAAATATTGCCAGTGTGGTATTATGCCATAGTCATTCATTCATTCATTCTTTAGGAGTCTTGGGGACAGTAAGCTGTTGCTGGCAGAGGGAGACTTTCCTTGAAGACCGCTGGTCTAACACACCACAGTGTGCTAGTCTACACGACACACTGAAAACCTTTTCAGCAACTCCCCAAATTTCATTGGATTATCTAGGGCACTTCAGTTTTGTGCATCCATGCAACTGACTGCCATTCTATAAATGCACAATTTTTCAGTATGTAATTAACTGCCTATCAAATAAATAAATCAAAAATCAATCAATCAAGGTGTCGCTATGGTTACATGTAATTGCCACACCCCTGGGTTTGTATATTTCGATACTCGATGTATATTTCAAGCTCTACTAGTCTGCTGTATGAGAATATGTTTTGATAGTCTACATGTCCAGCTGCTCCTTCAAGCATTACAGGCTGTGGTGGTGTAGTCATGAGAGCCTCCTTCTGGTAAGCTGTTGATCCGGGGGATCAATCCTGATACGAGCCATACCTAAGACTGTAACGTGTATAACCTTGGCACTACCTCAGTAGGCACTCAGCGTTAGGAGGAATAGGTGTAGGAATAGGTGTAGTACTAGCTGACCCAGTGCCAATATAATTTGACTGAGTGGGTGTTGTGTCTGGTGTCTCATATGGCATTCCGATGAGGCAGCACTATTGTGGTATTGGGTTTGGTTTGGAACAAGGAGACATGGTCGTGATATGATTAAAGCAGTGTTTAAAGCCAATCAATCAATCAGTCAAACCTTCAAACATCATGACATACATTCAGATAGTTAAATGTTATCTCACCAAATATTTTTTACACGACAAAATTCTCTGCAATTACACATCTGTTCTTTTATCTTGATATCTTCTGGAATGACAAGAAACCTTGTTCTTTTTGGATGAGCTAATGTTTCAAATTCTGGCGAAAAAGATTTTCTACATAGCCATACATACCTTTCTGTTCCAGATGGTTAAAGCAAGAGGAAGAATTTGAACAGAAAGCCAAATCTTTTGACACTGGACCCAAGTTGGATTTGGGCTTCAAGGAAGGACAGACAATCACGCTCAATATTGGGGTCAGTATTTCATTTTCCAGTTAGCAGGTCAGAGGTCAAATGATAGACCGAATCCATTGTTCCTGGAGGGGAGTGTGGGTAGGAAGAGGCCTGCTTCCTCACATTTCTTGAGGTGACTACCTACATGTTCATGTACAATACAACAAAAAAGTCAGCACCATACCACACGCTGGTCACACCTGTGTAGAATGCATTCAGGTGTGACACACTTGTGGCGTACACTGAAACACAACATATCACAACTGCCGTTTTTCTGATACCGCGAGTTGTGCCATAATCTTGCAGGAGGAGGGACACAGGGTGACGAACGACATGCAGGAACTACTTGTACTTATCGCATACGCATTCTCATTGCCTTTGTTCTCGGGCCACCTTTTAGCTGGTCACCCACGAAGATCAGGGAGGGATTAAAGCAGCAGGGGGTGAGCTTTTTGCCGTCACTGAAGGCGATATGCCTGTGTGGCAAATGGTACAGGTAAACAAAGTATGTTTCTCTGCTTGAACATGCTTACCAAAACTATACATGTTACTTCAGTACTCTCAACTGCATAGTGATTTTCCAGTGCTGACATCTGTTCAAGTAGCGCGATCATGGCATCCCACAAAATCAGGATTGTTTTTCTCAAACTGAATACATGTAGCTCGTCAATGTCCCTCTGCAAATGAGCTCCAGCACAGCTGTGTTGGTCCATGGGATTATTTTAATATTGACTGTAATATTTTAGTAACTCTAGGGAGGATTACGAATAACCCTTGTGCCTAACTGGCCCCTTCTTCTGAAACACTTACAGTTAAAATATAACCCTAACTGAGAAGGATTTTACTGATCATTGCAACGACGACAACACCGATACATTTGCTAAAGAGCTTAAAAAAGTAAACGTTAGCCTTGCAATTGCGTCCACAAACGTTAAGTTGTATATATAAAACTAATCAGGGCAATGATAAATCTGGTAGAAGTTCCTAATAAATGCCCATCAAGCCGCTTTTGGTAGAATTTGGTGTGGGTAAACCATTCTCCGTGCATTGGAATTTTTTGGGCCTTTGTAAGGTTTTGTGTAGGCACATCTGCCACCAACCACTACGTGGAGAATTTCTTTAGCGGGTGATGAAATAGTTTAATAAAACTGGCTATAATTTGCGTTTTATAAATGGGTTTTCAGACTTCTCTTGAAGAGTTACCATCTACTCTGAACTCAGTCTCATCTAGTGTGACTGTGCCAGTGTGTAAGGGCATATCAAAATGCTATTTTATGGAATAGTGAACATATGGCTGCTTGTAGGTATTATGGTGTAGGCCCTACGTGTAACTGCAGTCAAACTTTAAATTTAATTTGAAAAAAATGTTATGCTCAGTAGCTACGCATCTGTCAATTTTTATGACCCAAAAGAGTGTACCTCCCTCCTTAAAATATACAATGAACTACAACACTAAAAAAACAAAAAAAATAACAGTAATAAAACCCACATGTACATTACAGCTAATAGTACTGCAAACTGGTGCACTTGGGTATTTTACTTATCAGTTGTTACCAATAGTTCCTTATTTATTGGTACTTTTCAGTGTAAGAAGTCCCAGTAAGCACGACAAACCAATATTGTGGTGCGATGGTATAAAGTGAAAGTTATGATGTGAAGAAATATAACTTACACTGTAACATAGTTTTTTACCACCTACATATTTATGTATGTCTTCTTGTAGGCGGTTGAAGCTCTGAGCTCATTGCAATCTCTGCTAAGTTTCTGCAGGTATCTCTCAGAAGTGGACAACAACATATTGGTGATATGCTCGCAACAAAAGTGTACATTTTTACACGTCATTGTAGTTTGGTGAGTTGTTGCAGATACACTCATCGATTCTACTATAATGAGCATACTGAATTTACAGTTTTTACAGAGCATCCCATCCTCTTCTCTGACCGGCACAGATCTGGAAGGCCATCCAAGTTTAAGGGTGGTCACGGCAAAGCTCTTGACCACTGGATTTGAAATAAATATATATTTAGATTGTAAGACAAGAATTGGCCGAGACAGCAGCTTTTAAGCAGTGTCTTGATTGCGTCAACAGGAAACTAGTTTAATGGAGAGAACCAACTTATGGAGGGAACCAACTTGTTGGAGGGAAATGAAATTTTTGAATAATCACCACAGCTTTGGAGGAAACCAACATTAAGATTCGCAAAGGAGCTGTTTGGCAAATAACTGTTGCTTATCACCACTCACAAAAGCAGCAAAGATGTCATAAATGCAAAAATGCATCAACTGCAAACTATTGTCTTCTATGAAGATTCCTTAGTTTGCAGTTAATGGCAGTTTTGCATTTATTCCACTTTTCCTGTCTTTGTGAGAAGGGCACTGAGTGCACATCAAACGTCCTTTGTTTGATGGGACTCAGTCCTTGAGGACTCACAGCCGCCTTCCCACGCTTAGAGCAATCACCCGCCTTACCAGACAGCTCCCCCAGTGGAATAATGCCATGGTCATAGTCGAGGCAAAAATCAACGGATTTCCCGCCAATTTTTCCTCGAGCATCGCCACAACACCATCCAGGATGAGGTACGAGTCATGCATAAAATCACAATCACCTTTGTAAGCTTAATCGGCTGCTTGCAAATACCCACCCCAACAGAAGATGGAATCTGTGGAGGGGTGGAAGGCGGTGGGGGGATAGCTGACAAAGAGGCAGGTGGGGAGGCAGGAACACTACTTTCTTCCTGTTTCTCCAGCACCCTTGGCAGTATTTCAGCCAACTGATGCTGCAGCATACTCTGGAACCTCCGTGTCAGCTCATCAGTATTCCTGCCTTATCTTCCGAATATGTTCTGGCAGCAAAGAGATTGCGTGGCAGTGCTGACAGCAAGCCCTCTGTTGCGGAACAGACACATGCTGAACGACGATCTGGTTAGTCTTGAAAGCATCAACCTGTTAACAGAAATAAACATTCTGTCATGTAAAAATGTTGATGTCAGATACAAGATTCAAAAATTGGAATGAAATCCTGTGCATAACTATGTGTCGCTTTCATATTATGCCCACTGCATTCCACATTTAGTGAATTGATTTTGGGGTAAAATGTATTCTGAACTGTAATGAGAAACTAGCAAGCATGACTTAAGTATATGTACATACAAACACAACAGATAAGTTATTGTACAAGAATGAATCAACCAGGATAGCTTCAATAACCAAACTTCTAATTACGATGTAAAATTTATATAACAACCATATTACTGCAAAAAAAATTATTTAACTGAAACAAACAAGGAAGTGGTGCAAGGAACAATATGAACAAATGTTGATTTGAACATTTGATACCTTGCCCTCTGGCCACACTTGCAAGTTACCCCCTGGAGTCTTGACAAGCTTTCATGATGGCCTGGCCCCTGTGGGTTTGAGGCCAGGCCTGATCAATTATGTCGATTTCTTCTGCAGCTACACACGAACAGAAAAGAGAAGATTTGTTGCCGGTTATGTTTAAATTAAAGTCTGTTAAACATTTTACTCAAAATAAATGGAGATAAAAAAAAGAATGACATTTTATATACTGTGTATAAGAATGACATATTTACCTCCAGTTGCCAGCACCTCAACCAAATATTTATGTCCGCCATGAAACAGGTGGCAGACAGAGGAGATTTTGACCTTCAAGGACGGCCAGTCAAATTTTGGATTCCCAATGCGGGCTGTCATGCTGCCCTCGTCGAATAGAATAAGGTATTCTGAAATAGAAAAATATAAAATTAATTAAATTAATCACTCATATTTACAGCAAACCAGTTTATGTCAGCTTGATAGTTGATAGTGATCGTAAATGTTTAAACCATCATGAGTACAAGTTCTTACTTTTGTTCATATTGTTCTTACAAAATCACAATGATGTGCAAGAGAAGAGAAAAAAAAGAATGAAAAAGAGAAAAAAACGATGCGTTATGATATTACCACCATCTTCCTTCTCCTCTGCTGCCAGCTGCCTCATGAGTTGGCGGGTAACACACGAGACTCCTGGTGGAATAAAAAAATAAGTTTGATTTATATGATTACCTCGATGTAAGGAATTGCTTTTCTTTGCTGTAAAGTGTTCATTATGTAATATTTAATTTTCCTCAAAGAGACTATACTGGAGAATTTCTATATCTTGTCTTGTACATGTATTCAACTAATAAAGTAGCTTTGCAAAGTAAATGAAGACAGATTAGGCTGGAAAATTGTGTTTTTCTGAACTTGAACTTTGAAATTATTTGAAAAATAAATTGTTTAAAGACAGAAAATTATAACACAGCAAGGGTAACATTTTCTCAAAGTGCATAAGTTGGCCATTGGAGGAAAAATCCCAAAAGGCTGCAGTTCGTATTGATTAAACGCAAAATTTCATTTAATTCTCGGGAGTAATCTCATTAAATAGATACAGTTAAATATGGCAAGGACACAGGATTTAGTACATTTTGTTCAATGGAATGGACCTCCGTTTGCATATGTTAGGCTGTAACTAGGTCATGTTAAGAACAGTGCTGTGAGGCACGTGTACCACTGCACGATTTCACTTTGTAAGTTTATGAATGTGTTGGATGTCATAAAGTTATATGAGGATATGACAACCTGCTGTATTTAGTATTTTAAAACTAAAATGAGGCAAATCACAAAACCCAATCGGCAAAGTCTGTGATCGCAGTTTGTGTGGGTCAGCCCGTGATTTGATATCATTAGAGGACGAAAGTTAATGAATTCACACCCATATGTGCTACGGTACATGTAATAAATTATCAGACATAAATGACTGATAGCCATTAAATCGGTATCGAAAGTGTCAGACTGTGACTGGACAAAACAAATTTAGCCTGAAGAGAAAATGGCGGCATTCGAGGAGAGATGATGTGTGGTGCGGGTAATAATTTTTTCGGGATACAACGGCATACATACAGTGTGTAGCTCGATGTAAATGTACACACTTACTATTGATTACTTCTTCAAATTAACTTAAGTATTTTACTCTTCAAAGTATCCTTGTAGCTAAACTGATTGAATATTCGACACCGGCACTATTAGATGGGCCATTTCGCACTCACTTGATTGGAGATGACGAAACTTCACTTTGGTCCTGAACCCTGTTAGTTTAGCACACACACAGATGGGCGCACAAAAACATACAACTTCACTGTTTTAACATCAACAATAACATTACCTTGGTCTGGCAGACGTCCTTCTTCGGGCTTTGACGTGACAGTGACTGTGACTGTGGATGTCACCCTAAGGCCGGCTGAAATTTGAAAAAAACATGGCCGGCCCAAAGCTATATATACAGCAGTAGATAGGGTGTCGTAATAAACCGACTTTTTCCTCTTTTAGTACACCATTTATATCACAACGAAAACATCGATAAAAAGAAAACAAAACAAAAGATGTGTACTATTTTTAAATCTCAGTTTTATTGATAATAACGTCATTAAAAACGACTTTCACCACACAGACTCCACACGCGTGTGGTGCTCTCTACCTGTCTCTAGAACTCGTGTAGTAGCCTGGGTCAAGCAGACAGGCCCAGTTGGCCTTGTGTAATGTATTTTACCCGTGTGTAACAACTGTGTGGAACCGATTCTACACGCGCGTTCATAGGGCTGACATTTTTGCTGTACTGTATACGATATGAAAAGTACATTCAAGACAGAGAGAGATATTTGAGAGTTGTTGTTTTTTTACTTGCTCATGTTTCCCAGTGGTGTGTTGATTTACAGCTACGTAAAACTTTTTAAATTCACATTTTTGATCAAGGAGATAGCATACTTTATTATGTGAATAGCTCATTCGCAGCATAATGCATATTTGTGGACAAGACATTGAGAGACAACCAAAGTGAAAGACTAATAGAGAAATACTCAGCCAAAACATACTTTAAAACCAGGTTTTACAGCTGTTGCAAAACTGGAACAGCTTACCATATGACATTTGACACTGACAGTGTTGGCATATGAATGAGTCATATTACAGTTTTGGTTCAGTGAAAGTATGATAAATGATGGGCCTACTTGGGAAGGTCCATCAGCAACATGTGGATGGTCGGGGGTTTATCCCTGGCTGTCCCCAGATTCTCCCACCCTCCTGCCACTATAATGCCGGTCACCATCATATAAGTGAAATATTCCTGAGTATGGCGTAAAACACCAATCAAATAAATAAATATGATAAATGATGTGAAGTAAGTAAAGCATACTGTTAGGCTGGTCAAAACTTGTGATGATCATCCAAACCAGCCAATACCACACGGGCATTCCGCATGACAGGTGCACTGATCTGGTTAGGATACATTTCAAAGTTGGCATTTAAACTTGTCTATTGGTTTCCATTCACTTGACTAATTACAATTCCTGGTCTTGTTTTTAATTCTAGTCAAAGAGAGGTGACCAGAAAACACGGCCGCGTCCTAATGCTGGAGCAACACCGGGGCTGCTACCCCCTCCCCCAGGTGGGGTGAAGATAGCCCCACCCCCTGGGGACCAAAACAACCAATCAGCATTCTCTTCCACTGGTTTTAGCGAATCAAAACCTGTCGCAAGTAGTCAGAATAACCCAGCTCAGAACTCTCAAAGCAGCAGCAGCAGCAGTGTGGATTTATTGCTGGACTTAGGGGCTACAGAAAGTTTCGCACCAGTGATGACTCAACAACAAAAGCAGCCGCAGTCCTCAGGGGTGTCTGATGTTTGGGGGGACTTCACTAGTGCCAGGTAATCTCATCACATGCTGTGTATTCTCTCTCACACAGTCTGATATCAGAAAAGACTAAACAAGTGACCAATGTATCTCATTATTTTGCTATGTATTCTGTCTCACACAGTCTGATATCAGAAAAGACATCACTATTGCCAGGTGTATCTCAGTATTTGCCATGTGTCTTATCTTATACAGTCTGATATCATTGTCACTTGCGCTGTCTAATGTTTGATATAATGTCAGAAATGCTGATGGAATTTTCTGTTTGTTCCAGTTCAAACTCAAGTTCAAGTGATCCAAATGCAGTTGACTGGGTTAAGTTTTGAGGAGACAGGATTTGTGGGTCTAGAGCATCACAGTGACTCTATGTCGAGGACACTGCTGGAGAGATTGTGACATTCTCAGCAATCAGGAGCATTCACTAACATCTTCCCTTGGTGCCGGCACTCTCCTGCAATCGTGGACTAGATTAGGGATGGAGTAGACTCATTATTAACATACAAGTAGATCAGAAGACCTGTGTACATACATGAATTTTAGATGTACAACTTCATGTGTCCCTGACCTGAAATCTGGACAGATCAGGCATGTGAATTAGTGGGCAATGATAGAATGGGTTTGTCTACAAGTTACATAAAATCAGTTTAAGAGGAATGGGAGTAGGTTGCCATGTGTAAGTGAGAAATATTGTGTAAAAAGACATTTAGAATATTTGGTGCCATGGTTTTTCTAAATCTGAAAGTGTGAGACAAACATTTGGTTAACTTGGAAACTAGTCGTGACCTCCCCTGGAGTAATACATGCGCCTGTTGTTATTATGTTTGAGACTTTACGCATGAGATTCTGTTTATTAAAGTTAACTGAACTGACGGTGTGGAGACTCGTCTTTCGAGGTATATCATCATATACATGTATGTATATTTGGGGTGTATCTCACACAAATCTCTTTTAAAACATTGACAAATGTGTCAAATTCCTGATGGTATGAACTGATTACTTTGTTTATTTGCTGGGCAAATGGGAAAAATGTACCAAGACATGTAATGTCTTTTGTTTTTTTTTCCTTTTTGAATACCTTTTGATAGGGGTGATTCTGCACTACATTACCATGGTTACCAGCCAGGAAATCCTCTGTGAACCACAACACCATGATTCTGCTGGTCAGTAAACTGTGGCATTATCCTGGATGTTGTTGTTGCATATAGTTTACTATTTCACACTGTTTAATGTTGCACATGAGCAACTGAGAAAGTGGCTAGTAGAGAAGAAGCCAAGGCCATGTTCAGTCCCAGAATCACCCAAATTGCAAAACAACAGCAGTGGCATACGTCAGTCATGTTGTAGTGATTTCTGGGAATACATGGTTTCAGAAGGTTATATGGTTGTTTGTACGACCTATGTAATTCACACCCTGCTAGTCTTGAATCTGTGCAGTTTAGACAGTAAAGTTTTCATCCCAGGTGTGCATCGGAGTGCGCCAGTACTGTATTCTTTTCCGCTAGTTCTCCAGTCGTGAGTCAGGCACCTGCCATGTGTATAACTGGTTGAGGGGAACTTTCCATAGCACAGCATTATCAGGCCTTTTATGACTAGTCATGAAGGTTTTCTCACATAAACGTGATAGCTCCTTCTAACATAGTAACTTTCAGGATACTGACATAATTTGTGATGTGGAAACTGTACATAGATAACTTCTTATACTAATCATTCTATTTACCTGTGACTAAGAATTAATTAAAACAGTGCAACTTCAAAGTGGCTGTGCCATCCTCAGTTTGGGATTTCACACAGACACACACACAGGCCCCTCAAGTGAGTGACCCAAGGTAAAAGACAAGAGACCCATGTTAATGGAGAGGAGACCCATCTTGAAAGATAGGAGGCTTGTGGTAAAAGATATTGTATCAAAAGTTCAATACAAAAGAGTGATCAATTTGTGACAGCTGCTTAGTTGTTGCTAATAATTAGCTGATTTGTAACAGCTTCTTTTTTTCGTGAAAAGTCATTGTTTTGCTTAGTTCCTTATCTATTCCATTGCTTTTACACCACTTGTATGAATATTTGACTTCTGTGAGGGACCTCCAAGGCCAAAGTGTTGGCATGCTATTGCAGCACAGTGACTCAGCGGCCTCACACCAATACTATTGCTAGGAGTTCAACTCCTGCATGCAAGAACCTCACACCAGTGCTATTGCTAGGAGTCCAGCTCCTGCATGCTGGCTCCCAACCCTCTCCGGTCATACTCTGGGAGGTCTACCATCAACCTGTGGTCTTGGGTTTCCCTGGGCTCTGCTGGGGTTCCTCCAACCATAATGCTGGTCGCTACCATGTAAGTGAAACATTCTTGAGTATGACTTATTACACCAATCAAGTAAATAAATTAGTAAATAAATAGACTGTATGGTGATGCATGAAGCTGGTCAGGGCTCTAACTGAGCATAGGCCTCTGCAGTCTGTTAGAATGGTCTGAAGTACCCCAATCCATGAGGAATTTGCCAGCCCGGGGCCTGCATGCAGTTTTTTTAAGATATTTCATGTCAAAATGAAATATATATGTATATTTTTTTTCATTCCATCGTTACGTTAGAAAGTTCCGGAAACGTGTGAAGTTTCGAGTATGATGTATGTCACCACTAACAGAGTAGTGTCTGTCATCACCATTGGGCTGTAACTATCTGGCCTTGGTCATGTCATAGCTGGAAGGCCAAAATTTTTGTCTTTCCTATAACAGTGAAGTCTTGCTTTAGGTTAACTTCTGCCAGAATTGCTCCTCTGCCCTCACTAGTAGTTGATATACAATAGTATACCTGTACTAGCCCTTTGCTAACCATTACAGGTTGTATCCTCTTTGTCACAGTCAACACGATGCCACCAGGTGCCTGTTCTTACAAAGATGATGTAACGTAATGTCAAACTTAACATGTGTTGTGATGTGCGGTGCGTTATGACTGTTATGTTCAACAGGTTAGCTTCCATCCTTTTTTTGTAATGGGACCACTGGAAGAAGGAGGGTAGTAAGCTGTTGTTACACAGCTGTTGTAACTTGGCAGCTTTGTATTGCAGAATTTACAGATGTTGGTTAAGGTATTAAATTCAATGAAATTACATGTAGATATTTTAAGTACTAGTGTATGGTGTTCGTCTTATATCTGGTATGTACAACCCTGGGGCAGTGTACGCTTACATGTGGATAACAGGTTTAACCGTGGGTTGACTTCATGTTGTGTCAAAGTCTTAACTCAAAACTTCTGGTTAGCTGTCCGTATGTTTCTAGTTTCTTTGTATATTTGGATATTTTATTGTCAGAGTTGTGGCAGCAGGAAGATGTAGCATTGAAGTGTGATGGTACCACTTTTATCATAGATGTACTGCAGTAGCGTTTGTGTTTGTGATTTTTTGACAGTTTGACCTTTCCAGAGGAAGGAAAATCGCAACGTTTCCAAACAGTGACTGAATGTGGTTTTGTTTGCAACACTAACCATGAGCCACCTGAGTCACATGTTCCATCGTGACATTGCCTTTCACCAATATGACATGCTGGTCTATGTCACACCTCACAAAGTGACAAACTGTCCGTGATTTAACCCAGGCATTTAGATTTTCTTCTTGTATAAACCTGACTGCCATAAAAAAGGTCTAAGAGGAATATTATTGAGTCATGGTAGTAAACAATCAAATCTGTAAATTTGCATGAAGATATTTGACAGATCTAACTAGCAGGGTGCAGTTGTAAAATATTGGGTTGCTCAACAATCCCCAGCAGAGAGTCCTTGCCCCTGTTCATAGGCAAAGTTGATTGTAACTACCATGGCTACCTATCTCTTTAATATACTTTATCATGGTAGTTATAGTCAACTTAGACAACGACTGCTTTGTGGAACATGGGCCAGGTTGTACCGTCACAAACATGAAAATGGTTTCTCTCTTGCTTTGTTGTTCAGATTTACATACTGTCGCCTTTCCTCTCAACCAAAAGGCATTTTGGCTCTCTGATAGGAGGCATACATGTATGACTCGTGAGGGATCTCCTTCTGTTGGTAGTGAATTGATTTTCCAAGCGACTTTATAACTTTAAGATATGTCTGTAAAAATATGGCAGATTTCTTCTGCATCCTTACTGGTACTTTAGAAATGTATGTTGCGAGGATAGTAAAGTTATATTATCAGGTATGGTAAAATTTGTGTCACTGTGCATGAAGTTTCAGAATGGGAAGACCTGCCTGGAATTAAATGCAGGCAAAATGTGTAGACACAGAGTCATTCATTCCAATCAAGTCATACTAATGTGTCAGTTTGTAAATACATTGAAGAAATTTAGTATAGTATAGAAATGTTCCTTCTCGTTAGTGCAGAAGGAAGTTTATATGTAACCTGAAATTGTCAACTGTATGTGTACTTCGTACAGGAGAAGTGTTCTTGTTTTCCTGATTAAATGTTGTTTAAGATCATTCAGTTTTGTCAACATTTAATTTTTTTCTCTTAATTTGGCAACCAGATATCAGTTTTCTTTGATACTGTTTACTTCTGAAGATTTTGGGGTAAAACTAACTTGATTCAAGGAAAACATCGGGCAGTCAAGCTTAAGTCTGTGGGAAGAAGTGAAACGTATGGCACATGTCTCTGAAAACCTTGGACAAGGTATTTGTGGATCCTTCCACTCTCATTGTGTATGGACATCTGGTAACACTAAGCATGGTAAGGGGTGGAAGATGCTTGTATGGGCATTTGGGTATCAGTAATTAAGACTTCCTCCTTACACCGTGCATTAAGAGTCAAACTATATGAGAGAGAACTTCATACTTTACGAGAGCATACATGTAGGATGAGAAGAGTGCATTTAAAGGAAAACTATATGTTTTGGAGAAAATACTGAGAATTGTTGGTGGAGTTCTGATGGTCACAAATCATTCCTTATGTGAAAAACTATGTTTTTTCTGACACAAATCTTGGTAAGGAGAGAGGAATTTGGATGGTCATAAATCATTCCTTATGTGACAAACTAGGTTTTGTCTAAGAGAAATCTTGGTAAGGAGTGAGGAGTTTGGATGGTCATAAATCAATCCTTATGTGACAAACTAGGTTTTGTCTAAGAGAAATCTTGGTAAGAAGAGAGGAATTTGGATGGTCATAAATCATTCCTTATGTGACAAACTAGGTTTTGTCTAAGAGAAATCTTGGTAAGGAGTGAGGAGTTTGGATGGTCATAAATCATTCCTTATGTGACAAACTAGGTTTTGTCTAAGAGAAATCTTGGTAAGGAGTGAGGAGTTTGGATGGTCATAAATCATTCCTTATGTGACAAACTAGGTTTTGTCTAAGAGAAATCTTGGTAAGGAGTGAGGAGTTTGGATGGTCATAAATCATTCCTTATGTGACAAACTAGGTTTTGCCTGAGAGAAATCTTTGTAAGGAGGGAAGAGTTCGGATGACCTCAAATTATGCTGTAAGTGTCAAACAGGGTTATGTCTGAGGGAAGGCTTGGTAATGCAGAAGGAAGATGACCAAAAGCTATGCAATAAGTGCCAAACTGGGTTATGTCTGAGAGAAGACTTGGTAGTGCAGATGGAGTTTGGATGACCACAAGCTATGCTGTAAGTGCCAAACTGGGTTATGTCTGAGAGAAGACTTGGCAATACGGATGGAGTTTGGATGACCACAAGCTATGCTGAAAGCATCAAACTCATTTATGTCTGAGGGAAGATTTGGCAATACGGATGGAGTTTGGATGACCACGGGGTTATGTCTGAGAGAAGGTTTGGCAATGCGGATGGAGTTTGGATTGTCACAAGCTATGCTGTAAGTACTAAACTGGGTTATATTTGAGAGAAGACTTGGTAATGCAAATGGATTTTGGATGACCACAAGCTATGCTGTGAATGTCAAACTGGGTTATGTCTGAGAGAAGACTCGGTAATGTGGATGGAGTTTGGATGACCAGAAGCTATGCTGTAAGTGTCAAACTGGGTTATGTCCGAGAGAAGACTTGGCAATGCGGATGGATTTTGGATGACCACAAGCTATGCTGTAAGTTTCTATCAAACAGAGTTATGTCCGTACTATTGAAAAACTTGATGAGGAGATTAGAGTGCAGAGGGTCATAGTCATAGCAATAAAACACCAGTCAGTGTCATGGTAGAGAACTGGCAAGCCTGCTTGCAACAGGCTAAGCACAAATTCCTGCTATCAATACTCTCAGTGGTACCATTTCTTTAGATACAAATCATTGCCTTCTCGTATCAACACAGTCACTATTTACTAAAGCTACAGATCAGTCCTGGCATACACATCAGTACTTGTGACACCTCAAGAGTTTATAATTCAATCACATGAATTACCAGCACTTGAAATTTTAAGTGATTTTTTCTGTAAGACCTCTCTTTTAAGTGTATAATAAAGCAAAATTACACAGAAAAGTGTGATCAGAAAATGTGTCATTCACAACATGCCCTAATATGCTACATTTCTATTTTGAAGGACAATGGTGAATATAGCAGCCCTGACTTGTATGGTCTTTACCTGACCTAGCTGTAACTTGTCTAGCTACGTATGCTTCATGCCTGACACAACCCTTTAACCATAATTTAAACTATGAAAATGAGTTTCATTTATTAAGTAAAACAGACAAACTTCTGAAGACAGTATGTGATCTTCAAGGCAACAACAATATTTTATTTCCATTTCACGTACACATCTCTTACCACTGTGTACAGAAAAACAAAGACAATTTAACAGACCAATATCACAACCACAATGAGCATTTATCATCTGCCTTTCCATCTATATCCTTAACATTTAAAGGCAAAAACTCATGCCAACCTCTTATGAATATTTGTACATTATGAGAAAGGCTGACATGAATGTACCACTAAAAGTAACTCAGATCTGATTCTGTATTAACAATGCAAATGACTGTGCCGAAGTCATCAATCTGAACAAAGTTATTCGATGATTTTCTGTGTCACCAGAACATGTGGAAAGTACATAAGTAAAACTAATGTCTACAACTAAAACTAAATAATGAAGGCTATCCAAATCTTTGCACGGTAATCATATGCTGACAATCCACACTCATTTTCACACCCTTCTTGCTGTGAGTGAATTTGCATCAAAATAAAAGACATACAAACCTCACTGAAATATTTTTACTGACTTCCAATATGAACAAAACTGCATTTTGTTGAGCTTCTAGGAATAGTGATATTATATCATTGGTCAAAGCAAAGCTTATTAGTTCTTAAGGAATTCAGCACTGTTACAAATTTGCAAGGCCCACCTGACCGACAGAATGTCAATAGTTCTACCTGAGAAGATTCCTGTAGTTGTGTTACAAATGGCAGGACAAGAGGTGTCCAAAACATTTCAGTGTATGAAGACCTAACATACATGTCACAGATGTCAGACAAATTTTCTCCCACAGGCCCAAAAACAGCAAGTCACAACTGGAAACTATAATGTCACATGAATGCAACATTACTGAGTGCATGGAAAGAAAGTCTTCTACACTGTAACTAAAATAAAACTTGTAGTTAGTAATACCAGAATTGCAAAGTATCCAAAAATCTACAAAAGAGGTAAGTCCTTAATCCATTTCTAATGTTCAGAACTTTTCAATTTCCAATAGCTGTTCTGCAACTAAAACTACGTGAACTGATATGCATTTTCTACGGCTAATCACACCACTCTGAATTAGCATGGATGGTCTGAAATACTGCTTTACTGGACAAACATACAGGTTCAGCTAAACTCTTCACAAGCCATATTTTCCAACACTATAAACCTACTCCTTAAGTACACAGCCTCAGGCAAATGAAATAACAACTTTTAACGAAATGAAAAAGAAGATAAAATAACAATACATTAATGTCTTCCCCAATGTGGTCAATACCTAAAATTGCTAGGTTAAACATAAACCAAAAATATGATGAAACCATATATTTGCAACCAAGGCAATATCCTGTGCAATAGCACAGATCACATTGTCTGAGATAATGTTTTTCAATTATTTAAAAACTTTTGGAATGGCACTCGAACTTGTATTTACTGTTCACTTGCCATGTTATAACTTTTAGTTACAAAGGAAACTTTCCCCTGATCAAAAGGCATCATCCATAAATAAATAAATAAATCACTCATTATTACAATAATGGATGATTAATTACAAATACACAAAAGCATGGTCCATATGACAAGATAACATGATTGTATGGACAGCAGTTGGGGCACAATGGGTACATAATGTACCATTACTACTATCCACACATTTCTTTTGTAAACCTTAAAGTACATGATAAATGGATTTATTTATCTCCAGTTAAAACATATTATTTTCACATACTTAAGCTGTATCTATAGTTGATCATAAACTATAACACTAGGCTAATTTAGGTGCAACTTTTTAATAGTAAAGTGCTGAGTGCAGGGTGCTGACAGATGATCATCTGTGCACTGGACAAGTGGCTACCGTATACTCACTGGACAAGTGGCTACCGTATACTCACTGGACAAGGGGCTACCATATACTCACTGGACAAGTGGCTACCGTATACTCACATAATCCATACTTTCTTCAGAACAATGTATTCTATTGAGTGGAGCATGTTTAACTACTGTTTGGGAGAGAGTATATCAGTCAAAGTAAATATTCGCATGTAGCAGGGTCCATAGGAAATTGGAAATTAACATTATTGAATTTAAAATGGCAAAATTTAATGGAACAATGACTATCAGTAAATTACCCAGAGCAACAACGCAACATCAACAACATTAGTACATGTACACATGATTTAAAAAATAGTTCAAAAGATGTATTCAGTGAGGCACTATAACCAGCTGTTCATTTCACATTATCCGAACACATTTAATGACAACAGTCGCAGAACAACTGAAGGAAGTCTTCTTGTGATAACAACCACTGCAATTTCTACTGTACAAATCTCCTGTATTTCACATATTTCTTTCATGAAAAATGATGAACTTTCCCAAAATGTCTACATTATACAGTTCAATACAGCTGGTGGGACAATGTTCAACACCTACCATGTTACCATGTTGTTTTTGCCCGTGGCACTATTTCAATACTAGACAACCTTAATACAACATTTCCAGGAATTTATCACAACACAAGAATCCCGTTCTGTCTGAGTTCCATGTGGGTTCAACTAAACAATCTTACATAAACATTTATTTCATCAATAGAGATAGCCAAAAAACAACCCTAGTAAATTCTATCAGTCGTGTGTCCAAGTACTTTACCAACGTATTAATGGACAGGTCACACAAATACTGGCAGATTTGACACAACTTTAACAAGGTCAAAGTATGATGTGTAGCTCGTGCAAGTATCCCATTCAAAGAAATGAAAAAATGAATAGTGAAAAAATTGTGAAATGGCACTATTTCAAGCATGTCCAATGTAAACCACATCACTTCATGTTTTTTAATGTCAGATATCTTAGAGCTGTAACTCTTCTTCATGTGTGAGATGAGATAGACACTTAAACAAATTGCTTTCTTCAGGAAATACTTATTCCTTTATTTCATACACGTAACCACTCATTACAGTGTAGAATCGGACTCCCACAAAAACTCAGCCCAAACGTAGCGATTATTTCCAAGGCAACTTCATGAAATGTTATGACTTGGTATACAGTCTATGAAACTTTTTATTTGCATGAAAACTATACCACTTTAAGATTCACCCCAAAGTTTTAATAAAACTATCAGTGAATCTCCTCTGACTCTCCATGCTGTACATGTACCCTACTCGAAAAATGTATAATAAACATGTATCATCAAACTATAGTCAAGTCATGAAAGGTGATATCAAACCAAAGAAGGGTGGTGACAAAATTATCAAAGGTTACCCAAATAAACGTCGGGATTACCACAACATAATTCTGTCCTTAAGACACCTTCATCATCAGCAAAAAGTCTGTCAATTGGTACTCAGTACCATTACCATACACATTAACATTAACATGAGGACAAGGAAAAAATATATGTACAAAGCTAGTCTTTCTGATCATCACCGGATTTAACAAACATACAATATAGGACTGTAATGTAATGCTGAGGAGGAACTGTACTCTGGACACAACAAACTGTACACCATCAATATGAGATCACTGACACAGCAATTCTACACATGACAAAAACAACTGCACAGAAATAAACAAAAAAATGACCAGACATATAGAAACCTTACTTCCCAGCCACTTCTCAAGACACACCATGAGTATCCCCAACAGAACAGTGCACTCTCGCTTGCCTGATGGCCAGTAACAAGCACAAAACACAGCAGTACTCATGCAGTCCTGTATTTTAACACTTGCCTAATGGCCAGTAGCAGGCATAAAACACAACAGTACTCATACAGTCCAGTATTTTAACACTTGCCTGATGGCCAGTAACAAGCACAAAACACAATGTTAATAAAGCAGTCCTGTATTTTAACACTTGCCTGATAGCCAGTAGCGAGCACAAAACACAGGAGTACTCAAGCAGTCTTGTATTTTAACACTTGCCTGATGGCCAGTAACAAGCACAAAACACAACAGCACTCATACAGTCCTGTATTTCAACACTTGCCTGATGGCCAGTAACAAGCACAAAACACAACGTTACTCAAGCAGTCTTGTATTTTAACACTTGCCTGATGGCCAGTAACGAGCACAAAACACAATAGTACTCAAGCAGTCCTGTATTTTAACACTTGCCTGATGGCCAGTAACAAGCACAAAACACAATAGTACTCAAGCAGTCCTGTATGTTAACACTTGCCTGATGGCCAGTAACAAGCACAAAACACGTTACTCAAGCAGTCCTGTATTTTAACACTTGCCTGATGGCCAGTAACAAGCACAAAACACAATAGTACTCAAACAGTCCTGTATGTTAACACTTGCCTGATAGCCAGTAGCAAGCACAAAACACAGCAGTACTCAAGCAGTGCTGTATCTAAATATTTGCCTTGTGGCTAAGAGCAAGCAAAAAATGGAACAGTACTCAAGTAGAGTTCTATTTTAACTGGTCTGATGTCCAGGAGCAAGTGCAGCCCTATAAATGTTAATCCCCTTCTGATCAATAATGTTCTATATACCAAGTGCAATCTGTATGGCTCAGTTCGACTGGTCTTGGTTGAAATTTGGAATTTAGGGGAAGAAATTTAGTGAAGCAGATATTTTGTATAAACTTTTGAACATAACACTAGTTTCATCATTCTGGTTGCCCTTTTCATAAGTTGAGTTACAACACGGTACATTATCTTATGATCCATGTGCAGAAGAACTACAGTTTACACCAGTAGCAAGCTGGACCCCCATTCATACAGCAACTGCTATCCACAGACTACATCAATGTAATCCACAAACACAGCAACTACACACGATGTACCTTCATCCACAAACTGACTATTATCCACAGACTCCACAAATGTAATCCACAAACACAGCAACTCCACAGGATGAATCCTCATTCACACAGCACCTGTTGTCCAGATTTTGCAACTGTAATCCACATTACATATTTACTTATTTCACAGTTATTATGCCAGACAGGTAACACACCAAGTAATTCAGACACATACATTGCATTCCTGTAACACAATCATTGCAACTGTTAATATGTAATCACACCAGCAGAAATCTGGACACCAACTGTCATCAAGAAACACAAACCTCATCCACAAATATATTTATCCAGGCACAGCGACTGTTATCCAGACATACTCACTTATCCAGCCTTGCCAAGTATCATCCAGACGCAGCGACTGTTACCCGGACACAGTGACTGTTATCCAGATGCTGCGACTATTATCCAGGCCCAGGGACCATTATCCAGATGCAGAAACTGTTATTGAAAAACAGTGATTGTCACTCAGGTGCAGCGACTATTACCCAGACACGGCACCTGTTATCCAGACACAGTGCCTGTTATCCAGATGCAGAAACTGTTATCCAGACACGGTGACTGTTATCCTGATGCAGCGAATGTTATCCAGACATGACAAGTGTTATCCAGACATGGTGACTGTTGCAGTAACTGTTATCCATACACAGCGACTGTTATCCAGATACAGCGACTGTTATACAGGCACAGCGACTATTACCCAGACAAAGCAACTGTTGTCCAGATGCAGCGAATGTTATCCAGACACAGCAACTGTTATCCAGACACAGCGACTGTTATCCAGATACAGCGACTGTTACCCAGACAAAGCGACTGCTATCCAGATGCAGCGAATGTTATCCAGACACAGCGAATGTTATCCAGACACAGCGACTGTTACCCAGACAAAGCGACTGTTATCCAGATGCAGCGACTGTTATCCAGACACAGCGACTGTTATCCAGACACAACAAATGTTGTACAGACAAAGCAACTATTATCCAGGCACAGCGCTTGTTATCCAGACACAGCGACTGTTATCCAGACACAGCGACTATTATACAGACAGAGCAACTGTTATACAGGCACAGTGATTGTTATCCTGACACAGCGACTGTTGTCCAGATGCAGTGACTGTTATCCAAACACAACGACTGTGATACAAGCACAGCAACTGTTCTTCAGGCGCAGCAACTGTGATTCAGACATAGTGACTGTTATCCAGAGAGAGTGACTGTTATCCAGACACAGATAATGTTATCCAGACACGCCCACTGTTATCCAGACACGCCCACTATTTTCCACAAATCAGTTCATTCCGACACAGTCAATGATGTTCAGACACAGTGCCTGTTATCCACAAATAAACATTTCCAGACCCAACACTTGTTATCCAGCCACAGCAAACTTATCCACACGACGACATTAATTCAGACAATGATACTGTACTCCACAGACATTTTCACTGCACAAGACATTTCATAGAGGAAGTTCATTCCACCAGTATTGACCGTGGTACTTTCCTACTCATTCATCATACATGATGTAGGAAATGAAATTCACAGGAAAACAGCAAGCCTTGATTCTATTCATCTCCCAGCGTGTCCATGTCCATTCCGTCATCACTTGCCGAGGAGAAAAGCACCTCGAAGGGGAATCGGGGCTCATCCTCACCTGCCTGTCCGCCACTTGTCAGGCTTTCAGATTGCAAGTCTGAGATTGCATCCTCCCTATGGGGTATGCCTACACTCGCTTGATCACCCTCAACACCCTCTGCTCCTGAATGTGAATGTTCCATTCCAACAGTCTGCTGAGGGCCAGCTTCCTGAGAACACTCTCCCTCCGTGCTAACATTTTCCGGACTGCAGTCACCATCTTTGTGTGTTGACACGTTTTCAGCACTGTTTTTGTCTGTTGAGGCGAGTGGATCCTGTTTCAAGACCTCTTCATTTTGTGTGGCTGTGTCATGAGTTGCCTCTTGTTGGGGCATCATTGACCCCATCAACTCTGTAATGATCACATTTCTTAGCTGCTCAGTCTTTGTTTTAGCAAACTGTTTCTCTTTAATCTCCTCTTGACAGGCATAGAATTGCACCTTTACTTCATCAGACTGCGGCATTTCAAGGGATCGCTTCCAATCCTCCTCTAACACCTCCTCTTTCGACTTGATTTTCAACTGGTAATTCTTTTCAATGTTTTCATTGAATGTTGTCTCTGTCATCCAACTTGACAACTTTTTCATTTTACTGAACTGACAAATCTGAGGCACTCGAATCTTCAACGGTGTCATTATTTTCTGGAGGAAATCTATCTGTGGCATGTTCCTGGATTCCTTGTCTGACTCTGCATCTTTCTGGTCTCTACAAGAAGTATCCGATTCTCCTTTGGACATTGTGTCCGATTCCTTCAGAGAACTGGGCGCCTCTTCATTACTGCGCTGGTCACTTGGGGTCAGGTTACTTGATTCCTTAGATGAAGTAGAATCCACATCAGCCGTGTCGCTCAGCTTGCCTGAGCTGACTGCCTCGTTTCCTGATGCACTACCGGATAAATCGCCCTGCTGCTTTTTGTCATCCTTCATCAACAGTGTGGTGTCCGAGTCACCACTCTCTTTGGAATCTGGGCACGATTCTGGCTTGGCCTTCAACTTAGCTTTTTTGCAGCGCGTGATGTTTTTCAGTCCGTGATCATGGTCCTGATCACAGCCACATACACTTGGATCATCCAGGCAAATCAGAGAGAACCCATCCTCAGCCTGAGTCAGGGAGTCTACCTCAGGATCTTCAGGGAAAATCAGTGACTCTGCTTCCTCGTCCTATCAACAGGAAATGCTCATTGTAAACAAAGCAATTGAATTAATAATTATTCAAAAAAAAATAAATAAAAAAAGTCAACATACTAAAAACAAAATCAATGAAAAAAGTCAATAGAACATGGATAAGGTTGCTTATAGGCTCGATGACCCGTGTTGATTGGATGAAATTCAAGTGACTAGTGTTAAGCCCAGCCCAGACAGGAACTATCAGTTTAGCACAACGCCTCTCTTGTCTATTGCTAAGCAGGTTATGTGTAAGCACATATTTGTTGAGTTTTTCATCTCTTGAGGTCTTGATAACAATATCAGTCTTGTTTTTAACATGAAATAAAATTCTCATTGTGTGCATTGAAACAAACTATGCAATCAGCACAACCAGGAAGTGTGACCAATTGTTTTCATCACGTGAAATCTCCACAGGAGAACGAGGGAACGAGAACAACAGGTGATTGTCTGCCCTGTTGGTCATTGTTGTTGAGAACTGTCACATGACTCCCAAAACAGTCACATGAAGTATCATGTCAGAAGTGGCGTGTTCCACTACGTTGTGAGCTGATGGAACATGTGTGCTGTGCTGAAACTTGACTTGAGCAAAGTGCTTTGAAAACAGGCAGGAGAGGTGTTTTGCTACGGCGATAGCTTGTGTTTGTGCTGGCTTTAGAAAAGCTAAGTTATAGCCTGAAAACAAATGTCTTCTCTTGAACATGCATTTTGAAACAGGAGTCAGAACACCATTAGTAGGGGGAAACCACTTTGGCAGGCCACTCAACAAACAGCCAATCGATGCAAATTGTTTGACATTCATAAAAGTCATAGCTGATATTTATATCATGAGCAAAATGATCAGTAGAACATAATAGCTTACAATTGCAGGTTTGCAATTATCTTGGGAAAGTTCTTCCAGTAACTCTTGCAGTTGATGGTAAGGTTGATCTGAATGAGTCATTGCTGATAATCTCTCTCGGTCTTCCTTCAAAATACGTATTGCGCTCCTTTTCGGCAGGGTGTACTGTTGCTCTGTCTCTTTGGTCCATTTCGTACGCTGTAACCATGGAGGCACCTTTGGAAGAAGATGCTGGAACTTTGGTGTTGTCAATTCCATTTCCTGCATGAAAACGGCAGCCTGTCAGCATTAAGATGTATTTCGCGTTATGTTTAGCATTTTTCAGGCGACACACTTTGCTTGATTATGACTGATCCATATACCTAATGGGGCCACTTAAAGAGGTTTTCATGAAGTTTGATTAATTTCTCTGAACAAAAATTGGAACACTGGCACCGAAAGTATCACTTTAAGGTCATTACAGGTTTCTGAAAGTGCCTTTATGCATACTAAACTTTAAGTGAAATACAGTAACCACAGTAACCTCGGGATGTTGTATTCAAATGCATATTTGTATGTAAAACCAGCTGCCTGCCAAGGGAAGAACTATTTCTACTGGATTACCATATATCTCTTTTTTTTCTTCTAAGACATACTAATTTATGGCACTGTCTCTGAACGTGTGGAATAATGGGTCAGAAAGACCTGAAAATTTTCTCCGTTATCCCACCTCTCTGTTGAGAAGTTGAATTGGCAGATAGTTTTTTCATGAAAGTTACGCGAGCCTCGTCCCACCCAGCTGCACTAACTTGTTCGTCGTTTTCTCATCTTATGAAATTGAGTTTTGCGCTCTACTGACTCGAATCTGTTGTTTCATTTCTCGGTATTTTTCGACTTCACCAACTACTAACCGAAACTCAGTATCTGAAATTTTACCGTCAATCAGCGCTGTAGAGACATGGTCGGTGATGGAATTAAGCTTACTCTCAGCCAGTGAGCGAATTGCACTGTGTTTCTTACCTTTGCCGGACAGTCGCCGGTTTAGAAACTTACCCACTCTACATAGAAGGCCGCGCCTTCCATGCTTATAGCTATAGGCCTCACAATTATCGTGGACAACACTCCAAACCCTGGTACGCCCAGACCCATACTTGCTGTGAGTAGTGCAGTATCAATTCCACTGACTGCCCTGTGGTATTGTTTGTATAGAGCAGCTCTGGTGTCTCTCTCGTCTTCTATCCCTTTTTTCAGAGTGCTTATATGTTGTAATCTATACTCCTGCGGATCTTCAGTCGGGGGGGGGGGGGGACAGATGGATCTAATGTTGGATACAGTTGCGCCATCTTTATGTAGACTGTTTTTAGAATTTAGATTTAGAATGTTTAACTCTAAATCCGATTTGGGTTTTAAACTTAATCTTAACTGTTTCAACTGAATGCCATCTTCTAGATTTATGTGGTTAAACCGTACCGCTTGTGGCGCAGCGGCCAGGACATTGTCTAATGGCGTCTCAATCCTTGGAAGTATTTCTACGACGATAGTTACGCTTTTACTGACATGCTCTTTCAGCCACCCGATCTTCAAGCCAGGAAGGATGTGGTCTAGATTATGACCCAATATAATATCCAGAATGATTATGGTACCTGGGGGCACCTTGCCAACGGGAAATGGTGTATTGACATCGAGGTAAGATGCTGTATCTGCACCTCCTCCGATCATACAGCCCCCTTCCGGCAGTATCCTCACATGAATTTCATCTCCCATGGGCGTGTACGAGAGGTATGGCATTAAAACCCATTGAACAACACCACCCTTTGTTGTGTGCACGAGGACCACAGTCACAGCCAGATCAATGCACCACTTGGGATCATCCAATTTAACGAGACCCCATACCCTATTCTCAGGATCATCAGATAGAACCAGGGTGAGTTTTTGGAGCGCACACTTGGGTGGTTCTGCAGATAACCCCGACAGCGCCTTTTTTCGTGCATAAACACATCCCCCTCCCCTCCAGAGTTGGAAGGCATAAATCTGTCCATCCACCCCTTGTTGTTCGAAACCCTCAAGACCTGCCAGATCAGACCAGATCAGATAAGGCTAAGCTAGTGAAACTAGGGCCCACTGGGTTCATTACATCCGCGAATGTATAAAGTTACGCTTAAGTATGCTGTATCTATAGGTTGGCCGTACATGTTTAATAGATTGTAGTAAGCCCCAGCATGAAGTCAGCAAACAGTTTTTTGTACTGTGGATTGGCAAATGCCACCATCCTTCTGGAGTTTATGCTTTCGTGATATACTGCGAGTGCCCTTAGAGGAGTAGAGCCGCTCACATTACTGGTAGACATTGAGGCGATGTTTTCTGATGCGTTCACCTCGTCTTGGTGGACAAATATTTCTTTCAGAGGTGCCAGTTTGGGTAGTTTGTCCCCTTCTTTATTCTGCTCATGGGTTCCGTTGCGTTTGAGAATCCCAGGATACCAGCTAGATCTAACAGCTTCAATTAGTTGCAGTTTAGCACCCAAAGGTCGGAACACTTCTTTGTTAAGGGTACAGACGGTGTAATAGCTGCTTGGCACGACTATTGACTTATCGTTCAACCTGAAATGTACGTTGGAGTCAATATTCGCCTGTGGGTACAAGGCCAGATCGAGTAGGGCGGCCTCGCACTGGCCTTTTAGATTGGGGAGGAGGACACTACTCCCTTGTTAAACATCGCTGTGTAACAAACATTCAGCAATATGTTTGATAAGGCGTTTTCGTTCAATAGGAATGTAACCCATTACTATATCGGTGGAGTATATTTGAGTAAAGAGATTAAGGAGCCGAGTGAAATCGTGGTGATAGATCCCAGCCTGAACAACTCACGAATTGCTTTTGACATGACTTTCCGAAAGGTGCTTGAACGCTACACCTTACTGAAAATCAACAGTGACACAGTAGTTGAGAAATGGCACACGCAACCAATGGCGTGGTGGCAGAACCAACTCAGTTTCGCCGTATGGTGCGCCACGTGGGGTGTCGAAGGAAAATCACCTCATAGCTGACACACAACTAAGCAACTGTGTATTCCACTTCCACGTGTACTATCAAGTGCAAAAAAGATTCTGGAAAAGATTAAGGCACCATTCCCATAAGACGATGCATGAGGTCCAACCTACAACCCCTAGGACCGGAGGGCATATGAGCGAATTTGCGCCTAGTTTTGGGTGTCCCCAGACACAGACTGGTGGCAAAAAAAGAAGTGGAAACGACAGGTTAGGTGTGGCTTATTATTATGTCACGAGGACAGGATACGTAAAATCGCATAACAACTACGATCCTGGCTGCATGTCATTCCAGCGAACACTGAAAAAAATTCACATCGACTTCATCTCGCAAGGCAGCGAGTACAACCTAGCATGGGCCAACTTCATCCTAGACAAATCTGAAGGTATACCCAGGCAGGCGTGGAACGCGTGAACTACATCATTAGAACTTATGTTTGGGCAATCCTCAGAGCACAGGCACAGACCCGCAGGAGTATCTTAGGCATGGAAGGCACGGCATTTGACGCGCAGAAGCAATTCTTAGCAATGGTCGAAGACGCCATAGCAAGACCTGTTGACCTTCCCTCGGCCATAGAGCGGTACCAGAACGTCCTGAGGTACATCCGCTCTAAGGTGGATTATGCGTTTGGTGTGGGTCTGTATATGGCAAAATGGACCTGTGAATCGGAAAAATCAGTGGCTATAAAAACGAGGTCATCATAGCCACAACAGACCAGAAACTCGAGGTCAACGGAGACATAAACTTGCCTTCAGCAGTTCATGCGCCTTCAACTGGGGAGACAAGCATCATTAAGCCACAGCCAGCTGCAGTACCCATACCGAGACCCATGCCAGCAGCACCGGCTCCAGTTTCACCAAGGTCAACGAGAGAGCGCGATAAAGAAAAGGTGGCGTTAGTAATACTTAGCGTCGCCCTTGGGCTTGCACTAATCTGGTCATACTAGATATGCCCAAACGGCCACGTAAATGATTCTACCTGTAACGACAACCATGGGCCAAGTGTTCTCAGCAGCCCACTTCACGGCCTTGCTTGATGTGCTGAGGAGCCAAGAGACGATACTCCCTATAATACCTGGGAGAGCCGCAGCGGCTTTACCAGCGAGCTAAGCCAGAAGCCTGCCCTTGTTGGTTGGCTCAGGAGGTGGTGTTGGAGGCGCTGGATCTGCAGAGCCCCCAGTTTGCACAAGCACCAGAGTCGACACGATAAAACCCAACGCAATTAGGATGGTGGCTATGGTGACCCCCTGTTCGAGAAAGAAAGTCGAAAGGCGTTCGGAAAGAATTGTGTCCTCATGAAGAATGCAGCTAATCATTTCCCTGATCCGAATGATTTGTCTGCCCAGAGTTGCATGGGCCACAGATGCAAGCTCGAGGCGCGCCGCTCATTCCTCCTAAAGGGCTCACAATCGTTCTATAAAGCGGCGCCTGGAGAATTCATCGCGAGCCTCATCAAATTTTCTTTTTTCCACTCCAATGTTCTCATCCAGTGTAGTCAGTCTAGCAAGGTTGTTTGTGTGCTCCCCTCTGACTGTCTTCATTACCTTATGAAGCCCTAGCAGCTCAAGGACGGGTAGAAGGGGGTCATGAAGTGTGCTGTGAGCCTCTTCTATCTGAGGCTCAGTCAACGTGGTTTTGAATGTTACGACCGCTTCAGATGTTTGCGGCACCGCTTGTTCCACATGCTCTGTAGCCGTGGCTTGATGTAGGTCATAATTAGCTTTCTGAAGAATGGTTAGGACTTTTGGTGGCGTGTCCCGCTTCCAGTCAACAAACAAAAGTTCATCCCGGAAGAAACTCACCCCAAAACACTTCTCTAGTGTCGATAGCGCGAGTGGCTTGCCTTTACTTTTGCTGACAGTGTCAAAGTTGGGATAAGCCACAAGGTATAGTCGATTATTGACCAGCTCGAAATCAGAATAATGTCTCCCCGCAACCGGGGCCACCCCGGATTGTTCCGCAATGGCCTAATAATAGTCATCTATGGCTGTCCGCGTGAGCTCACGAACAAGTGATTGTGTGTTTCCCTCTCTCTGGCTCGGCTGCTCCACTCCTGAAGAAGAGAACGAGGTCTCTTGTGTCCACTCATCATCTGGATCATCAACATCAAGATAATCTAAAGGGTCCAATCTAAAATTCGTCATTGTATTGAAGAAATGATATAGCTGTGCATTAGTTCATAATATCTACAGGAACAATTCGTTGTTTAATAAACATGAATCAATACAGACACAAACTCAATTCGCACCGCAAGCTCCGTGAACAGTTGGGGGTCAAAGGCGTGCGGCAGTCGGTCGTCATCACAAATAACCCAAGCAAGATTGACCAGAACCAACAGTCGGCCCGACGACGATCGAACAGTAGTCCAGAACCTCGGCAATGCTGTGGTTAAGAAGACCGTGATCACTATAAGTGGTAATGAGGTGTTGTCGATCGATGACAGCGACATCTATCACTGCTACATGGACCCTTGGAAGACGGCCCAGGAGCGAGAGAATGCCCAGGGCTTCAACACTTCAGCTGGCCAAAGTGTCACCAAAATCCGTCTTGGTGTTGTGGAAGGCACACCCACTGCTGCTGACACTGCGATCGCTGCCACCTTTGAGTTGCTGGAAAGCCACATGCCATTCTACCAGTCAACCCTGGTGGAGAGGCTTGGATATGAGCTAACTTTCAATGACTACAGCCTCGTAATCTGGGCCACAGGGGATGCTGATGACCTGGCAGCAAACAGTTACACCACTGACAACATCTGCCTGGAGTACGACATGGTCACCAGCCCGAGCTCTCCCGGATGATCCGTAACAAGTACGCCGGCCATCCGGCAATACTGTACGCCCGCGTGCTCCGGCAACGCATAATCCGCGCTAACACAAGTGATACCCTGTGGAATATTAACCTCAACATGCCTGCCCGCAGTATAAAAGGCATCTTGATGCTGTTCAAGGACCCAGCTGTGGCCTTCCAGCGAGACACAGCGGCTTTCTACAACCCCAAAATAACCAAGGTGGAGGTGACAATTGAGAGGGTCCCCAACCAGCTGTACACCCAAGGCCTGCGTGCCTACCAGCAGTGGGATGAGGCAAGGAAATTCTTTGCAGCTGGCTGAAAGCACCATCCTGCGGATAGCCTTTTTGAGGGTTTTGAGGGCCGGACCTTTTGCCCTATGGTATCTTTCGATCTCTTCATAGTAGTCTGCAGCTTGACGCAGCCAGTCGTGTTGCTTCTCGTCTTCGCTAGACGATGGCTGGCCCTGATCGACGCAGCAGATAACCTGAACCCCCCTGTGTTTGAGCCAAACAAGAAAAGTCTCCATAATGGGCTGGGGCACAGTGCACACCTCATCCCAGATGACGACGCGAGGGATGGACTTCTGACCAGTCAGTCTGACCACTCCAATGGAAGAAGTGGTCTGAGCTTTGACCCCTCTGGGCTTTGACATCTCTTTGGTCAACCTATGAGTCAGTGTGAAGACGAGGGGGTCTTTACAGCGGAAGGGCTTGATACCTCTCATCGTTTTACCGCTGCCTCCGCCACCATTCAGGTGGCTCCATTGGTGTCTGGTCTGGGTCATTGTGACGTGGTGGAGAAGAGTCTGGCATGTCTTTTAGCTGTCTTCGGTATTCGCGCTTGGCAAGGTAGGCTGCATGTTCCATGGGCATGTATAGCTTTTCTCCCTTACTGCGCCACCAGGCTGGCACAACTGGAGGAAGATGCGTTCATTTGCAGCTGCAGGCATTGGAGGCCAAGTACACCTCAAACCCTTCGAGCTTGTGCAGTGCTACTTTTGTCACATAGATAGAATTGGTTGCCACCCGGACAGCTTCCTCGGGTTCGAACCTGGAAAGCATAGAAAGAAGGTTGATGTGGTCATAGGCCAACATAGATGCCCTTAAGTGAGTGTTCTGGGGCTGGGATCCATCATAGTCTGAGGATGTGGCTGAGGGGACATTTCATTGGTGCCCCGACCAGGGTGCCGCTCTGGCGGGTGTCCCGCACAAGGAAGTCAAGTTCACCCTGGTCTGTCACTAGCCTTCTGGTCAGCCGTTTTCCATCAGCTTTGCTGCCCTGTGTGAATTTGCCGATGATGCTGCACCCCTGATTACAGTCTTCAGGGAGCCATAGTTTGGCCTGTTTCTTCAGGGTGACAATTGCTTCAAGCACCCTGAGGGACTTCAGGAGGCTGGACTCTTTCAGGAAGACGTTGGGGCCCATCCATTCTCTGTGAAATGCCTCCCAAACCACGCGTAGGTGCAGCTGTCCCGGGTGGCTTCCCGGAAGGCCTGCCAGATGTTGCCCTCATACATGGACCTCTCTGCTTTGGGGGAAGTGGAGGTCTGAACCAGGCGTGACCATTGTGGCAGATGAGCTCTACTGGTCGATGCCAACCCTTGTACTTCCCACTGTTGTAGATATCTTCGCCGGCGATGTCCCGCAGGATGATGGCCCTTTTAAGGATCCTTTCCAGTTCAGCCACATCATCGACTGTAGGGCCCGTTTCATGCACCATCTCTTCCCACTCCTGGATATTCTGGTGCCTTGCGCGAGTGAGGCCCTGACCCCTCGAGGTGCCCTCGATGTGCTCCACAACTCTTTGAGCCACACAGTTAAGGTCGCCATCCCTCAGTGGGGCTAAGGTGGCACGGTTTGGGTCTCTGATGGGGTAGATCCCATAGTCAACTGCTGTGATAGGGAAGGTGTTCTAACAGAACAGGCTGTCGATTCCAGTCAGAGTGCCTGACTTGGTATCCCTCGTGAACTCGCTGACGCCCTGCCCCTTTTTCCTCTCAGCCCAGATGGGGTCAAACTTGTGTTCAACAACCCAGTCACCTTCGTTCTGCTCACGCAGGAACTTGACTTGGAGGAAGAACTTAGAGGAAGTCCCCCTCAGGAAGCGCTGTGAGAAGCTGAGCTGGACTCACATCAGTCATGCAGACATCTAGGTCCAGTCAGCCGGCTCTAGCATGTATATCATTAGTGATTTTAATATCGCTGATGTCGGGTCGGTCCTCCACTTCCACCCGCCATGTAGAGAAGACCACAGTGGCGCCATCGACTTCAAACTCGTCTTTGGCATCGTTCAGAATCTCAACAACCCAGTCTTCAGTCTGAGGCTGGACCGAGGGAGGGACCTGATCGTCTGTGTTGATGAATGGCCGTTGCGGCCTCAACAGCCGATGGAGGCGGTTTTCAGCGTATTCCGGAATAGGTTCATCGAGAATATACCCAGACTCGCACTCTGCAAGAATCTCTTCAATTAAGTCATTCATAGTTGTCATGCTGCTGTTGGATAGGTATATCACATGTAGCAATGTCTTTAAATGGGAATTTCAATAGCAGCCAGACGTGCAAATTCTCTCTGCACTGCTCTCTTCGCACACCGCCACGCATTTTGATATCCGTACGCAAAGACACAGCCTTTCTTTGTTAGAAACACCTACCCCACAAATTCTGCAAGGCTGTGTGCATGAGCCCTTGTGAAGCCTTACAGAAATCACCAAGGCAGCTTTTACCGCAGAGCTCTGTTGAGCTTAAGGAAGAGCCACTTGCATGTGTTGTGTACCTTGGGCATGTAGATTGCATTAAGGTATCAGCAATAGCCTGGGTATCTAAATGGAGAGATCAAGCCGGCAGGGGTGATGGGCCGTCCCTTATTGCTCTGGCTTTTATCTCTGAATATGAACGGGTGTCTGTCTACATAAACAATTCGTAAAAGTTTATGTGTGCGAACGTCTGTTTGTGCACATAGATAATTGGCAAAAGTTTATGTACGCAGATACCACATGGCTTGATGTGCAGCAGAAATTAGCCGGACAAGAGATGGGGCAATTATACCTGAATGTGAACGCCTGTTTGTGCACATAGATAATTGGCAAAAGTTTATGTACACGAACACCATATGGCTTGATGCGCAGCAGAAATTAGTCGGAACAGGGGTTGGGGAGAGGGGGGCTCAAAATCCTTAATTAGAACAAACTCTACAAATGAATATAATAAATGTGGATATAAGCTTGCAGGTGACTAACCTCCAAACAGGAGCTGTTGTTGTGGCTGTCAGACTCAAGCAAATACAGCAACGATGAGGTAGTGTCTTCCAAGGAATCAGAGCTCTCAGACCAGACAAGACCATTCGCCTGGCTGCCTTGCCCTGGATTTGCTTGGCGTGCACACATTGTTTTTTTCCGCTCATTGTTAGGCTACAACACAAGAACAGACACAAAACCAATTCAGACATTCAGCAATATTTCATTCCTCAGCCAAACAGTCAGCTGGTTATAACAAAACTTTACACACACAACTTTTCGGAACCTCGGTTACTTTTCTTTTTTAAGTACAGTGTTAATGCCACGTGAGTTTGCACATAAAAGAAATGGTTTTCATAATCAGTTATCAATCCAGCAGACATGAAAAACAGTGAAAAAAGCAATCAAGTACACCTACATGGTACAATCATGTACATATGACAAAATGATGTGGCGAAAGTGTCTTTTTCTGTTCGTAATTAAACCACAGTGCATCATACAGTTTGCCCTCCAATCACTTTATTCAATACTTCCATACATCCACCTGCTGTGGCATGAAAACTGCTCCTCGGCTTTACGCCAGTCTTATAATCGATACAATATTCTATACCTGGTAACAGTTTATGAGTATGTGAAACAGAATATAGTGTCACCGCAGCAGTGGACTAAATCCCATGCTGACCAGCAGCGTCAATCCTATCTTATGCCTTGATGCATGCGACTTATTCACTGGTTTCCACCCTCTCCAGCACAGGGATACACACTGTAAATGATTCAGAATGACTCGGTGTTAAGTAGGAGTTGTCAGGCAGCTGTCACACACCAATATGCTGAATGTGCATCACTGGCGACTACAAGGAATACAACCTGGACACCTACTTGTACGGTACACTGCAGAAAATCTATGAACTGTTGTCATGTTCTCAACCTGCCATGCCCCTCGACTACGATGATGAAAATATGAAACATTCAGAACCCTCTGTGTCATAACCCTTGGTTTTCTCACAGCCTTAAGCTGAAACAAGGTCCATTACTAAGCCTGTAATGGTCTTTCTTTCCATGAGCATGTTTTCTACTATGGCATAAGTTGCTCTTGGTCAGACAGTCTGGACAGGACATCTCTGTGAGAACACTTAGCTGCTCTCCCTACCTTTCATCTGAATGTGCTCCCAAGTTGGCTTGCCAGTCCCAGTGAACAGAATCTATCCACAACTTACTCAATTTATAAACAACTTACATAATTTGTTCCTTTTTTTTCTATCGAAAAAAAAAATGTGGAACACATCAGTTCAATTCTACCATGACTGATTTCTGGGTGAGAAGGAAACAGCACACAACCAAAGGGGGGAACCAAATACAACCCAATGGGAATCAAAAACAACCCATTTTGAACCAAACACAACCCTAGGGGGAACCAAACACAACCCAAGGGGAAATTAAGCCTAACCCAAGGGGCGACTAGACCAAACACAACCCAAGGGGAAACCAATCACAACACCCGTGAAATTAAATACAACCCAAGGGGAAAGCAAATGAAACCCACAGGGAAACCACTCAATACGACCGGAACCAAACACAACCAAAGAGAACACTAAATACAACCCAAAGGGGACACCAACATAACCTAAGGGAAACCAATGACAAGCCAGAATTAAAAGCACAAAGGGAAAAACCAATACAGAGTAATCCTTGATCAGTCAAAGCTGAATCTCAAACTGCTGGATTGAAGAGTTGTGTGTTCTCAAAATCTTAGTCCTCCATGAATCTTTGGTAATGTCATCAGTCTGCAAACGGGAGGAAGACTTGGGTTAAATGTAGTGTGTTGACATACCTGTGAGGAGACGCCAGATGAAGACAGGGTTTCTGCGATTTGGTACTGACTGGACACATGCTGTGGTCGCTTGGGGCGCCCTGTCGTGCTGGCCTGTGTATACACTGCATTGTTGTAAGGCTTTAATTGTGTCATCGGGGTGTAGAGGGGCAAGAATGGGTAGGCTGCAGCAGCTGAAATAACCAAGGGTGCACAGGTCAAACATAACATTTGGAAGAATACCATCGGTCAACTGATCCGGATCTGGACACCAGCAAATGAATGAATCTGCTTTAGCCAAATCAGTCACTGATGTACCCACACAAAAATGCGCACAAGGTTATATATTCATCTAAAACAATCCCAGAGGTTTTCTGCCCTGCAAGAAGTCTTCTTCATGTACTCGCTGTGATTTTTCAGCAAGCAAAACTGGCTGACAGTAGAGTCATATGTTAAGCGTTACACAATGGTATACATAGAACTAGCCGGTTAAGCTCCCCTCTAAACAGGGAACAAGACAAATGGCACTGTCAGATTACATGTCAGTGATACTCTGCTGAACATGAACACAGACATCCTCCCAGTCTCTTACGTTTTCAGCAAAACCTGTTCTACAACCCAACACTCCGAATTCTAAAAGCTGTT
Source organism: Acanthopleura granulata (assembly GCA_016165875.1). Classification (NCBI taxonomy): domain Eukaryota; kingdom Metazoa; phylum Mollusca; class Polyplacophora; order Chitonida; family Chitonidae; genus Acanthopleura; species Acanthopleura granulata. The sequence goes on along the minus strand of JABBOT010000080.1, from coordinate 47,200,446 downwards.
TCTGATGCCTGCATCATTTAGAATATTCCACTGAACTCCAATAAACCTTATTAAAAATTCGAAGCTTGCGTAACACAGTTACTATTTTAACATATATAACATTACATATGTAGCACCCTGTAACTTTAAGCGACGTGGGATTTATGTACAACTGGGTAACCCTTTCGCACACAGTGCCATTTGTAATATTGACTCATAAAACCGCACTAGTTTGATTAAATTCACTAAATTATTTTGGAAGTTGTTTTGACACAAAACAAGTCATCAAATTTTACAAAATGCATGAAAATGATTTAATGAAATGACTCCTATTTGATATTTCAGATGACAGTGAACGTGACATAAACCTAGTCATGTATGCTTGGCCAGAGAACAAAGATGTCTTATCAATACTCATACAGCAGTAATTGCTTTGTTTTAATGCTGTATTAAGTCAGTTACCCTAAATGACCTACTATTTTAAGCTGCTCATTTTTCCTGATTCCTGAGTTCTATTGATTGTAAGAAGGTGTAACAAGGCTTGTTTGGCAGGTAGAATGACATCCTACTGGATAAATGTAAGTTTCAGCACCAAATATGGTATACTATGACGTTTATTTACCTCTAAAATGCAGTTTTTGGATGACATTTGAGGCCCTTTCCAGTATCTTGTTACTCAGGTTGTATAAGAACCTTGGAAAAGTTCTGACACGTCAGTAATTTGCAGCTCATAGAGAGGTGCTTACATAAAGCCCTTGGTGTGCGACACACGGCCCATGTGAGGTCTAGACTGAGCATGTATAGCTGACATCAGCAACACGTCAGCTGCGAAGCCATTATTTTGATCGTGTGATGTTGCTGCCTTACTCTCTCCTGAAACCAGCTTTAATGTGTTAATTTCAACATCACGAGGTTGTATATTGCACGTGGCAGGTGTCATTCCCATTTATACAAGAAGCCAAGCCTGACCTTCAGTTAGTTCACGGAATAAAGTAGGATGTTTGTGTGTAACTCACATGCAGTGTAAATTGTTGTTGCTCTATGCGAGATTCGTCTTGGCAGCTATTCGGTTTATTTCAGGGCAAAGAGTTATTTGTACATTGTTACATGCAACTAGTGGATGAAGTGTTTATCTTCCCTATCCTTCTCAGGAGTTAGGACTTAAGCATGAAACCACTGGTGCCAATTATAATGAGAAAGGTCAATGTGGTGTATGCTGAACAACCTACAGTACAAGAAAGCAAATATTACAAAAATGTTGTAATTACAGGATTACTGTTCTGATTACTATTTATTAATAATTAGATAGCCCCATATGTGTTGTTGTGCGTGTTAAATCTAGAAAATATCGCACATTGCATTCATCCTTAAAAGCAGGTACATGTAGCAAATACCCTAAATGGCTTAAAATTTCATCCATGACTAAGTTGCTTATTTTTCCTAATTCTGAGAGTTCTGTTGATTTCGGAAAGTTGTTTTAAGGCTTGTTTGAAAGGTTTGATGATACCCTACAGAGAAAATGCAAGTTTTATCACCAGAAATAATATTTTATGACAATTTTTTGCTTTTGAAAATGCTCTTTTTTGGACAAAATTTTAGGTCATTTACAGTAGATGCAGTTTTAGTACAGTTATATGTAGATCTTGCTTAGGGGTTTAAGTTTACAAGTTGGAAAACATTAAACACAAGAATACTTTTCTATGATTAACAATTTATTGGTTCACTTCATAGCAAAGTTTCAGCTTGAATCCTTACCCATGATACATATGAAAGTATTCTCTTGCTTAATGTGTCTGCAGAAGCTGGTAAAAATTACCACCAATGTCAGTGAAAATCCAAGGAAGAATTCTTGTTTATGACAAAGTGTATGTTATGTGAACTTTGGTTTAACTATTCAATGGACAGATGGATGGCTAAGCAGAGAGACATGAAGTTTGCTCATGGAGCACTGAAATTTAGTCATGTTCATTTACATGCCTAGATGTACATGTCATGTAAAATCTGGTCAAGAAATTTCAAGTTTACCAGTCTTCCATAAATTTAATTTTCAATGATCGCAACAGGACAAGTTTACCAAAAATAAATGAGGTTCTTCCTGATGACCATAAGTTTAAATATGATATCCCAACTACTCAAGAGAGACTGTTTACACAGAAATGGGTTCAGAAGTTCAAAATGTTTACTGGAAACCAACAGGGTTCTTCCTCATGACAAAGTGTCAGTGTAGTAGGCTTTGGTTACTTAAACTGTTCAAGAGATAGAGTGTTTACTGGGGAATGACCAGAGAGATGACCGCTCAGATGGCCTGATGGACTAACAATTGGTCATGCAACACTGTAATTAAACAGGGTTGATACACAAGGATAGGTTAAAATGTTATGTATGTTTAGAAAAGCTGGGTTAAAAATTTGTGTACATGTTAATAAGAATTTCCTAAAGTGTAATTTTAATGATTCGGTGACCTTGCTAAAACAAGTCAAGGTCGCTGAAAATCGATAGGGCTCTTCCTAATACCTAAATGCAAGTGTGGTGAAAATCTGGTGAATGTGGGATAAACTGTTCAAGAGAGAGAATGTCAACAATAAAACAGTCGGATGGATGGATGGATGGTCACACAGATGGACGGCTGTAAGTCTACTGATTTAAGGATTTAACCCTGGCATAGCAATGCTTGTTGTGTAACCTGATACCGCTGAACCTAGTTTTGTATCAAGTCAAATCCTGAAATTGTGCAGCATATGTGAGATTTGACGGGGTACAAAACAAGGTTCAGCAGTATTGGGTTACACAACAAATACCAGGAAGAACATGTTAAAAGCCTGTTCTACTCCCAAATCTGAAGAAAATGTGGAAAAAATGGCACATTTCATGCTGCCGATCTCTCTTACTCCCTATGCCGAGGTCATGAATTTTAGATCAATTAATGGCAAGCTTAGGCTACTACATTTGACATAAATATTTCAATGACATTGTATGTATGATGTAATGCCTTATTGTTGCGTGACGTAGAAATGTAAAACTTTACAATATCTGTATTGAGACATCATACCTCTGAGCTCTGACTGGAACAAAATATTCCTTTCTGCAACGTCATGGCATTTGAAGCAGTAAATATGTAATCACAAAAGTAATATGTATAAATTATGTGAAATAATGCTTTCATAACTTAAGACAATTCGGATATTTCACCACTGTACAAATTATAGTATATACTCTAAAAGCAAATCCAGCAAGCATACAAGTTAAAATCCTTTCATTTGTGGAAATAAACAGCGCAACACAATATGATTTGTGAAGGTAAATGTACCAGCTGGTATGTTGCGTAGCATGCTAGATGTTGTTTCAAAGGTCATCTCTATTCAATATTATACTGGCACACACCCCACATTTGACAGCGGGTAGAATGTGGGGTAAACTGCTCAAGAGAGAGAATATTAACAAGAAAACAGATGGACAGAAGGATGGCGAAGACCGTTACAACAATAACCCAAGTCCAATGTTGGCTAAGGGGTAAAAGGATCCCACATCCTGTTTACCTGCAACAAAATGGTGACTTGACTCATAACATTAAACACAAGCCATTTCGGAGAATCTGCTACAGAAGGTTTGCAATTACTTTGACCATTCCTCATCACGCCACAAGATATATGAAGCATAGTGCTTTCTCAAGGGTTCATGATGCTCAAGTTTTTAAGCGCAAAAGCTCTTTATCAAGTTGTTTTTTTTTTATCAAATTTGTAAAAGCATCCACATTTCTTGTTGGATCCCAAAGCAAGCTGAAATATTTGACACTATTGTGTATGAACTTGCACTTTAAAGTAAGTTATTGCTGCAGTAAGACCCTCGTAAATTCCAATAGCACATTCAGTATTGTTGGTGCAGCTGGAAATGCCTGAGCAAGAATCTAATTCATCATATAAAAGTCTGGGCTGAGCTATAATGAACTTCAAAATCATCCACTATTGGTTCAAACTGATATGGCAGTATGTTTGTTTTTGTACAGCAAGAATCCATCAGGATACTGGCATTGTTTTGATGGAAATTACCAGGTTTTATGCCAACCTGCAGGATCGCATGAGGCCACAGCTCTCACCTGAGGCCTGGGTACTCAACGACTGGCTGGAGATGGGCTAGGGCATTAGATCTTTTCTTTTAGTTTATTTAATTTGTAATGATGCATTTCTCAGGAGACCATTCAGTTAAATATCCTACAGGTCTCAAAGTTTGTAATTAGGCCAAATAGCTAAATCTGTAAACTATAATTCTTCCATTCATAATGTGATTACAGTGGCTTAGTTACAATGTATGCCTCAACATCAATAAGATATCTCCCACACCTGACAGCACCAAGTACTTGCTTCAAATCACAAGAGAATCTCCCATGCCTGAATGACAAGTAAGTGTCTCACATCACAAGGGAATGTCCCACACCTGACAATGACAAGCAAGTGTCTCACACCACAAGGGAATGTCCCATGCCTGACAATGACAAGCAAGTGTCTCACACCACAAGGGAATGTCCCATGCCTGACAATGACAAGCAAGTGTCTCACACCACAAGGGAATGTCCCATGCCTGACAATGACAAGCACGTATCTCACAAGGGAATCTCTAATGCCTGACACTGACAGGCAAGTGTCTCCTATCACTAGGGAATATCTCACGCCTGACAACGACAAGCAAGTATCTTATATCACAAGGGAATTTCCCATGCCTGACAATGACAAGCAAGTGTCTTACATCAAAAGGGAATGTCCCATGCCTGACAATGACAAGCACATATCTCACAAGGGAATCTCTAATGCCTGACACTGACAGGCAAGTGTCTCCTATCACTAGGGAATATCTCACGCCTGACAACGACAAGCAAGTATCTTATATCACAAGGGAATTTCCCATGCCTGACAATGACAAGTGTCTCATATCACGAGGGAATCTCTCCGTGGTCACAAAGTTTCACATAAAACGAGTGAAATATGCAGAACTATATGTGATTGACGAAGGCTACAATGCTTCAGTGTAAAGGGTTGATTGTTTTAACTACCCATTTTTATTAACAGCTCAATGCCATGAGGCTACAATCATTTAGCATAAGGAGTTGTTTGTTTTAGCTACTTATTTACACTGACCGCTCAACGCCACGAACCTACAACGATTTAGCATAAGGAGTTGACTGTTTTAGCTATCTATTTTGATTGACCACAAGGCTCTGTAACTTCCTCAAAATCTGTGTTCAATGTATAGCACATTGGTCAGATTAATAACATGAATGAACGCATTATTCTGAGCACTTCGGTTTTTTTCTCCCCAAAAACTTGAGCAATACTGAACAACACTTAAGCGCGAATGCAAATATTATGTAAAGATACCAAAGTTTGTGATGAGATAGTCATTCCACTGGTTGGGAAAACATTATCAGGGAGTCAATTACAAAATTATGTACGTTGGTGCTTCTATATCTGCGACTTTTAGCTTTATAGCTCGTTTCACTGAAATCGAACGCTGTAGTAACTGTAGGAAGACACAGACTAACAGAAATGTTTAACTGAAAGTGAGAACTGATGTTATCAATTATGCATACTTGTTACTTGTATCAAGCTTAACTGAAATCAGACAAAAACTGCAGAAGCATTCTGAAACAAGTATAATCAAAGGCTGGCCAGACACGCAGAATAACAACGGACAATCAAAATTGAAAATCACTATATGAAATATGTATCTTAATGTAGTCGACACTTGTGCCAAGTTTCACTGAAATCAGATTAAGTCTGCTGGAGGAGTAGCATTCTGAAACAGCTGTTAACAGACACTGGACAAACATACAGACTGACAACAGACTAGACAACACAAATGAATATCTACACATAAGAATTATGCATCCTGATGGAGTCAACACTTGTATCAGGTATCGCTGAAACTGCACAAAAACTCTAAAAGTAGTAGCACTTTGAAAGGAATGTTAATATTTGCTGGATGAACTGAAAGACAAACAGACACACGCACAACCGATCGTTGCAAATTAATACCATTATTACAAATTTTGTATGTTGATGCAGCTATACAAAACCACGTTTTGTTGAAATTGGACAAAAACTGTGGAAGTAGCATTTGGAATGAGACTTCAACATATGCTGGATGAACAATTGAAGAGACAATACAGGCACAAGTGAATACTGACACTGAAAATCGATACTACGAAATACATATCTTGATTAGGTGTACACTTGAAATAACTTTCTTTGAAATCAGACAAATACCGTAGGAGATCATGTTCTGGAGGAGTGGAAAACTGATAATCGAAATCTGAAAACTGACACCACGGATTATGTGTCTTGATGTATCCATTTATTTATTTATTTATTTATATGACTGGTGTTTACTCAAGAATATTTCACTTATACGACAACCACCAACATTATGGTGGGAGGAAACCAGGCTGAGCGAGGGAGAAACACAATGTATCTTGATGTAGTTTACACCTGAAGCAAGTAGAAGGTCAACAAATGCACCTGAAAAAGTTAAGGGTTTAACTTTGTTTTTGAAACTTAGATGTGGTAGCAAGGCTACCAAAGAGCACGTCCGTCGGGGATATATGGCGGGAGAGTAACAAATAAATGCTGATGATATAGATAATTAAAATTAATATAATTGTGAAAGTGCATAAAAAACTTGTGAATAGTGTAATTTCTGAGAGAAAACCCCGAACATTGGCTGAGCTCAATACATGCAGTAGGCACATTTTGTTGAACACTGCTTTCCCTGTTATTTAGTGTCTCACAGGTGAAATTTGTAATTTACAGTAATTAATATGAATGTAGGGCTTGACTGATTTAACATCCCCCTTGTGTTATTGTGCTCTAATTGTGTGCAAACCCTGAGCTGAATACATGCAGTACTTCTTACAATATCACTACTAACATTTTATATAACACTACTTCTAATATCCAGTACAAAAATCAGGAATCTGATAATTTACGGTATTTAATTTGCACACACAGAACTCAACGATGGAATATCCCCTCATGTTATTGTGCTCTACATATGTGCAAAACCTGAGTTCAATTCATGCACTACTTCTGAAGACATCACCCCTAACATTTTGTTTAACATTGCTTTACCCGTTATTGGACATCTACACCAATGCTCAGGGTACAACATAATCTATGCCTATACTTAGTAGCATAAAAGACAGAGGAAGACAGTGAAAGTTGCTTACCATTGGTGGGGTAATAAGACCACTGCATGAAGCTGTGGGAGGAGGTGGTGGGCATGGTGAAGGAACCGTCAGGAGCCATAGACATTTGCATGACAGGAATGCCCTGAGAGTAAGCAGTACTCAGGTTGCTTGTTAGGTTGGAGGGCAGAGTTGTGGCTGGGTTATACGATGTCCAACACGGAAATGGCTGGATTTGATCCTTTGAACTCGAAAGCTTCTCCATTGGAGTCAACGGGAAAAAAGGCTTCAGAATGTCCTTTGATCTCTTCTCCATGTTGTCTGTGCGGTAGGACTTGGCCATGCGGTACAGATGGTCACTGAGAACATCACGCTCCGGGGAATGCACACGCTTGAGCCGGTGAGAACCCTTCCCACAGGGCGTCCCAAAGGTATAAGTAGGAGAAAAGTGCATCTCTTGCGTGGCCTGCTGCACGTACAACTTCTCTTGCATTTTGGTGTGCGCTCGCAGAGTCTCTTGGGTCAATGTTATTGGAAGATAAGCCTCAGCCTGATCTTTGGGGGCTGTTACTTCCTCTTCCATTGTCTCTTCCCGCAAGGGGCTTGCAATGATAATATCTTCTTTGATTTCCTCTCTTGGTTCTTGTTCTGACACCAGGACCTAATCACAACAGAATAATAAAAAAAGATTTAGTCTCAGGAACAGTTTATGTAATAACAGTTTATGTTTCAGGAATCATCAAAACATCCACCTCAAGTTACTGTACTTTACATATACAGTAAATGAGCCAAAAGTTTGCTTTTGACTTAGAGACATATTTTGGCTTGAGAGACCAATGATCTTCCACAGGTTTTTATAGGGTAGGAACAAGTTTGAACATTAAAAGGAATATTTTATGACATGTGTTTGTCTCTCTAAATGCAGTATTCTGGTTGAAATTTTGGGTGATTTACTTTGCATGAACTGATACATACAGTTCTGGCTTGAAAATGTGTTTTAAAAGCTTCACGTATAGTACTTCCTGTTATCTCTGAGTCTTCTTTCCAATTTAGGCCACATGAAAGGAGTATGACAGCTAATTGCTGCCGAGAAATCTGGAGGACAGCTTTATTAAACACTATTAAGAGGATTCAAATACTTCTACAACCACATTAGAAATTTGCTTAAAGATAGATATTTAATGGGGCTACCAAAACAACAGTGTTAAATTTGGATGAAAAGAGATGAAGCTTGTTACTGATTATGGAATGTGACTAAAACTGTTTAAATTTTGATGCACCGTAATGTAAGAAGTGGAAATTATTTCGGTCATTATGCTTCTACTAACTTTTTCTTGTGAGACACTTGTGGGATTTTACATCTGACAACAATAAAAAAACTCAAAGAAAAAAGCCCTAAAACAAAAACTCAAAGACAAAAACCCTCAAAAAACACTAACTGGGTAATGCACTAAATTCCCATTGGCCATAAGCAAAGTTGCCAGGGATAGTATGTTTACAAGGTAATGGTGGCATGGGCCCAATGACCTTGAAAAAACAGGCCAAGGTCAGTCAAAAACAAATGGGTGTTACAAGTTTATTCAAAACTGCCCAGAATTGAAAAAGTTATGTTTACAAGCTTGTGGGTCATAAAACTTATAAACCGACCCCAATGACCTCAAAAACAATTGGTCAAGGCAACTATTCAATGAACAGGGTTCTTCCAATTCCTATTTAAAGAGGACATATGGCACAAGTGTGGTATAACTGGATATATTTAATTGACATATTTAAGTGGCAGGAAACATTGCAGTTGTAAGGCTGTAATTTAGTGAAATTAAATCAGCTATGTTGTTGTATCTTAGGTTAAAAAGCCGCCAGCCCAAACGTTGCAGGCATGTATCACAGAATTTGTAGAAAACTTTCCGTTCTGCTCTCACCAAAATCTCCACAGACCATCAATAAAAATCTGTTTGTTGGTTGTTTTTTTTCTCTCTCCTAATGCTGATTTCTTTAAAATCCCTTACCTTTTCATTAGCCAGAATAAAAAATGTCCCCATCAATCAACACTACTTTTTCTGATACGGTTAGGTTGCTCCCAACGAAGAATATTGAGCCAACCAGAACACAATGACCACTTAATGGATACGCACGAGCTGTAGGTGGATAATGTCTCCCTAACTCTACTGTTTCCTGTTTTGAATAAGAGAGCAGAGCACATCTAGTTAACCCTTGAAGCATTCAAAAGTTTCAGTCTTTCGATGATAAGCCACTCACATAATGTTACCTCATATAGTTTTCCATTCCAAGTCCTATTTGACAAGGAAGATACCATCCTTATTTCATGCACAAAGAAGTTGCAAAGAAAAATAGTTTTAAGTACTGTTTTGTTTACCCATCTTTTACTTTTCCTATAAACATTTACATTTGTAAAAATGCTTATTTATTTCTTTGTCTTATTTCTGTACAAATACATTTGTGTTCTATACACCTACAAACAGCCTTATGTCTGCTGTTGTGGCTGTTGTGGGTAAAAAGAGAGCCTATTGCAGTGACTTCATACATCGGTCTCCGTCGTCTTGCCTTCATCTCAAGCCTTCCACTAATCAGCCGGGTAAGAAATATTTGATTTCTATACAACATAGCATTAAGCTCTCATACACAACATGTAAGCTACTGAAAAACTTGAGGCCTGTTAGAAAAGTAGGTATGGTAGGCTTAACAAGGAAATGTTTGTTCCTACCTTTGTGCTGCTCCCAAAACTGGGAGGTTTAGGGACGGCAAAGTCAACCAAGGTTGCTTGAATATACTCATCTGAAAGGTATGCAAATGTTTGTTCCTACCTTTGTGCTGCTCCCAAAGCTGGGAGGTTTAGGGACGGCAAAGTCAACCAAGGTTGCTTGAATATACTCATCTGAAAGGTAAGCAAATGTTTCAATCACAAAACCAAAAACCAAAACAAATTTAGGTGAAAAGGTATGTGCTAGACCCTTATAAGAGATTACAGAAAGATTGTGCTATACACATTCAAGTGCCTCTTCTTGATCTGTAAGTTTTAGCTTATGTTTTGTCACAGGCATGTTAAAAAGTTCAGCCGACTTTATGCAAACATCATATTTCACAGTTCACAATTTTCAGCCAGTTTTATGTTAACATCATATTTGACAGGTCACAATTTTTGACCAGTTTTACTTTATTTTCTGAAACTGATGACAGTGAAAAAGTTCTCTGCTGAAGAATTTCCAGAACAAGGAGCACTTAGTTTTCCCAATAAAAGGTGAACTGCAGATAAACCTCTATTACCGGAAACATCCTCCTCTTCCAAACAAGACAAACTCTTCTTTTCGGCAGATTCCACTGAAGAATACGTCTTCGGCTGACTCAGCAAAAACCTGAAGTTAATACAATAATTCATCAGATACATTATAGATTAACTGGTTCCACTCACAACAGACTGATAACTACCAATGTGTAATCCTATGTACTTTGTGACTTGAATACTCAATGCCCTCGCCTTCCCCTGAAGCAAGATAGTAGACCTTAAATGACCCCCAACTACCCTTCATCCAAGGACATTGGAAAAATGATCACATTTAACATACCATTATTTACCGGGAAGATAATGTTGGAGTTAACAGGACTGGAAAAGCTGTGAACATCCTTGCATTTGTTTTCCACACAGTTTACATCAGGACTAACCTTCTGATGTTTGTCTTGTAATTGAGATGTTCATATGTCATCGATGGGTTAACATCATACACATCTTGAGATGGAGACAATGGGTCTGACACAGAGGGACTCTGTGCTCGCCGTTCCTAAAGACGAGAAAAACACAGCAATGCGTGTCACACAAAAAAGGGACAATTAAAAGTAGCACTCATAGCCTGAAATATATATATATATATATGCCTGAAAAACCAACAATCCTCTATGTACAAAGAGAAATGGAAAAAGACCATGATGTATGGTAAAATGTTACTGGGAAAAGAACAGTGCTCTAGTCACTGCCTCAATGTATTTATCATTTATATGTCAGTGAAATGCCAGGAATACCTTCACCAATGAAAGTGATATTTCACTGCAGTGGAATATCACTTTTGTTATTACATTTTGATATTTCACATCCAGATGCCACAACGTCAAAAACAGAAACATTTTGTTTCATAAAGTAAATGGTGAAAATGATAACTCAATTGACACTTTGTGTCTCGCCAGTTATCATTTCCACCTCTCACTTAAACAATATTTATACCACTGAGAAATGGGTAATTCACAAAGAGTCCCAGCCAACAATATGATCAGTATGTAAATGAGAAATCCAGGATGCAATGTTTCCCAATGGTATTTAAGATTTGTCAGAAGTTGAGAGCATTTGACAAACAAATTTCTTCAGAAACATTTCATGCACTTCAAGTGAAATAGTCCAGGAATATTTTCCACTAGTCACAAGATAAAAGAGCATCTGAGCTCCATAAATGTAAGCTTCAAACTTTAGCCGGTTTTAGTTAATCACTGAAAATGCCTTGGTTAAGATCATAAGAGGCAACTTGATAGAGATTTTGAGCCCAATTTGGTTTGGTTCAGATAAGTAATACAGAAGACAACATGCACAGAAGGTTAGTCAGGATCTATCAGGAGCACAAACATGAGATTATGGAGGGAAAAAAAAATATCAACCCCAGGGTAGTCTCCCTTAGTTGAGAAACAATAAGTACATTATGACAATTTAGGAAGGAGCACCACAGTCACAATCAACCAGGTATGTAAAGGAGAACGCATGCAATAATCTAAACAGCTGTTCCAATGAGCATGATGGAGATTTCAATGTTGTATGACAACAACAATGTACCAACCCACACGCCCATGTTAAAGCATTGCAGCCCTCACCAGTCACATACTGCTCAACAAATTCTCTGCATTTTATGGTAGCTTTTGTGACAACATAGAAGAATTAGAACTGAACAGAATCCCAGGTTGTTGCCAAGGTAGACAATGTTGTAGAGTAGGCTTAAATGACTGCGACATTTTGTTTAACCCATGTATGTTCATGCAAGCTAAACAGCTAAATGTCTCAATTACATGTCAGATGACAACTGCCTGCTGTTCCTGTCAGATTATGGTATTCACAGCCTTAACTGGCCAGTTTCAGTTATAGTGTGCACCCATAAACATGGAGTCGGATTCAGAAAATAACCTCTGTTGGTCCTATCCATATATGCTTTGCACATAACTTAAGCCCCAGTCACACCAACACTTTAGACTAGTTAAGACAAAAGGTAGAGGTCACAGGTACATATATTCGTAGCTCTTTGGTGTGCCCGAGGCTGTAAGGGATTAATCCCTCCCATTGCCCAGCTAGCACACAGTCAACATCAGCAAACAAGGTAATAACCCAACCTCTCATTGATACATCTCTAAATTTTCCAGCCAAGCCCAGCTGAAGGGCAAGTTTTGCACTACGATACATTAACATCGCTGAAAGCTTTTACATGTAAAAGCCTGTGGCTGAATGGAAAGTTTGTCAGATTCGTACTTAGTAATGACAACACTTACATGAAGCATGGCTTAGCAGTTTGCTACTGATGTTCTTCATTTGGTATTTAACAAGTGCATATGCATGTATGGAAATTCGTGGTCAAAAGGAAGTCTGAAGATGGCCATGAAAGTCTGCAAATACCATACTCTACCCCAAGCTACACCAGCAATCACCTGTTCTCACATAATCAGTTGCCTTTAGTTTTTCAAATTTGAAACCAAAAAAAGTCTGAAATCAGCCAACTGGAGGAAAATTCCCAAGCAAGATATGTGAATGCTGTGTTTGAGTTAAGAACGCATGCAATGCAGCCATCACCCTATCATGCTCTTTTACACCTGTTTTTCTGACTCTGATCATGCAATCTCTGAGTTTTTTTCACGGCATTGTACGGAATACTGTTCAATCATTAATTTCAACCATTCAAATATATTAATAAAAGGTACATGCAAAGGCAACAACAATTATACCAGGAGAAAGACTCTGTAATCAAAACTTGTTAGACAAAGTCTTGTTCACATTAAAAACTCACACATTTGGTCAAAGTAAATAAAGGAATCATTATATATTGAAAAGATCAGAATAATTTACAAGTGCTGTGTTCACAAGTTGAAGTAGATACAAGAACCATGAAATACCAAATCAAACATATCCAAAACACAATCAATATCTCATGCATAAATAACAATGAGCATTTAAAAGATCAGGCGGTTCCTTTATCAAAAATGAAAGGCACAGACTTTCGGTTATTCCCCATCTTTCCTATTATGCATCATTGCAAAACAGCAGTTACAAATAATAGGAGTGGTCTTCGTCCACCATCTGAACGCTGAAGTTTTACCCACCCCACCCCTTACTAAAACTCTGATACTAAATGTGAAATTTTTCCTGATATCTAATGAATAAAAACTAAAGAAAAACAAAGGCAATTTGGACCTTTGTTTCCTGCTAAATACTTATCTGCACTTTTGGTCCCGTAAATATTTTCTGTACTGTCCATTACTGATACGGCATGTCTTCTCAAATCATGGAGTTTACCAGGAAATCTGCCTCTACGCTTCACTACTCCGAAGCCTGTGTCGACATTTTTGCCCCAAGATGCTGCCTTACCCTCATAGTTATGTTCTTGTAAGGTTCAGACAACATGAGCTTACCTGGAACTCTTTGACAGTTTCTGGGATTTTCTCCACTGCAAACGGAACTGAAAAGAGTAGAGAAGAAAACACAGCACATGAGACCCATAGTTAATTCTTAAGCCACTCCCACGGGTACAAGCTAATTCTGGTGTCATCATGGTCATGGGCAAATCTTCTTTGACAACAGAGATAGGACTGTCTAACAGTGCCCGGAGATTTGTCTTGTGGGAGAATTTACTCCTGAAACACACCTGGGAGGAATGATATCCCACCATGTCTGCACTCAATTTCTCGCTCATCATGAATAACTTAACAGGTCAACTTATCTCTCCCCTTTTTTCCAAACTGTTAAAATATCACCAACTGAACCCATTGTGTTAATCTGGAGTGCTTGGAGTAACCGCCCCATCCCACCATCTTTATTTCCACTTTCAAATGTGTGACGTACATTTACATATATGCATACCACACTGACACTGGAGAACAAGTGGTCTTCAACAAACGCTATTTCACTGACTGGTTAATGGCACTAAAGAGGCACAAATGGCGAGATGGGAAATTTCCTTAATTCTCTGTCCAAAGCCGTGGCTGAGCCCAGACCTGGTGTCCTGGCCCTTAATTCCGCTCAGTGTGTGTCAATAAATAAAGATGGTACACATGCACTTGTTACCCTATTTCCAAAACAAGCCCAATCTGAATGTGATAAGCCAGGTACTGGTACTTACTGCTTTTCTCTGGCTTCTCTTTCTTTTTCCCTCTAGCTTTTGGCACAGAGAACAAATTTTCACCACTGCTACTCTCCGACCCCTGAAAAAGAATAAATCCTTTGAAAACATGTGAAAAATATCTTATTCCATTTCACCCTCATGTAAATGTGTGAAACAAGCATTATGCTGCCATCCTGTTCAACATATAAAACTTAGTTAGTGAACTCCATTCAAAACAAAATTAACGCCATTTTGACTACTTATCACATGTCAATATTTATGTCAAATTCAAAGGAGAAACAATTTTCTACTGGAAACGATTTTGAGCAATGTCAAGGCAACATTTCTGTACTAGAGAGTGCCCTATTTCATCTAAGTTTGGGGACATCTGGTCTGCTCCCTTAGCCAATACACACGTTACTGTAATAGTAATGCACACTTTCACTTTTCTCACATCATCACTTCGTCTAATGTTATCTAAAGAGGATGTACGCTGTATTATCTTGACATGGAAGCCACGTCATCTGAACAAGACAGGTCTGACTTTGCAGCCCAGTGTTTTCCTGAAAAG
Organism: Acanthopleura granulata; assembly: GCA_016165875.1. Taxonomy (NCBI): domain Eukaryota; kingdom Metazoa; phylum Mollusca; class Polyplacophora; order Chitonida; family Chitonidae; genus Acanthopleura; species Acanthopleura granulata. Next base: position 47,185,367 of record JABBOT010000080.1, on the reverse strand, counting down.
GGAGTAGCACTACCTGATCAACAGTGTGGTGTTATCTGCACAAGGGAAGAGTATTATCTGAATAAGATTACAACATTATCAGCCAAAAGGTTAATGTATTTTCTGAACAAGAAAGTGGCAATATCGGGACAGTTAAGGGGGATGGCGTTGTTCAGCGAGTTGGAAGGACAGTATTTTCCAAGACAGAAAACAAACTGATTTGGATTTGAATCATTATGGTATGTTGATTTTTTAAAGCCAATTCATACACCTCCATTCTCATTCACCATCTAGGTAAGAAACTGTGAAACAAAGCAGATTGTGGGTTGGTGGCACGGGGAGAAAATACAAATTTCCATCCATCTCATTAACTTCCAAGCTTCCACAAACGAATGGCGCACCTGATAACATCATTTCACTTGGGTGTTTGTCTCTCACCTTGGTAATAAGTTTCCTGATTTTCTCCTGTAGAATGAACTTATTAGTGACATTTGTTTCCGCTTTGGGCTGGCAAAGACTGCATTCAAATACATTTGGATTATTAGGCCCTCTGAAATCAGAAAAGATGCATATGTCACAACAAGTACTTCGAAGGTTGATACCTCATCACATGATGGGAAAATAAAATTACACCTACACAAAGGTCACAAACTCCAACCAGATGACAACATATCAGTATCTACATCGCTTCCAACATTGAAACAACTTCGCTGTTGTTATATTTGATTAAAAATGATTAAAAATAAGCGAATAATTTCACTGATAAAATTTTTTTTCAGATTCCGACAGAGTTATCTGAACTTTAATCTGTGCTGGTATCTTTGATTCACAAGTCTGCAAAGGTTTAACAGAAAAAAAAAGAACACATTTACAAAAGTCACCCTAAAGAATGTGTCAAAAAACCTGAAACATTTAGTAAATTAATTCCAAAGTAAAACAAAACCCACCTGATAATAGTATGCTGGCCAATAACAAACTCAATTTCCCTTGACCACTTATTTATCACGGCTGACCATTCCGTCTCCACCACGATAAAGTCGCCATTCTTCACACGTAATCGAAATGGTTTGCTTTTGTAGGGTTTCTCTTCATTACACACAACTACAACACACCAGAGAACAAGATCAGTCACAATCAAATACTGTCCAACTAATACTGCTTTGGATAATAATATAGCAACTGATACACGTGTAATCAAATATATCCAGAGAATAAATAAATACAGTTTTAAATCTGTGATTAACCTAAGTATTTTCACCAATAACAAGCTTTTCACATGGTCAAAATAACCACTGATTTTCATGGTCCCCTTGTCAAAAGTTTCTAAAATATGTGCAAAATATTGTGAGCTATACATGTAGACACGAAAGGGCAGCAAACAAAGTACTGAAAACATATAAAGTTCAGAAGAATTTGGTGACCTCACAGTTTTGCAATTCTACTCAAGGCTGTTGACCAATACAAGTATTAACCAAAGACATTAATTTAGTACACCAAAGTCACCTAGCCACTGTAAAGTGTAAAATTCATGATTCTCCTCTCAGTAGTTATCAATGAAAGCAATTGTGATACACCTGTTTTCTTTTCAAGCTGTTACATTGATTACGGCGATACCTGGGCAAAGTTTCAAAGACTGCAATTATCAACAGCTCCACATAATAAACAATTGTAGCAATTAGTGAAAGCTTCTGTTGTATAATACGACAACATCTCATACTATGACTGAAGCATCTGCAGTTAACAACTGAGAAAGTACACTAGACAACAAAAATGGCCACAATTTTTATGCAAAATGGGCAAAATACTGCCTAATACTCGACCTTAGTATATGTCATGTCTGTGTGCCATGAACTAAGGTTCAATTCATAAATAGCAAACTGAGAGAGTCTGGAAATAGCTATGCCAATATCCACAAAAGATTCATATTTTAGTTGAAAATGGTAGAAACAGATCAAAACTAGAACACTGTTTGTGACTATCATTTTTGAACCATGTATCAAGTTTCAATTCAGGGGAAACAACTGTGCTGGAAAACAAAAAATCACAAAAATGCCAGAAAACTGCCAAAGACCACTATGCTGTTGAAGACAAAAAAATCGCCAAATCTCCAACCTGATCTGTAACTTGTCATGGTGAAGCTGCATTCAAAGTCTCAACTCAAATACAACAACTGAAACTGTGCGAAATGTAAATTATAATGAAGTCTTGAAATGTAGAGCTGTGAATGTTATCCATCAGAAATATGTTACCGTCCTGACTGTCAAAACGCGAAAAATATATTACTTTTGCCTGCAAAAAGTAGTTGTGTCGGAGTTAAACATCGGTAATCTATCAACCCTGAATTCTACTTACTCTGCAGCTGCAAGCCATCTGACAAGGGTATTTTTGTTAGACTTGATAATGAGCATTTACCAAAAATATACTAGATACCAAAAAACTGCAAAGCAAAACACCATCAAAGGCCACATACATAGCTGGATCAATAAAATGCTCTGCCAAGCACCTGTTCACATTACTAATGTTCTACTGGAAGTCGAAACATTTTGTGGAATAAGCTGTTCAGTTGTTTGATAACAACCACATGTAATTGAGGCCACTAACAATTTTAAATGATGCTGACATGAAATTAGACTTAAGTAGTCCAATTCCATATGAACATAGGTATCCACCTAACTTTTCTCAACTCTCTATATTCTAGAATACCTTATCAAGAGTTAATCCACCTCCTCCAGTAAATGATTTAAAATTTAACTCCTTTAAATAATTTAAATAATTTTCCTTCATTCTGAGCATTCTATAGACCTTCTAAGGTTGAGGTTTGATATAGCAGAGATATCCTAATGAAAAAATGTTGATTTCAGCAACAAAAGTAAAATTAAATGACATCTATTTGCCTCTCAGAATGCAGTTTCTTTTCTCAAAAATTTTAGGTCATTTACCACCAGTAAATGATCACTTCATAATTATCACAAGACAGTTTCGGGATAAAATTTCATTCAGGCTAACCAATCTTGAAATAAAGAATTCAAGAGATATCACATCAACAATAAAAAAGACTACAGCACTGAGAGTAAATCATAAAATCACATGAGCTTCTTCAAACATTCCCTTGGCATGTTAACACTGCTTGCAAATTTTTTCTGGTCCCTTCACAGTTTATTCAGAAGACCTAAGCCTTTAAAACAATGCCCAAAATAGTTGCCAAGTCACTGAGATTCAAGTCTCCAAAATCTACAAAAAGTAGTCGTATGCAACATCAATATAATTTTGTAACATGGCTATCAAACTAAGGGCTTTCTTGCAGGGCATGTGATTTGATAACAGTTTTCAGCCAAACTCAAGAATATTTCACTTAAGCAACGGCAGCCACCATCATGGTTTTAGGAAACTGGGCAGAGCCTGGTGAAAACCCATGACCACCCAAGGATTGCTGGCATGCCCTGGAACGAAGGGGAAGCCAGTTTAAGCTAGACTTGAACTCACAGGTGGACCTTCTCACTGTTCTGAGCTCTGCATGCTCATAGCAACATGTCAGCTGCCAGGACGCGCTGTGTAACACTAAATCAGTGACATGAGTGGATTTCCAAGAATTATGCTTTCTCGACGGCTAACTTTCCAGTGATATTCCAGAATATGGCTTGGCATATACGTTAATAATAAAGTAAATCATACTGCTAAACCAACTATGTGCAATGGACTTTAATTTTTATTTCTGGTGAAACTGATCTGAGTCTTTTTCTTTTTAAAGTTCTTATGTTTCAAGCCACATTGTCACTATTAAAAATATTATTTTTCCTTTATAGCACTCTTACCATTCCAGTATCTTGACTGTTAAGTTTGGTTTCTTTATCTTCGGCAGTTTTTGAGATAATGGAGCTGAAAGCCTACCAACATAGGCTTCCAGCTTTTAGCTTGGAAGCCTAGTAATACCAACAATTTCAAGAAGTGTCCCCACTGGAGAGGGGTGATCTTCTAAAAATGCAATGATGTCAACCTGTCATAAAATAAAACTTAAAAAAACACAAAGCCACTGACAAAATTGGGACCCAGTCACCAATGGGTTCTTCTCAACACCCAAGTGTACACGTACATGTGGGATAATATTGTAATATTTTGGTGTACATGGTAAATCGAAAGTACACAAATAATTTAAAAACATCTGTACAAGCAAAAATATGTGTGCTGTCCACTATGAACCTGTGTAACAAACTTGGAATCACTATTACATCCATGCTGACTTCTGCTTTTTTTCACGTTATTTGAACTTATTTAGTAACTAGAAATATGTTTAAAATGTCCCCAGTTTAAATGGGAATCAAGACACTACCACTGTGACCTGGTGTATAAAGTTTGGAATTCTTTTGGCAAACGGACTAACAGTCAGTGCTCAAATCAGTCTTTACATTACTGGTCAGTTGTAAAGAAACTAGAAATTTGGCTGAAACACTCCCTATTCAGTCCACCTCAAATCAAACCCAGAAACCAAGTCTACAGTCTTCATATCGCAAGATCTGACCTCCTCTGCAATCACTCACTTCAAGCTTTCCATTTCTAGTTGATTGTAACTGAAGACTGATCAAACCTGCCCTAGTGTAAATAAGATTCTTGTTAACCAGATCATGAGCATGCAGACCATATATGAACTCTATATCTTGTTTCCACGATACACCTTGAACTTCTATTGGGATCACATCCCTGACACTTGCCATTTTGAGGCCATTGCCATTTCCAGTCCATTGCCTTCATCTGAGAAACATGTCATAACAGCACCTGTCCACTTTAAATTGAACTTGCTATCAACTGTAAAATTTTTATCTGAAGCAATTTAACTCATTTGATAATGGAAAACTTATCTGCATGATTGATTTGGTTAAATTCTAACCTGTGCTGAGTAAGTCAAGATAAACTCATTTGTCTGGTAAGGTTCTAACCTGTGCTGAGTAAGTCAAGATAAACTCATTTGTCTGGTAAGGATCTAACCTGTGCTGAGTAAGTCAAGATAAACTCACTTGTCTGGTAAGGATCTAACCTGTGCTGAGTAAGTCAAGATCAACTCACTTGTCTGGTAAGGATCTAACCTGTGCTGAGTAAGTCAAGATAAACTCACTTGTCTGGTAAGGTTCTAACCTGTGCTGAGTAAGTCAAGATCAACTCACTTGTCTGGTAAGGATCTAACCTGTGCTGAGTAAGTCAAGATAAACTCACTTGTCTGGTAGATGTGGTAAAGCTCTGACAAGTCATCAGGGTGGTAATAATCAAACACAGAGGATCCGATGAATTCTTGTGGTAGATAACCCAACAGAGTTATAGCACTGGAGATCAAAAAAGAGAGATCAAAATGCAATTAAATCAAAACTGTGAAAAAGGTTATAGGCAAGTAATTATTCATTTATTTGATTGTTGTTCAACGCCATACTCAAGAATTTTTCCTTTACATGTACAAGATGGTAGTGTTTTTTATATGTGGAGGAAACCAAAATGTCTGCTCCAATCCAATGACCTTTGGCTTGTTACTGACCAACTTTCCCACATACTTACAGATATGAATTCACTGAAATTCGAATACAACAGACATCAATGTCACCAGCAAATTTCTGAACGACAATAAAGACAACAGTACGATGATGGAACTGTATTAACAGATACTGATATTTGTGCCTAAACCTGTACTATACTGACCTCATGACACTCACAATTATATGTGCCTAAACCTGTACTATACTGATCTCATGACGCTCACAATTATACGTGCCTAAACCTGTGCTATACTGACCTCATGACGCTCACAATTATACGTGCCTAAACCTGTACTATACTGACCTCATGACGCTCACAATTATACGCGCCTAAACCTGTACTATACTGACCTCATGACGCTCACAATTATACGCGCCTAAACCTGTACTATACTGACCTCATGACGCTCACAATTATACGCGCCTAAACCTGTACTATACTGATCTCATGACGCTCACAATTATACGCGCCTAAACCTGTACTATACTGACCTCATGACGCTCACAATTATACGCGCCTAAACCTGTTCTACACTGACCTCATGACGCTCACAATTATACGTGCCTAAACCTGTACTACACTGACCTCATGACGCTCACAATTATACGTGCCTAAACCTGTACTACACTGACCTCATGACGCTCACAATTATACGTGCCTAAACCTGTACTACACTGACCTCATGACGCTCACAACACTGACCTCATACGCTCACAATTATACGTGCCTAAACCTGTACTACACTGACCTCATGACGCTCACAATTATACGTGCCTAAACCTGTACTACACTGACCTCATGACGCTCACAATTATACGTGCCTAAACCTGTACTACACTGACCTCATGACGCTCACAATTATACGTGCCTAAACCTGTACTACACTGACCTCATGACGCTCACAATTATACGTGCCTAAACCTGTGTACTATACTGACCTCATGACGCTCACAATTATACGTGCCTAAACCTGTACTATACTGACCTCATGACGCTCACAATTATACGTGCCTAAACCTGTACTATACTGACCTCATGACGCTCACAATTATATGTGCCTAAACCTGTACTATACTGACCTCATGACGCTCACAATTATATGTGCCTAAACCTGTACTATACTGACCTCATGACGCTCACAATTATATGTGCCCAAACCTGCACTATACTGATCTCATGACGCTCACAATTATATGTGCCCAAACCTGCACTATACTGATCTCATGACGCTCACAATTATATGTGCCCAAACCTGTACTATACTGATCTCATGACGCTCACAATTATGTGCCTAAACCTGTACTATACTGATCTCATGACGCTCACAATTATATGTGCCTAAACCTGTACTACACTGATCTCATGACGCTCACAATTATATGTGCCTAAATCTGTACTACACTGATCTCATGACGCTCACAATTATATGTGCCTAAATCTGTACTACACTGATCTCATGACACTCACAATTATATGTGCCTCATGACGCTCACAATTATATGTGCCTAAACCTGTACTATACTGATCTCATGACACTCACAATTATATGTGCCTAAACCTGTACTATACTGATCTCATGACACTCACAATTATATGTGCCTAAATCTGTACTATACTGATCTCATGACACTCACAATTATGTGTGCCCAAACCTGTACTATACTGATCTCATGACACTCACAATTATGTGTGCCTAAACCTGTACTATGCTGACCTCATTGCACTCACAATTATATGTGCCTAAACCTGTACTATACTGACCTCATTGCACTCACAATTATATGCAATGACTCCAAAATTCCTGTATAGTTATTCCCCTTCATTTGACACAAATACTTCACCTTGTGCATTACATTCTACTATTTATTTATTTATCTGATTGGTGTTTTACACCATTGTCTACAATATTTCACTTATATGCAGGCAGCCAGCATCATGGTGATGGGAGGCTGGACAGAGCCCTGGGGAAGCACACAACCATCGGTAGGTTGCAGGCAGATCTCCCAACATATGACCTAAGAGGAGGCCATCATGATCTTTTAGTGCGCTAAATATGAACATTCAACTTGGAAACAAATCCTTGACCAATCCATTATTGTGCCAAACACAAAAGCTATATTTTAATATAAATCCTTAACCAACTGTTTAGTGACCTAAACATTAAAGTCAGGTTTGTGTGCCAAACAAAACGCTAACTTCAAGACAAATCCTTACCCAATCCACTCATGTGCTAACCATGGCAGCTAAACTTCAACACAAATACTTGCCCAAGCCCTTGATGAGCCAAACATAAAAGGTAAACTTCAACACCAATATGTATCATATCCATCAGTGTGCTAAACTTAAAGCTAAAAAAATCCTTGTCCAAAATCCTTGTAATAAACACGAGAACTAAACTTCAACACAAATCTTATCCAATAATTAAATGAGTTAAATTTATTAAAATTAAAATTAAAAATGAGTTAAATATATTAAAATATATATATTTTAATTGCGATTTTATGCCATATTCAAAAATATTTCACTTACATGACGGTGGCCAGCATTATGGTAGGAGTAAACCTGGAGGAACCCGGGGTAAACCCACAGCCGTGTGGGTTAAGGTTAGCTAAACTTCCACACAAATCCTCACCCAATCCATTAGTGTACCAATCATAAAAGCTAAACTTGAGTACAAATAATTACCTAATCCTTCTGTGACCTCAACCTAGAACGTTGGAGCTTCACAACAAATGCCCACACTGCCGTCTATGGCAATACCTAACCGTACTTCATGTAGGCTAGCTCAAACTATCAAGTGTTCAGTCCTGGACCTGTAACTATAAGGAGTGAAACATTTTCTCTTACTTACTTTCTGTGCAGAGTACTGTAAATAAACTCTTTGTTGTGTTTTGTAGTAAATGTCCTGTTTTCTGGAGTACACTGAGGGCCTACAACAAAAACATATATTTGATGAACAAAATCATCATAATGTTAAAAAATTAAATGTTGAATACTAGAAATCTAAGCAACATGATAAGATGACAGATAACATAAACTTCAAAATCACACTTCTGGCCGAGATTTGAACCACATGAGATAGACACACGTCCACCTGTTAGTGCTGTTAGCCTGAAGACACTTCACATTAACAAGCAGGATTTCAAAGTACATGAACTTTATTCCTGATGAACCCATCATTAATTACATTTCAACTTTTACCGAAAAGCACATTCAAGTAAGAGAAAATGCTACCACACGCAGCTATATACCCTACAAGCCCCATCTTGGTTAGTTAATCTGCTCAAACAAAACAAGATGGCACACTATACAATAAAGCATAATGTTTTCTGCATTCTTGCTTTCCCTGTTGTTACTACAATGACATGCTGTCATCCTTGAATTGTCCCAGCCACTTTTCACCACTCAGACCCATATAATTACATTTCTGACAGAATGCATCAGATACAATTATATGTTAAACGCCACACTCAAGAATACTACAGTTATAACAACAGTAGCCATCTTCATGGCTGCAGGAAACCAAGGAAACCCATGCCCTAAGTACGACTGCAGAAGACGCCTGCATGAGCTAGGCTTGAACTCAGAGTCTGAAGTGCATCAGGCACTTCTTAAAAGCATGCAACAGGCATCTAATAACTCTCCTCACTTAAAGCCACAGCCAAACCAAAAGAGGACTTCAACACTTGACCAAATTGGTCAAAAGCTGGTGGAGACGATAAATCTGGCTTAGTGACTCCTTAGACAGAAAATCTAAACTGTAGTCAATGCCCTGGGGAAGTTGCTTGCCAGAGCTTAAGCCATTTTTTCATTTCTTCACATACTTATCTATTTATTTCATTGGTGTTTAACTGCAATGTCAAAGAATTTTTAGTTATACGATGATTGTCATTATTACGTGTATGTGTGGAAGAAACAGGACTGCCAAGGGAAAACCACTGACAATTGGCAAGTTTGTGAAAACCTTTTCACACCTGTCCATTTTTTAGTATCCCCAGCATTAAACACTACTAGAAACTACACATTTGCAGTCAGTATTAGAAACCCTACCTCTGTAGCTTGTCTCTAGAGCACTGCACCGGAGCACAACACAGGTTCTCTTTCCGTGCGAGACCAGGCCTGGCTGTAGTGTGTTGGGCACCGGTCCAGGACCCAAGCTCATGGTCTCGGGGCTTTCTCCTTCTCGTAAACTTTTCACCATGATTTTCACTTCAAAGGGGATAAATCGATTACCTGCTCTCATGTTAAAACCCTTGTCCAAACCTTTGTATGTTCTGTAGGAGTAAAAACAACAGCTAAGATAAGCACTTATTCTTTCTTCTTCTGTTGTAAAATCTACTTCTCTATGAGGGTTGACTTACTGCATCATGCATGTTCTGTATTCAGTGCATCAAGGTATCAGTTTAAATACATGTCCACATTCCATGCATGTGGAAAAAGACTCACAATATTGATCTTTAAATGAAACCTTATTATAATTTAGCTAGAGCTAATATAGCTCAACTCAAAATTCAATGACAGATTCACAGAAACATTTCATAATTTTGACCACTTACTTAACTATATATACAGATGAAGAACCAATGCATTGGCACAGCAACAATGGAACAAGCAGCTATATGAATGAAGGGACAAACTGCTTCTATTCTAAAATATTGGATTTCCAAATGTGGAAGCCTTAGAATGTGCACAAAGAAATGAAAGACTATTGATGACAAGAACAGAGTAAATCTAACAGTGGAGACAAAAGACTATAAGTTAAAGCTTCTCCATTTATGAGCTATCGATCAAGAACATGGATCTGACCAATCACACTTTCTATGGTTGCAAGTAGATGCAAGTGAAGCGAATCTTCAACCCATCGGTTATAGATATTCAATCTTCATGTGGTCATAGTAATTTCTTAATTGCTTTCCCAGAGAATGGGATGACAAGTAACATCGTCTTAAGAAGGGAGGGTAGGACATCGGTACGATGGATACATTCACTGACCTAAACTCTATTTCTCCTTCAAACTGAAATCTTATCGGTTAGAGATTTTTCATGTCTTGAAAAACAAGTCCACTGATCTGACTTGAGAGCTTTGGTACTTACCTTAGGGAGAAATACATCTTTCTACCATCTTCAGCAGATATGGGATCCAGGGTTGCTGAACACACACACAAAAACAATATAGTCACTGTAACTTCAGATTCTAATCAGCATATGTAAACCTAACCAGTATTTCAAGAGTCTTGCGAATCAACCCAGGCTTAGGCGAGATAAGGTGGGATTTTCGCAAACTAACGCAGCTAAAAGATGTCATTTGTCCGGCAGCTGCTAACTGTACCAATTAGCTGACAGACTCCACTATGCAAAATGTACCTTAAATCTTAGAGTGGCTCCAAAAACATGTCTTTTAGCTGCAATATCCTGTATTGTTCTCATTTTTGGGAGAGATATTAGTGTTGCTGAAAGGTAAAATTTACACCTCTCCTCCTTTTGGGAAAGTAAAGATTTGAATATGTTCTTCAGTAGATGGACTAATCATATGAGAAAGGGAAACTGTATTTTTCTGTTAAAGTTAAATGTATATTGGCAAAAAAGAGCACACCAAATGTCCCCAAAATTAGAAGAATTTGGGTAGCTTGCAACTCCAGTCTTGTTCAACCCACCCTAGTGAGACTCCACAAATGCTCATTCTGCTCATTATGCATCAAGGGTTAATTTGTAGATGTAAAGTCACATTTCATTTGATTGGCATTTCACGGTGTACTCAAGGAAATTTAACTGTAATGAAATTACAGTAACCAGTTTTATTAGTGGATGGAACTGGAGTGCTCCTTGTGAATCATCCACCTTTGGCAAGCAACTGTCACCAACCTGATACAGCAGACCAACCTGTTTTCTGACTGTGTGTATGAAGAGTTTGCTTGTGCAATGAGGTAATTATAACAAAGAAACAACAGGACATAAATCCATCACTGTATGTGACAGTGAAAACCCGAAGAGACACCATGAGACACTGTGGCAGGGTAGGTGCCATGCAGTGACACTTATTATTAAGAAAATCCCAGGTGTTCCTCCTAATGGAAGCGTGTTGCCCCAAAGCAATTTCTGATTATCTCCCTTTAATCTGGCAAGTTCACTATGATTAAAGCGGTACCTATGATAGAATCATATTATTGTCGTGACCATATGCTGTGACATTGATCGCTTTTTGACATAATGTTAGCACAAATCTTTCCTAGAACATTAAAGGTGGATAGTGTAACGACGACTACTAAAAAGATGGACGGCTGAAATTAATTAATCTTATCAACAATACTGGGAAACGGTAAAATATAACTGGCAAATAGGACGATATCCAGTCACAAAAGAAAATTTCTCAAATGTCAAATGAAACTGTGTACCCTTATTATTCTTACCATTTTCCAATTTGTCTATTTCTGGCACATCCAATGACAGAATTTTGGTTAAAGTTTGATGGTCTTGTACACCAATGAAATCTGCCAAAGGCTGGCCCAAGATCATATCCTGAGAAATAATATCAGAATGGTTAATAAAATGTTGCCTGTTGCGACACAGATTTATTTCTCATATACTTAAATGGTCAAAGCATTTGGATGAAACACAATCAAGAAATCAAAGCCAGTAAATAAGTGAAATTACAAGAGATTGTTTACAAGCTCAGGAAACTGTGTAGAGCCCACAAAAAACCATCAGTCTACGTATGGTGTCTGATCAAAACTACCACCTGACGGCAGCCAAACCAGTGACAGATGAATTTCATGAAACTGACTGGAGTTTTTGCCATACTCAAGAATAATCCACTTGTACAATGGTGGCCAGCAATATGGTTTGAGGAAAGCCCAACCTCAGGTTACTGGCAGATCTTCCCGTGTACGATCAGAGAGGAAAGCAGTCTGAGCTGGACTTGAACTCAGAGTTACCACATTCGTGAGTCATTGTGCTGAGCAAGCACGCTAGCCCATATGCCACAGAGGATGCCGAAGATGGATTTGAGCACGAGATAGAACACAAACCTGTAACAATTGACTCTAGGTCTAAACATGTACACCATACATCACAACTTATGTCTGCTAACAAACAAGAGCACTTACTGCAGGATAGCCCAGCAAATGTTTCACATTTTTCGAGATGTTCTCCACAATTCCAGCCCAAGGTGACAAAACAAGCAACAGTACATCCTGTGGGCATTAAATATACAGATGAAGAAACAAACTCAACCATTTATAGCAACCATCAGTATTTTTGGACACATTTGACTTGGGAACATCATATACAAACATTAATGTAAAACTACCGATTAAAATGGTCCTTGCCACCAACAGAGCGAGTTCATGGTGTACGCCATATTGGTGGATGGCAAGTAGTGTACTAACATTAATGTAAAATTACCTATTAAAATGGTCCTTGTCACCAACAGAGTGAGTTCATGGTGTATGTCATACTGGAGGATGGCAAGGGGTCTACTAACATTAATGCACAACTACCTATTAAGATAGTCTCAGGGGTGCTGTCTATCCCTTACTGCTACATATCCCCTGAGAACCGCAAAGGCATGGGTGTTTATAAAATTACTTGTTCAAGACAAACAACTGGACCACCTGATATAAAAGTAGGAGTTGGTAATAGTTTCTCATTTCACAGTCAAATGAGGTGCTACTCCACACCTAAGGTTCAGTGAGCTGCAGACTCAACTGTATACTTCCGGTTAGGTTTCAATAACCACATCAAGGTAAGAGTTGCTCTAAACAGAGGTATGTGTGCAGTTCTATATGCAGAAAGTAGAAGAATTCTCCAAGTATCGTATACTATGACCCTTTATGACCAAAGAAAACCTGATGACCGCCAGCAGGCTTCAAACAAACCAGCCAGATGCCTGCTACGGGCAACTCTGGCCTCGGTAATAGCCTATAAAAATTCTGCTACGGATCGCCCAGCATGGTATTTCTGGAAGTCGCCTGATTGCTTGAAAATTCAAACAGCCAAACTTGTTACCGGAGAGGACATACTCACAAGGAATTTCCAATCATCCCTTCTCGATATCTGATCATCTTTGATGAAGTGACTTGCATTCAATAGTGAACCTTTTATAGCCTTAAATAGTGACGGCTATCAGCAAAAGCTGTCCTAAACACCATTATTCGGCTTACAATGGCCAAAAAAATGCCTTCATACGAGATATGCTGTGAATGAACTGCTGCTGAATATTTCCTGGTTTGAGCAGTTATTAAAAGCAAAAAAATAGGTTTAAAGTGTTAGTTTTGTTCTTTCTTCCAAAATTTCACTTGTGGCTGAATATGGTTTGAAAACTGATGCACTGGATGCAACAGTCTCTCACCCGATGTGGCTATTTTTAGAACGTCCAGGCAGGAACAAACAGTTCGCTGCGCAGATTTCTGAAACAGTGATTTAAATGGTGAAGGTGCAGACAGCCGCCAGCCATTGAGTCACATGACCATTAAGGTGTTCTTGGTCTTCGGTCTTAAATCATCATAGTATACAGTACTTGCTTTCAATTGTTCTTACGTGTCCTCAAAGGGAGACAACTACCCACAGTCATTTGAAGAAACACTAACACCATAATCACAGTATGAGCAGAACAGCCTTTTTTGTTTTTACTTTTCACTTTTTGATTAAAGCATCAAAAGGGTAGTCTTAGAGAAGAGAATGTTAATCATGTTTGCCATCCATCACAACGCCAACCATACAAGTATGAAAGCACTTACTTCGTCTGTATTTTGAGCTGTTCCTTCTTCCGAGGCAGTGGTAAAACTCTGGAACCCAGATTCCAAGTCATCACGACTATGCTGGCTTCGAGTGTCTTTATCACTCTCCATTTGTTGAGCTACAGAGAAGCACATACCACAACAATTAGACCATACACACAGATTACCAGTTTTTCACCCCTGTTAATATCAAGCATTCTCAAATGAACTTGAACAATGAATGCAGAAGTACCTAATATAAAATTATGACACAAAAGTACTGTTTCAGTCCTCCATCCCTTAACCCTTAATTGGCTGAATTTATTACAATAAACTTACAATTAACTTATATGTCAGAAACTCATATCATGCCAACACAAAAGTACTGTTTTAGTCCTCCATCCCTTAACGATTAATTGGCTGAATTTATTACAATAAACTTACAATTAACTTATATGTCAGAAACTCATATCATGCCAACACAAAAGTACTGTTTTAGTCCTCCATCCCTTAACCCTTAATTGGCTGAATTTATTACAATAAACTTACAATTAACTTATATGTCAGAAACTCATATCATGCCAACAAAGTTAAAATGCAGAATGTTGTATAGGCAGAAATTCTTTAACCAAGATACAGAGACTGCATCATCTCATGCCAGTTTAGCCTTCAACCCAGATCTGCACTTTCTCCAGTGGAGACATCATTTATGTAATATTACCTTTAGCTCAAATCTCTACTGTATCTGATATTGTGGAACTTCATCTCAATGTTCATTTTATTAAGGAATTGAATGTAAAAGTTCGTAAAGCCATGTAAGGCTTAAACTCAACCCAATCTTTACCCTATCCAGCACAAAGCTGAGTGTAACACTTAACCTACATTCTCTACCCTATC
The DNA here is from genome assembly GCA_016165875.1 of Acanthopleura granulata. Taxonomy (NCBI): domain Eukaryota; kingdom Metazoa; phylum Mollusca; class Polyplacophora; order Chitonida; family Chitonidae; genus Acanthopleura; species Acanthopleura granulata. Next base: position 47,170,260 of record JABBOT010000080.1, on the reverse strand, counting down.
TACCCTATCCATCAGTCACCAGAATGTAAAGAATCACCTCAACTCAATGTTTATTCTGTGCAGGAGCTCTACAACTTAACCAGAATTCAAACTACCATACCTAGTTCCTGTCATGAATACGCTGATGATGAAGCCATATGTAAATCAGGATTTAAACATTTAATGTTTTATTAAAGAGATTACATCTTCTCAATCAAGGTTTTATCTTGCCAATAGAGACAGTTGCACTGCCTAACCAACTATACAAATGTGGCCTTGTTTCAAGACCATCTACCTTTGATTTTCCGCATGCTATTGACGACATGCTCCAGGGTTGACAAGGTTCCTGCCCGGCTCCCTTTGGGTTTTTCCAGGTTCACCATTGTCTTCAACTCTTTCAGGAACCCCTTCACCTTGTCCTTACGCTTGGTTCTTCGTTGCAACATATCTAAGCTGAAATAACAGAAAACAAAGACTTACAGTACATAAGCATTAATCACTTTCTGCCAGTAATATTTTGAAACTGAACTGAGAAAAAAAAAAAAAAGAACTCAATAGGCCAGTTCGGGATAACAACCAACATGTATGACGCTCAATTATCTATGACACTGACATCACTTTATTGCTGCATCTCGCAACATCACAGTGGACAGAATCATTATTTTCATACAAAACTGCCTCTACAATGGCAAAAAATTAGGTAAAACGACGCCACACACGCTCACAGGAAGTTGTTGGTTTGCTACCTCTAATGGAGCAGCAAGTGAAGAGCTAAAGGTTATGACATAGGCCCTAGGCATAAGAGACATTTGTCATGTTTGTGGAAAGCATAAAGTTGCTGAGAAGATATGGCCTTAGAACATGATGCGGATAAGGGAACAGACACAGAAATGGGCAGACTTTTGGGTGGATGACATAACCCATAAACATATAAGACCTTGGATCAAGGTCATGACACACCCTCGAGATCTGAGGAACATTTGTGCAATGCACGAGTTTCTGCAAAGCTATCGTTTGAAAGTTATGGTCTCGTCCAATACTGCAGGATCATGTGCAATGGTGACCTTGATGTTGAGCTAATGACCTTGGCTCAAGATACCTTCCAGACATAAGAACATTTGTGCAAAGTATCATTTTCTGCAAAGTTATCATTTGAAAGTTAGGGGTCAGACAAAAATTTCAGTATCAAGTGCTACGGTAACCTTGACCTTGGGCTAATGACCTTGGCTCAAGGCCATGGCACACCCTCCAGACCTAAGGAACTTTTGTGAAAAGCATAAGCTTCTGTAAAGATATGGTTTTTAAGTTAAGGCTCAGACTAAAACTTTAGCATAAAGTGTTATGGTGACCTTGACCTTGAGCTAACAAACCCCCTTGCGAAAGGAACATGTATGGAAAGTATAAGCTTCTACAAAGTTGTTGTTAGAAAGTTAAGGTCCGGATAAGGCGGAGCGAAAACAGATGGACGGACAGACGTACAGACAACGCCATAACATAACCTATTCATTTTCTTTGAAAGTGGACATATAAAAAGTAAAACTGACTACTGTTGCCATCTTTTACCAAACAATGTAAGCAACTATGCATGATTGAGAACTTACGCCAAAAGTGTATCTATACAGCCATATAAACATATATATTCCTATTTACATGGCAGACATGGGAGGATTTTGGAAATCTGGTAACAGGGCAGAAAAATATGACACATCAACACCTCTATGTCCATGAAGAATAAACCTGCATATGAGCTGTAGACTGCACACACAATTATGACTATTTATATAAGATTTATGAAAAATGGGAATCTGTTTTTCATGACATGACCACTGTGAGGACAGACAAATGTGGAGCACACCATACTGTCAATTCTGCATCCATGAATTTGCCAACAAAACAGCACATGCAAAACAACTGGACATTTAGCCCAGACAACAACATCCCAATTCCATAATATCACCTGCATGGGATATAAAAAGAAAGAACGCTAAGACTTCCCCTGCAGAGGGAAACTTCTAAAACATCTTCCTGTCTTTAGCTAATGTGACACTGCTATGTACTCTTCAGTATTTAATGCTTTTAACTGCATATGGGATCATGAGATTGAAACACACGTAGTGCACACAAGCCCTGCTGTGTCACAGCAGATTTGCAGCAATTTGGACCTTTCAGATAGTCTCCCAATAGTGTTTTTCTGTGACCATTATCATGTCCTACAACTCAATGATAACTGATTGGAGTTTTATGCCATACTTGAAAATATTTGACGGCAGCCAGCATTATAGTTGGAGGAAACGGTGCAGAGCGTGAGGAAAATCCAAGATGGTACAGCGCATAGCTAAGAACCATGCAATAGAGGAGTAAAGATGATACAAGTTTTTCAGAAAATACAATACATGTGTGAGATATGTGTATGGGGAATGGGAATGTACAAAGCATTTGCAAGGATTATATGACATATGAAGAAGGATGGTAGGTGCATAAGGAATAATGGTATATGTAGGCAGAAGAAGGGGAGGTGTATGCAGGTGGATGGTACATGTGTGAGGAGGGATCGTACATGTGTGAGGAAGGTGTATGCAGGTGGATGATACAAGTATGACAAAGGGTGGTACAAGTGTGAGGAAGTATGGTACAAGTAAGAGAAAGAATGGTACATATGTGAGTAAAGTGTGGACGTGGATGCAGGTGGATGTTACAAGTATGAGGAAGAAGGGCACATGTGTGAGGAAGGGTGGTACAAGTAAGAGAAAGAATGGTACATATGTGAGTAAAGTGTGGACGTGGATGCAGGTGGATGTTACAAGTATGAGGAAGAAGGGCACATGTGTGAGGATGTGTGATACAAGTAAGAGGAAGAATGGTACAGATGTGAGTAAAGTGTGGATGTGATGCAGGTGGATGTTACAAGCATGAGGAAGAAGGGCACGTGTGTGGAAGGGTGGTACAAGTGTGAGGAAGTGTGATAAAAGTAAGAGGAAGAATGGTATAGATGTGAGTAAAGTGTGGATGTGGATGCAGGTGGAGGTTACAAGTATGAGGAAGGATGGTACATGTGTGAGGAAGGATGGGACATGTGGGAGGAAAGTGTATGGTGGATGGTACAAGTATGAGGAGGTATGTACAAGTGAGAGAAAGGGTGGTACATGTGTGAGGAAAGATGGTAGCTATGTGAGGAATGTGTATGAAGGTGGATGATACAACTATGAGGAAGGATGGTATATGTGTGAAGAAGGATGGTACATGTATGGGGAAGGATGGTACAAGTAAGAGGAAGGATGGTACATGAATGAGGAATGTGCATGAAGGTAGATCATATGTGTGAGGAAGGATGGTACAAGTAAGAGGAAGGATGGTACATGAATGAGGAATGTGCATGAAGGTAGATCATATGTGTGAGGAAGGATGGTACAAGTAAGAGGAAGGATGGTACATGAATGAGGAATGTGCATGAAGGTAGATCATATGTGTGAGGAAGGATGGTACAAGTAAGAGGAAGGATGGTACATGAATGAGGAATGTGCATGAAGGTAGATCATATGTGTGAGGAAGGATGGTACATGAATGAGGAATGTGCATGAAGGTAGATCATATGTGTGAGGAAGGATGGTACATGAATGAGGAATGTGCATGAAGGTAGATCATATGTGTGAGGAAGGATGGTACATGAATGAGGAATGTGCATGAAGGTAGATCATATGTGTGAGGAAGGATGGTACAAGTAAGAGGAAGGATGGTACATGTTAGAAGAAGGATGCTATATATGTGAAGAAGGATGGTACATGTTTGAGGGAGGATGGTACACGTAAAGTTCAACTCTTTCAGTCTTATGAGATATTCCATAAGTCAAAAATCAACACAAACTGTTAGGAAATTTACTTTCAGGGATTTATATTTAGCTAAGAAACAGTGTGTTAAACATTAATGCCCAATACGGCACCTTGTTAAAATGACTTGGTCTCCATGAGACTTGCCATGTGTATTAGAAATATAGCCATGACAGGCTGTAATGCATGCAGCTTACAGTGGACCTGCAGGTCCCATTCACCCACTCAGACTTAATTTCAACATGTGGGATTGTAGCTCTTGAAAATGCTTTATGAAGGGCAGCTGTTGCTTTCCTATCTGCGACTGTGTTTCCTTGGATACCAGTATGACTTGGTATACAACAGAATATAATATCCTTACCTAAAATTTCTGGTATTGATGGATTTTTAAATTTATTCTTTGGTAGGCCAAAAGGCAGGAGGGAGAGTCACTACATATCACTGCCTTCTGGGCACGTCAACAAGAAACATATGATAAGGCCAGCAGTATAGCCCTGGCCTTTGTAGAAAAGATAGAGGTTGAGGATGGAAGAAGGGAAGTGGCTCGCTGTTCCAAGACAGCTGCAGTCACAACTCTATCCCCACCCTTTTACCCATCAGTATATATAAACTTACAATCCAAATATTTAGCCTTAATCTCCACAAAGCTTTGCTAAAATAGAAGAGCATTTGTATATGATTTTTTGTGTTGGCATAGATGAAATATCAATTTGGGTTGCGGAAGAAGCCAGGGAGGGGACTTCAAGACGGAGACCGCAGCTCTGTCCTCAAGCTTCAGGCCAGCTTCCACAATATGCTCCCGAATACGATGATGGAACGAAGGGATCTTGTTAGGACATTTATTACATTTATCTAAATATGGTGGATTGAAAACACAGGCGTAGGCAGGGTTTGCTGGATGAGCTTTAAGCTTTATGGCATATTGAAGGCCGAGATTTACATGCCTGTGATGTGAAGAAGGCTCATTAGCCTCTACAAACTTTATACTGGTGAGGTTCTAAATAGACCAAGGCTGAGCCTCAAATCAGGTACCACATCCAACATTTCCAACATTTTAAGGTACCACATCCAAGATGTGGAGGTGGGGTGTGTATATAAGGAAGGATGGATCATGTGGTTTAAGGGACCACATCCAAGATGTGGAGGTGGGGTGTGTATATAAGGAAGGATGGATCATGTGGTTTAAGGTACCACATCCAAGATGTGGAGGTGGGGTGTGTATATAAGGAAGGATGGATCATGTGGTTTAAGGGACCACATCCAAGATGTGGAGGTGTGGTGTGTATATAAGGAAGGATGGATCATGTGGTTTAAGGGACCACATCCAAGATGTGGAGGTGGGGTGTGTATATAAGGAAGGATGGATCATGTGGTTTAAGGGACCACATCCAAGATGTGGAGGTGGGGTGTGTATATAAGGAAGGATGGATCATGTGGTTTAAGGGACCACATCCAACATTTTAAGGTACAATTTCCTGGTGAACTGTAAATGATGGACCCATAATTGAATTTAGACCTCACTAGAGAGCAATACATATTTAATAAAACTGATGGGTCAGCACTCTCATCGCTGTTGGGCACAACATTAATTATATCAAGTGTCCTTGTACATTTAGCTTTAAGCGTTTTTATATGGGGAATAAAAGCTAATTTACTATCAAATATAGCAACTAAAAAAAAAAATATATATATATATATATATAGGACGATGGATGGCACGTAAATAAGGAAGGATGGATCATGTATGAGGACGGATGGCACATAGGAGGAACGATGGATCATGTACGAGGAACGATGGATCATGTATGAGGAAGGGCGGCATGTATATGAGGAGGATGGCACATACATACGGAAGGTTTGCCTATGTATGAGGAAGGATGGTAGATATTATAAGAATTGCATACATATAGGGAAGGATGGATCATGTACGGGGAAGGATGGAACATACATGAAAAAGGATGGTACTTGTATGAGGAAGGCAGACAAGTGTATGAGGCAATATGGTATGTATATAAGGAAGGATGGATCATGTATATGGAAGGATGATATGTATATAAGGAAGGATGGATCATGTATGCGAAAGGATGATATGTACTTAAGGAAGGATGGATCATGAGTGAGGAAGGATGGTCCACAGGTGGAGAAAGATGGGGAGGTCAGGTATGTATATAAGGATGGATGGATCACGTATGAGGAAGGACAGTCCACATATGGAGAAAGATGAGGAGGTGGGTATGTATATAAGAAAGGATAGATCATGTATAAAGGAAGGATGCATCATGTATGAGAAAGGGTGGTCCACACATGGGGAAAGAGGGGAAGGTGGGGTATGTAGACAAGAAAGGATGGATCATGTATGAGGAAGGACAGTCCACATATGGGGAAAGATGGAAGATGGGGTATGTGTATAAGGAAGGATGGATCATGTACAAGGAAGGACAGTTCACATATGGGGAAAGATGGAGAGATCATTCGGAAGCTCCAGTCCAGTCCGGCTCACTGAACTATTACCTGTCCCTGTTAAACTCCTACTGCATGGCTGAAATGGAGCCTACATGTGGCATTAAACCATGATTATTTGTCCATTTCTGTCAAATCTGGCAGATGTTCAACACCACACTGTCAGCAAATTGCTGGAAAGCATGTAAACATCTATGTGGATAAAGTCTTTGGCAACTTCAACATCACACTTCCTCCAATATCAAGTCAAGCAAATTTCTGAAAAGTATACACAGAGCTGTGTGACAATGTCCACATAACACTGGCAACATTCAGGCACTTGTACCTTGTCAAGCAATTTGCTCGAAAAAAGTGCTCAACTGGGCTTAATACTAACAGAACTGTGCTGCTGAGGCCTTGTGGTATCATGGCTGCTGAGGCACTAGAGTAAAAGTGCAGCTGACCTGAAATTTACGGATGAAACCCCTAAATTCATAAAAAAAATTAGATTTTTGTAGAGGCGAAAATGTCTCTTATAGAACATACCAACTTCACAACTTCTGGGCAAATGCGTACATTATCACAGTAATTAACTTTCAAGCCAAATCGACAGCGACACCTGGCAGTGTTACCACCTGTTAGTAATTAACTGTAGGAGATGTTGAATTAACAAAAAAAACATGATGCCAAACAGCTCACCCGGGGCATGTAACTTCTATACAAAGTTGCAAAGGGATCATAGGTAAAGTCTGGCACACAGGAGAGCTATCTGCAGAGCAAACATGTAAGTAAGAATGAAGCATCATTTTTCAAAGTCTTGCCTCTTGAGATTGTGAGAAGAACGCCTAACATGTTCGATATTTGCGATCTCTCATGTCGCAAATCTTAACAAGAGCAAAGAAAAGAGCTCAGCTGGAAAATATTCAGGTCAAAATCATTAGTCTTCTTTGATGTGACAGCAAAAAGACTACTGACAACATTGCTGATCACACCATGTAGTGGCAGGTTGGTAACTCTTTGAGTGAGCTGATACAAGATGTAAGAATTTTACTGAGTTGCCAGACTTGAACAACTTCTTGCTCAGCAGAATGATCTTGTCTGTGCAAGGCTTAAAACAGATATTGAAACTTTATTTTAGGCATTAAAGAAGTCTGAAGTGAAATTGTCTTCAGGTTATTAAGATGATCTCAGAATGCATATATTCAAATCATGTAGATGGATACTATTGTATATTAATTGACCAATCAACGGCCACCAGTATCTGTGGCAGGTAACATCATAAAATTAGTTCAGCCAGGTCCACACCACGTAGTGATGCCTATCAAACAGTTTGTAATGTCCAGAGGAAAATGTAATTGGGGGGCCACAGTGCTTGTGGAGAACCTAGGAGCTTCCTGAGCATTTAACCAATGGGACATCATTAGTTTCCATTCCCAAGGCTTGGTAGGAGTGTGGGGAAGTGCAAAAAGAAAGTCAGTTAGTTTCAACATACACAGACACTAATGAAAAGATCTACAGTACTCAACTGTTACAATATGGTAAAGGTTTCAGCTTTCTTGCTTTACCACTGGCTTTACAAATCAAAGTATGTGTCATAATAATAAGTTGGGAAATGAACTAATGACGCTAATAAAATGGTGTCAGAGTCATGCTGCTGACTGTTTGAAGTGCTCTATTATGACAGAGAGACAAAGTTTCGCATCACAACAGTGAGGTTTACTAGTTGAGGAAGTCACCATTCCAGCCTCCTTTTGCCAGAAGTATCTTAAGCTCTTCGCTTAAGGTTACATGTGAACCAGTGAAATCTCATTGGTCTGGAAGCCAGTGAGGACCCATGCTAAGATCTTGTTTCATATCTAATGTATGACCACTAACAGGCTTACTCAATTGACATGATACGGAAATATACAGCATCCACGACACTCTTACTGGGAAAGACATTAACCAAACTAGATGCCAAGGAAACCAAAATTTGTAGTTGGAAAAACCAAAAAAAAAAACAGTAGTTCCTTGTGATGTTGAGAAATGCAATTTACATGTACCAATTAGTCATCTAAGAACCATGGCACAGTAACATTATCAAAGGTGTAGCATCAAAAAGCCAGTATTGCCTTGTTGTTGGATGACGCTGTCACTGTTGCCTGATGATATCTCCAGTGTTGTCATCACACAGTTACATACATAGCATCGGCTGTGGGATATGAAAATGGCCGGTGAGGTCCAGAGAAAACAGAGTATGTTTGTCTGATGGAAGATATATAAATGTACACACAGTTGTGTGGTGGGGATGTCATTAGTTACATGTATTAAAATTTTCCTTTCGTGGTGAAGTTTGTATATGTAGCCTGTTTGTTTGAGAAAAACAAAATATGTCACTCCTTTTAAGTTGAAATGCCTTAACTCTCTAATTTTCAGAACAGATATTAGCAGTGCTGAAAGAAACTACATTTCACTTTCAGTTTTTGGCGAAAAACTGAAGATATGGACATGTTCATATGTTCATGTTCATTAGATGAACTTTGCGATAGAAGACAAACTGTATCTTCCTGCTACAATTACATGTCCATTGGCTAAAAGAGCAGAATTCCCAAAAACTGGAACAAGTAGTGTGGATAATCAAATAGACTTAAGCTATAATGTACGTTCATCAACTACTTTTGATGGCAGAAAATTATCCTTGAATATGTGACTGCTTTAAAAGCTGTCAATAGTTAGTATGATACACCTGATTGACACAACAGAGAAAACTTGTATGTGGCATAATAATCAATGAGTTTGGAGAGTATTCAACCCTAAATCAACCCAATATAGCAGATTTTGCAGCCCTTTTACCAAGGGCTACATGTGAGTTGTCGTATTGATGCTATTTCTCATGAGGTAATGAATGAGGGAATCATGAGGTATTAATTACAGGAGTAAGGATTCAGTCATGTACAGGCATGACTGTGCCATGGAAACAGAGCTTCAATATGAAACGTAAAATAATCATAACATTATATGAAATAAACAGGAAAAAGCAAAGTTTTTCTGAGGAGAAAGTTCTTTACAGCTTTTTGACTCGCGTGTGAAAATAACCACTCACCTGCAGCCACTACTGGAGGGGCAATCATCAACTGTGTCACTGCCTGAGCTGCACGATATGCTGATACTGCTACTACTGGATCTGAAACACAAGGTTAACAACTGAATCAGTTCCTGTGGTCTGATGCTTAACTGCTGACATTAATCTGAAAGACAAAAAGTGTGTCAGTTGTCTACCTACTGATATCATTGGATCTGAAGCAGTCAACAAATGTGCCAGTTGCCTACATACTGATATCATTGGATCGGAAGATATCATTGGATCTGAAGCTGTCAACAAATGTGCCACTTGCCTACATACTGATAACACCGTATCTTAAGTACAAGTAGTCAACAAATGTGCCAGTTGCCTACACGATATCACTACATCTCAAACAGTCAGCAACTGTGCCAGTTGCCTACATACTCATAACACCATATTTGAAGTACATGTAGTCAACAAATGTGTCAGTTGCCTACATGATATCACTACATCTGAAGCAGTCAACAACTGTGTCAGTTGCCTACACGATATCACCATATCTGTAGTCAACAAATGTGCCCGTTGCCTACATACTGATATCACCAGAACTGAACTAGTCAGCAACTGCACCCATTACCTACATATTGACATTACTGCATCTGAAAGTCTACAGTTCCTGTTGTATACCAGATACTAAATAACTTATACCACTGCATCATTACCTACATATTGACATTACTGCATCTGAAAGTCTACAGTTCCTGTTGTATACCTGACACTAAATAACTTATACCACTGGATGTAACTTAGTCGTTAAACAATTTCAGTTGGTATAATACAAACAAATACATTAATGCACCTGAAAATCAACAATGTATCAGTTTCTTAACACCATAAACTAGAGGATAAATAGGACAAACTAAATCGTGTTGACTACAATTAAAAAACCCATGACCAACCATCATGACACAGTGAAACTAGTACCCTAAGGCAACAAAACTGAAAGTGTCAATTTTACTGGACAGGCTTTACTGTATAGTTTCATGTTTAAAGGAATACATACATTTGTATAGGACAGGAAAACATTCTGGGCACATCATATTTGTTATAACACAGAAACTCACAGCTTCAAACAAATGGAACATCCTACATTATTCTCCAAACTGCTCATTACAGGAAAAATTAAAACTGCACACTCAAAATAACAGCAGAAATTGAATAGATCAATGCTGTTGATATTCCATGATAGAGGATTGAGTCTGCAGAGTGATCCGTTGCCTTCTACTGGACCAGTTGACCAACAAAGTCACAGGCACAAATCCATCTTCAGCTCGTGTGACATGGTTTTTCCCAGGCTATGACTACTTTATTCCACTCGTAAATGATGTGAGTGAATCATTCTTGAGTAAGATGTACAGTCGAGCACCACCAATGCACATGAAAAAAAAAATGACATTCAATTAAAATTATCACCGGCTAACACTGGTAATTTTAATGCTAATTATATCAGAGATCACAGCTGTACTTCAATGCTAATTATATCAGAGATCACAGCTGTACTTCAACGCTAATTTTATCTGAGATCACAGCTGTACTTCTAGTACTCAACTGGAGGCACAGCAAACGGTTGATCAGAACTTGGGAATCACGTAGCTATTGTTAACACATAACCACTGTTTAATGTTAAAATCACTAAAACTGGAACATGTCAGGATCTGTTTGAGCAGCATTATTAATGATGAAGATACATCATGAATTGGCTGCCAATTGTGAAACTAAAATCACGGACACTGATACAGCAAGATTTTTCTTTTTTTTTTTGTCAAAGCCATGTTCACCTGAAGACGCAGTTGGACCAGAAGCTTTCCATTAGTGTGCATCTTTCTAACACTGCCAACCTCTGACATACATGCATACAGATACGGTAAAGTCTTAATCACCCAGGACAAAATATCCACACATCTGAATTGACTGAAACCTTTAAAACTAGCTGCATGATTTTTGTGCCTGCAACGTGTTGAAGACTTGCCGTCAGAGGGAGTTATTCCTGCAGCGCGAACAACCACTTTGAGCTGGCTACAATAATGTGTAAAGGTAATGATTACTACGCCACATCAATGTCCCTTTTTGTACCTCCAAAATAAAACGTAATCCACAGCACTGAAATCTGACCCGCAAACCCAACCATTAATTGATAAATATTAAAATTAATTGTTGATTAATGATAAATAAATCACATGTGCATCTGAAGGGCAATCCCTTATTTACACATGTAGGTTACCAACAATACAGGACTATGTAAGTGCTATACCCAACCATCAATAATGCACTTGACCAATGAAGACATTTTCAGGTAAATTTTCCAAACACTTATTTTTTTTTTCCTTCCATATTTCTGCATGTACACATTAGTATCCAAATTTAGTACTTCCTGCTAAGCTCCTGGACACATTTTGTATGAGACCAAATTCTGTTGTGCCATCAAGGTGACTTCCCAAAATGGCATCAACTCACAATCTGGTAAAGTGTCACCAGATCCCGAACCCTGTTCAACCAGGTGATTCACAGGAGAGCCATCAGTGACTTGCTTCCTCTAATACAGAGAGAAAAATAGCACAATTAGGGCAATACACATGTACATGTACAATGTACTTTGCCCCAATCCCTTTAGTTACAACAGGTCCAAATTGGAAAGAATCTTTATCCATGGATGGCAAACATGCATTAAACTTGGCCCAATGCAGAAAAGCTTACACAAAAATTTTTTCAAAAATAAAGACACATGATACATGCATGCATATTTCTCTCAAACAATAACATCGTGTCAAGTGGTATACGAGATGACCAAGAATTTGTGACTACGGACCCATGAAAGCAGTCTGAGCAGTGAGAGCAACTGGAAGACGTCGACATGGAGTAGCTGCAGAAGGAGTCGCTGTCGTCCTCATCCTGGGAAATCTCCATCTCCAAGGCATGGTAAAAACATGGCCAGTTGATCAAAAGTCGCCTTTTCCGTTTAGTTCTCGTAGAGCAATTTCGTTGAGCTTTTAGTGATGCCATTTTGCTTTGTGCCAAGGTAATCCAGAAGGGGAGAAACTCATATGTCACAATAAAGAGGCCGTAACACTATTAATAGAAGATGCCATCTAACCGAAGAACATCACCATACTTGCTGCAGGTCACAAAAGGAAAGCGTTCAATCAATGGCCACAAGTGAGGACTGTACACGTGAAGTCAACACAACACACTAAACAGCACCTGTCCTACAAATGAATGCAATGTTCTCTAGTTGCTGAACATCAGGTTCACCATCGACATGACATAGGCCAACAGAAATGTACATGTAAGCGTGCACATCTTCTCTCTGAACAGGGGTTCCCTGATATGTACCCGAAGCACCTTAGCCTACCATTACTTTAAAACCACAATCGCTATAATGCCATAATCGTTTTTTCTTTGAAATATTTGAATCTGAACTCTTTCACCCCCAAGCCAGTGAGGTGGGAAACCTGGAGCAAACAAGTTTTAGCAGCCCTCAGCAAACAGCGTACTTTGTCTTTGAACACACGAGTTGGGGGCTGGTTAGTTTAAAACAACAAGCTCCGTGCCACGTGAGTGTAAGGCAACACCGTGACTTCCCTTTTGCCTTGCACAAGGATCAGCTGGATAAATTATTTGGGGAAGGGGGAGAAGGAGCAAAGGCTACACAGCTGAGAGCGAATACACCACAAAGACAACAATTCTGACATATCTACAATAACAACCACTCATCAATATAGATTAGTTTTCAAATAGATACAGCATTATAATGGTACATCAACTTCTTTCAACAGTCAGGGCAAAAATGATACAAAACAGTACCAACTAACTTCATGCAAGTATGGAGTGTTCAGAGTTTTACTTGTGTGACCACATCTGACTTGGCTTTGAAGCCAGATTGGCTTTTGTGGAACAATATCGAACAATCCACACAAACTGTCATGGTCAACTTCCTTGATTAATGTCCTATTGAATACTTTAGCGACTATGAGTGAGAATTGATCTCTCAAATACCAAAATTGACAAATCAAGAAACAAAAGTCAGTTTTAGCTGAAATGGTTTGTATTTGAAGAACTATTTAGTATTGCAGAAACAAATTTGACAAAGGTTTCTCAGTATGTTAAAATCAGGACATAAAGAAAGCTCCGTCAGCTTTTTGATTAACAACTAACCCTCCTCACTAATGCCCACATTATAACACACACCACAATGGGATTTGAAAAACTCTGAACGATTGGTTCCAGGTCTATTATGTAGCCTCCCTATGTCCACCCCTTACATTTATTCATCTGTCTTTGAGCAGGAAGTGCAGCAGAGCAGCACATCAATGTAGGGTGCCAATACAACTTGAGGAAGAGACTGGGTGTTAGAGGTCAGGCAAAGCAGGAAGAAGCAGCCGTTGGGGGAAGAGGTGGTCAATTGACCTGGAGTGACAGGCAGGAAACCATGTCTTAAAGATTAAGACAATATTGACCAGTCCAGTGATTTAGCTGGACATGTAGGACTTGGGTTAGAGTAATGAGAAGTAAAGACTGCAGGACCTCACAGTTGGGAGTTCTTATGTTGTTCTTGGGGGGGGGGGGGGGACAGGGGAACAGAAGTCCTTTTTACTGTTAATATTCAACATGATAATTTCACTTTATTCAGGGCAACAGATATATGCACATGGTTTACATGTAAAAAGAAACAAAGAAACAGAAATACCAAACTCTTTAAATACTGTAATTAAGTTTAAAAAAGCTGCATACATGTAGTGTATATAATGCTGTACAACCACAAGTTTTATCCTACACTGCAGGTGTACATTTAGGTTTTAATGTGAAAATGACTTCATTTTGAAGAAAACTTAATTTTTTAGTTAGTCAGGAGTAACCTTTATACAGAAATAGTCTTGTAATTTAAGAGGAAAAGAGAACAACAGTTATGACTGCATATGTGTCAATAGTTTGCATAAAATAAAGATGATGTTCACAATACCACAAGAACAATTATCACAAGCCACACAAATGTTGTCCCATTCTGACAAGTCATGACCGCATCCATGGTGGTGGTGCACATAATAATAGCAGTTATCACAAACATACTTATCACCATCATCACTGAAATAATCATCTGTGTAAAGTTCAACACTGAGCTCATCAGGAAACATGCCATAAATCAAACATGCAAGAAAGGGGAAAAAAAAAAAATGAATTACTGAAACTAAGATGCAAAATAGGTCCATGAAGAAGAATCTGATCTGCTCAATGTCTGACCCTTGTATTAGAAAGCCTGCAGAGTTAGTTTGCGCCTGCGTTCCCGGACTGTGTCCAAACATTTACTCTGGGTTAAGCAAACCATCCAGCATCTGAATACGGCAAGATGCCAGGGATGTATTGAGCTCACAGATTTAGTCGGTTAAGCCCTTCAGACGTCTTTCTCAAAGTCTGCATTTTGAACAGAAAGAAACTCTCCAACAGATGTGGACTGTTCTACCTCTGTGGCAAGAAGCCGTGGAGAGGAGCGGTGTCAAGCAGCCTCACCCACACCTGACACTACATAATCAAGGTACCAGTGAAAGCTTGCAGGTTGCTAACTCAGTCTGAATTTCCCATCAAATTCCCGTCCAAAACCAGGTAATGGCAACACTAGTTCAACAAAGTTTTCCAGGTCAAGCCCTGCATGTTCACAATAAGTATGTATATGAAGAGGAACCCAGTGTATACACGTCCAGAAGAGAACAGAAACTGAGGGAAACTACACAAAAGCGAATGCTCTTCCTCATATCTGCAATAACACCTGTGGAATACTGGACTGGCCCAGGGTAAGTGTAGTTAATTGCTTTTATTCAAAAGGTGACAGAAATCTTTGAGATTGAGGGCAGAGTATCTTCTGCCTGAACACACTTATATGTACTCTTGAACATCATCAGCAGCAGACCTTGGGAAGGGAAGCTTTAGAGGTTCATGACAGATTTTCACTTTTGTGAGTGACATAATTACATCAAGCAGATCTTAAAGATGTTTCAACAAGCTGTGGGATACAGCTTTTTCAACAAGCTGTGGGATACTTCCTTCATTCAGACTTAAAGTGCAAAACCTCAACTTCATTTTTGTGACACAAGGTTTCTTGTGAACACAAAAATCTTTAACTTAAATCTTAAATGTTACATGAGAAGTTGTGCCGGTACTACTACCTGGTGTAGGACATATGTCAGTAGCTGTATCCCATTAGTCCCATCGTTTAATACACAGAGGATATTGCACAGTGAAGGATGAATACCATAAATATTGCTCGAGTGAGGGGTAGAAGTGATAACCCACGAGACAAGAAGCTGTGTTTGCGCATGCATGCCACACAACCAGGATAGCCACAGCGTTGAGTGGCAATGATCGCATCTGCCTAGCAAGGAAATATCACCAGTAATAGCAGCAGAAATCCCTATGAGGAAACCAAGATGGGACCAACAGAGTGAGTAATTATGGGTACTAAAAATGTTTCACTTTTATTTGGCTCTAAATGATGTGGTATTGGCCTGTTGCCAACTTCATTAGTCTTTCTTATGCTCAGTTAATGGGCAGTACAAAATATCAGAATCATCAACGCTGTGTTCATGTAGCTTCATACAAGGGCCAGTTTGAGCACTGGTCAAAATATTACTAGTACCAATTCGGATGTGCTGAGAGCCAGGTATTTCCTGCCAAGCCACCTTCAATAAGAGTTTCTGTTTGAGTTAAGGTCTCCAAAATTTGATTATATAAGTTGAGGGGATAGTAACTTCAGGCTTGGAGCCGTGGTAAAGCCATTAGCTTCAAGGGCTACCTGGGAGCCTCCGTGGCTCAGTCGGTTAGTGCGCTAGCGCAGCGCAATGACCCAGAAAATCTCCCACCAATGCGGTCGCTGTGAGTTCAAGACCAGCTCATGCTGGCTTCCTCTCCGGCCGTACGTGGGAAGATCTGCCAGGAACCTGCGGATGGTCATGGGTTTCCGCCAGGCTCTGCTTGGTTTCCTCCCACCATAATGCTGGCTGCCGTCATATAAGTGAAATATTCTCGAGTGCGGCGTAAAACACTAATCAAATAAATAAATAAATAAATCAAGGGCTGCCTAAGTCTCATTTGAGAATTCGTACAAACCGAAACAGACTTGTAAGCCACACACATACTGTTGCGCTGTATACTAACTACCTAGTTTCTCACAACATTTGACACGAAAGGTTTATATCTTAATCACTGTCACAAAATACAGTAAATGACCTATAATTTCACCCATGAAATACATGCAGTTACAAATTTGCCCAATTTTCAGACATCTACTGTTCTTAGGCAGCTGACTGAAGTTTTTTTTGGAAGTAGATATTACACAGGAAGTTTCAGCACCAAAAGTTATACATGTATTTGATCACACCTGCTTGCATTTCAATTCAGTTTTTAGGGCCAAATTTCATGTCATATACCATGCTTTAGTAAACTACGTACAGAAATTTTACCAGCATTTTTCATCTCTCCACAATATCCCTCTGGCAATTAACAAAAATAGACCTATAAAGATTAATCCAGTTTTTAATCAACTATTTTTTTTCAGGTTTTGTCAAGGGGTAATGCATGGTGCAGAGATAGAATAATTTATCCATAATCACCAACAAACAGGTATCACGACTTTAATTAGAAGCCTTGATATTTCAGCTTTAATTCTGTTAGCTCTGGAATAAATTTCATGGAAACCAATGTCATATTTCACATAAGAAGGGCACAGATAGCTCTGAAAAGAAACTATTAATGGATTAATGTCCAGATTTAGTATGAAGTCAAAATTAGCTTCCTTTGAGTATTTAAAAAGTGTGCATTAATCTGAGTAATACAGCACATAAAATCACTAGATGAAATGAGGCTGGTTTTATGCATTTTTTTCTGCCAACACTCGGCAGTCTCCACCAAATTACATCATATCAGTACGAGCTGTCACAGCTTCGCCATTTAGTTCAGAGATAAAACAAGCCACAAAAGTGACAACAAGCATATTGAATTTCTCCACGAAATGGTATGCTGTTCCACACACGGTTGAAAACACAGGTGACATCATCAAAGAACCCTGGAGTTAATTTTTTCCAGTTTCCAGAAGATTTGACCATGAGAAAGCCATGCATTTGCAGTGCAAAACGGAAGGATTCTGCACCCACCAAAAACAACTGTATGTGCTCTCTTACAGCTACATGTACGAGAGGATTACAGCTGGATTTAGAATACCTCTGGGAGTATAATGATATTTACTGCGAAGCACAGAGAGCGAAGGAATAAATAAATAAATATTAAATTTTAAGACAAACACATGAATTTACAGTGTATCACAGGACAAAGCTATAGCTTACTAGTCCATACTACCAGTGTAGCTGTACATGCTTTGTCAAATCCATCGCCTGAAAAACAAGACTCAGAAGTCTGGCCGGAGATTTCAGTGTCATAACTCGCAACTTCAACGTTGTCCACTATGGGTTCAAATTGATATAGTAGTAGATCTGCTTCTGTGTAGCTGGAATCCATCTGGGGTCAGTTTGGGAAATTCCACACTTCAGTACCGAGTATGTTTACCGTTTGTCTGCTACACTGATCATACACTGTCCACGCATAGACCTGCTGAGATCCTCAATTGTGACTTGCTGATTGTTTTCCCATTCCTGTGTGAGGGCCACACACAACTCCACTACGTTACTTAGAACTGTAAGTCTCCAACAAAAACGCCGGTTGAGAACATCCCACAGGTGTTCAGTAGTGGACAGATCAGGTCAATACGCTGGCCAGTTGAACACTTCAACATTTTTGGCCTGTAGAAATTATCTGCATACAGCAGCAACATGGCGATGGGCATTGTCGTGCTGGAATGTTACCCCATGGCACCGCACTATTAAGATAAGGTCTATACCCTTGAATGGTCTAAGGGCTCACAAATTCGTTTCTCTGAGGCGATTCCGAACCATTTGAACAGAATTCCAGTTATTACGGAGCCCAACTGTTTCATTAGCTGTGGCAGTGGCTGGCCTGAAACAGTCGTGGAGGTGGAGAAGTCGAATATGGCGGTTTTGGTCGGGGGTCATTAAACATGGTCAGCGGCTATGTGAGCCATTAGCTCTCCTGACGAAAACTTCAGGACGTCTTCTGAGACAACTAATCACTGACACATTAACTTTAAGGGCTCTAGCGACAGCTCTAAGGATCATGCCAGTGACCAGCATGCTGATGGCGTGCTCTCTTGGCATCGTGCCTGTTGACAGAACTTGCACTGTACAGGCGGCCTTTTGTACACCTGAGGGTAAGGAATGCCAGGAAAGACCTTACAGATCACCTATCAGTCTGATGGGTCAAAATAGTGAATAGAGTTGAAATCAACAACGGTTTGATTTTGGAGGCTGGGATGTACACAGGTGTAGGGGTTTTGCTCTTGGCCATCACTCAGTTCTACATTGACAAAAATCAAAGCATTATCTTCTGAAATATTGCAAAAATTAAAGGAGTTTATATTTTTGTTCAGTATAATTAGGAGTCGTAGTAAAATCTGGACACTAATCCCTTAAGAGAAAGACAGTACGAGTACGAGTTAGTTTCAGTTTATATTTCCTAGAACTATTCATGATGTTTAGTGGCATAACTGCCTTGAGGGAAATAATTTCTAATAACTATGCAGCTGGTCTAATATACTTAATGTGGCTTTCCTTCATTGCATGTTTTCGTTTATGCTGAACAACATCAACAAATAACACTGCATTACAAAATTTGTAGACTGTCACCTTCATACAAAAAGGCTGGCGGGGGGGGGGGATAGGGAATACCAAGTGCTGCAGTAATCAAGTGTTAACGCCGTCAAGTGCTTTATTCTATTCAATGGACAGCTTTTGAGGCACAAACAAAGTTACTTTCTCAAGGTGCTAATTGGTACAAGTAGCTATCCACAAGTGCGTGTGAGTAGAAAGTATATACGTTGTGTGCAATACGCATCACAGCCTTCCTCAAAAAAAGATGCCACTATAACACATGGCTGACACCTGGACTGTAGGGTATTTATTGCATGCTCCGTATGATGTAATCTCTAGGAGTCACGTGTGTACAGGCATGACTTACTGGACCTTGCTGTCTGTGTGACAATGACTGCTGACAACCCCCTGGTGATAACACTTACACTGTACATCCGTCTGGGGCAGGCGTGATAAAATCACTCCAGAAAACAGACTTCAGTGCAAAACACACAGGCAAATGTCCATCCATTGTAAAACCAGAGTAAATATAACATATCCACATGCTTCAACACAGATTCAACATAGAATTAAAGGAAGCTCACACATACACTGAGTATGGCAATATGAAAAATAAGTCTGTTAGCCCCTGAATGGCATGATTCCATCTTGAGACTGGTTAACATCCACTGTCAATCTGTCAGCAGTACATACAAGTAGCTTGTATGTCTTTTTTTTTTTATTGATTTATTCAATTGTGGTTTTACATGGTGCTCAAGAATACTTCACTTACACAATGGCCGCCAGCATTATGGCAGGATGAACCATGTATGGCCCTGGGGAATTTTGTACATGCAGTTCCCTGGCAACCTCAGGCACACCTTACGAGCACAACAGTTGCACATCATGTAATGTATTGTGAAAATTTTGGAGGCCTTGCAAGTAGAAGAATTACGGCAGCTGCTTATGTATGAAATGTTTCTGAAAGAATAAATGATAGAGGCTTATCACCATAGTGGTTTTCAAAAGAACAAGAAAAAGAAAAACTGTCAAGCTCAAAATGTCTCAATTTTCTAGTGTGACATTCTATCAAGGGCAGAGTAACCCCTTGGTACCACTAGGATGTTCAAGGTCATAAAAGACAATGATATGTGTCAAACAATATCAATGTTTTGTTCATTTATTTATAATTCACACAAAGGTGGAGGCCTTCCAGGCATAGTGGTTGACATGCTAGCGCAGTACAATGACCCAGCAGTCCAGTTCATGCTGACTTCCTCTTCGGTCGTTTGTGGGATGGTCGTGGGTTTCCCCTGGGCTCTGCATGGTCTTGTGCCACCATAATGCAGGCCACTGTCGTGTAAGTGAAACATTCTTGAGGGTGTCATAAAAACACAAATTAAATAAATAGAATAAATTATATAAAGGTGAAACAACAGAATTTCTTTCAGTAATAAAAGTGATATTTCACTTATACACATACATGTGTGTATATGTATATATATATATATATATATATATATTTAGTTAGAGAGTCATAACGTCTGAAGAGAAACATTGTGTTTCAAGACATACCAATCTGAGATCAGCAGGATGACTCCATTTATAACACATGTACAGTAAACCTTTACAACCCTATACCAACTACGCTGCAAAATTTCTGTCGTGACAAATGCACATCCTTAATTAATGAAGTAGTTTTGCATTGTGATAGCTAAAATATAAGTATCATTGAAGACATATTTGCCGAAAATGTTTTTCTGCACTTTTCTGCAACAATCGCAGGCTTATATATATTCAACTAGGGGAGGTACTTTTTCCAAACTCTCAGTTGGTTAGCGCACTAGCACAGTGTAATGACCCAGAAGCCTCCCACCAATGTGGTCAGTGTGAGTTCAAGTCTGGCTTCCTCTAGCATGGAATGAAATGAAAGTATTGGTTTTGCTTTAAACTCGGCCCAGCAGCCTTCTACATCCATATATACATGGGGCAATGCTCATTAATTTTCATGCATACTTTCATGTTTCAAGTCAAAATGGAATTACAAAGAAAATTACTCTTTGTGTAAAAACCAATAATGCCAAGATTCTGAGGATGGTATTTTCCAAGGTTGCATTAGTTGGCTACTGGAGGAAAACCACAGAATGTTCAGTTTGAATTGCTTTAACCAAAAATTTGCAATTGTTTTCTGATATAACCTACTTAAGTCACGACCTTAGGCAACATGTCATGTACAACATCATGCTTTATACAAGTCTGTAGGCCTTAGTACAGCTAAAAAACAAAGATTGCTGAACTTGTTAAAATACATAAATCCAGGAAAAAATATAAAGAACAGACAAAATGTTGCACAACCAAGGCAGAATACCATAAATTTTGTTCTCTCAATAAAGATGGAAATAATCCACCTGAAGTCTTGCATTCTTCAGGTCATAATATCCACCTCTCACTCAGTCCACATTTACAGTATTCAACCTTCAGTGTGCTATAGCATATACATGTAATTACCAAAGAAGTCATACTGAAAAAAATCTCAACAACATACATTGGACATTACCACAGACAGTTTTCTACCTGTGCTAAGGTGTGATCTTACCTGTTATTAGAACTGTTTGAAATGGACATAGAATAATTGCCCTTATCCGACTGATCTGCCATAGTCTCTGGGCCCAGGCCAACAAGTCTCAGATCTGCCAAAACAACACAAAAACTACAATGTTAGTACCCAAGTCAAACAAAAAGATATCCTTGGCAACCAGGAATACGCTACATTTGTAATACAAAGAGTCTTTGCAAAATATTTGTAAGCTGTGTTTACTGTATTTGCCCTAAAACTTCCTCTGAAAAAAGTGCTTTTGCTGTTGAAACTCACATATTTCCATGGGAATTTCATTCTGCAAGCACCTTACGATCAAAGAGCAAACCATCTCTTTATTAAAATGAAAGACAATGCATTTTCAAAGTTTGTTTGCCTAAAAGGTTGGACAATATTATGTTTATTTTGGTAAAGCATTTTTTCTATGACAACTTCTATGACAGCGGAAATTGACAACTGACTGTGCTCCGTGCACTAGCTTGAAAAACAGTCATTCTGTCTGGGCTGTGATGTAAATGTCTCAAGTGCAGATCACTCGTCACCGGAGACTACAGTAAGCTGCTGGGGTTGTGGTTGAAACTTAAGTATATATGTAAATTTATCACATGAAATGATCAAGAAACTTACTCCTGCCACAGTACAATGGTCTGGAAAAACAATGGTCAGGAAAAAGACAAGAAAAATCTTGCCAAGATCTTGCCATTTGAATAACATGGGATATTTATCACATGAAATGATCAAGAAACTTACTCCTGCCACAGTACAATGGTCTGGAAAAACAATGGTCAGGAAAAAGACAAGAAAAATCTTGCCAAGATTTGCCATTTGAATAACATGGGAGCTTTGTGCAAGACTTCACCACAGTATCTACTGTTGTTTGGCTGGCATGAGTGGGGCGTTCTAATCCTGTCTGGGGTCAGGAGCAGTGGATCAAAGAAATAGTCTCTCCCCACATGTGACAGAGCCCTTGCACCCTTGACTATTCATTTCCTTTTTCACCACAGCCCTAGTGAACATTGTACCCAGCAGTATCAGGTTCAAATCCAGTTAAATCCTGCTAGTGTGGTGTTTTTTCTTTTTTTTTTGTTTTTTTTTTTTTTTGTTTTTTTTCAAGTGTCATCAATATTAGGCACCAAAGACTAGTCCTTGCACTTTGAGATTCAAATCCAGTCTATTTCTAATCATTTGTACATGAAAGCATTTTCCCACAATTCTTATTTTTCAACCTGGCCTACTTTGGACGCCATATTGCCATGAATAGAATACGCTGACACATCACTTTCTCGAGAGGGATTTTTACGACTGAGATGAAATTTATAATACAGAAAGAACATCTTGGGGCAAATTAACTGTACAAAAATCATTGTTACATCTTGAAAACTGTGGAAATGCACAGATTACCCAAGTTGATCAAAAGTTTTGAAATTCAAATATTTTAAGTATGCTACCTGGTGTAGTGTGCCGTCGTGATCACGAATCTGATCTTACTTCTCTCCTGTGATGTACACTTTTGACGCTATATACAATCGAAGTTCGGAAAAGTGTGATTTTCCTCATATTTGGAGGTTACGTGCCAGAAAACCGTTACAACTGTAATGCTGAAATCTCTGAGTGCAAAGGGCCAGATATGTATTATACAAAGTGTGAAAAAGCAAAATTCCCCCCATATTTAGAAGTTATGTGATAAGAAACTGTTCTAGCTGTAAAGCTGAACATTGCTGAGCAAAGTTTACCTTGAGAATGGAAATTCATTCCAGCTACACTGTATTCTTTGTCTTTTATGTACTATGAGCAATGGATCAAAGCTACACTGCTTCAATGCTGGTTTCTAGTAGAAGGCCAACTGTATGTACGATACCTGGCAGTGATGGGTTCAAATCCAGTTTGTTCTTTTTCAATCTTTTCAGTTTTTTCCTCTTTTGTATTATCATGACGTTATCATGGGACTAGCAGATATGGTAAATAGGTAATAATCTAGACCCCGGCAATGCTGTTGAATAACAACTTTAATCTGGGGTCCAAGCAGCTTGACCTGCGGGACACGTATTGAAATTGTTTGGATTATTATTATTGTTTATTCAATTTTTTAGTAAGATACAGGCTAGAGCATTTAACTGATTGACTTGAAATTTTGCAGTGAAGTTGCCTAATATCTGAACTTCTGAACAGCAATTCAGGTTTTTCTAGGTCACATGGTTTGGTGGCCATATTGGAATTTATAGGTAAACGTTTAAACATCTTCTCAAGAACGGCTGAATGGATTGATATAAAATTTAATATGCAGCTACACTGTTCTGAGACAGGTTTGAGAAAATCATTTACTTCCGGTAAAAACTGTGGAAGCTCGCCATTGATCGAAATTCTCATATCACAAGTGGTTTCGAAATTTCAATTTTTTTTAACGTAGTCCCATGTATTTTGGGATGAGGATTCCGGATATGCCTTTGTGTTTTGTCTATCTTTGTAATCTTTGTCAGCCTGAGCATTTAACATAGGGTTTGGAGGTAACTGTGTATTACTTACTATATATGTGCTGTGCTGTCTCTGGCAGCTATATTTATTAGGGTTCACCACAGGTTACCTGTATGTGCTTAGGTATACCTCTGCTATCTACTGTTTAATAGGGTATAATGATAACTGTGACAACCAACAACGCATTGCCAGTTTCACTTGGGCACTTCACCATGCGTGGCTTAAAGGTATTGTTATCACATGTATTTTAAAACAACCAATTCCGGTTCAAACCCAGATCTTCTTTGTATTTGTTTTGATAGTAAAAATGTATATACAGTTGTATGAGATTCCCGTTGCACGTGTACTATATGTCAACAACATTTGTCCTATGGTATTGCATGTCTGCGAGGGTAGTCACCGTATTTTTTCACACCGTGAGTTCTTTGGACACTAGACAGCTGTTCAGGTTATATTAGATTAATTTTACACACTGCCATTAGGCAGAGTGTTTGATGGCACCAATAACTGGCGGATTTGTCCATCCGTCTATATAGGTCAATGCTGACTATGTCTACAGTTGTTTGGCATATGCGATAAATAGACAACCATTTTTATGTGTCCATCTTCGCGGTTGCCTGGGTAACAACTTGACGTCCCTAAACCTAAAAGTACCATACAAATATAAGCAGGCTCAGCGTCTGGGTTTGAACTTCGTATTGCTGTGCAGGTGGTTCACTCTTTAGTGGAAAACTGATCCAGGGTGTGAAGAAGCACCAGGAAGCACACGTGTCAATTTCTGTATCCCCACTATAAACAGTCCCCGAGAGGTATGATTTTGCGTCTGTGCTACAAAGTGTAACAGTCTTAATTTTGTGGACGATATTCAGGTCTACAGAGGTGACGAAGTGTAGGCCCAAGGGCCATGTGTTTGCCTTGACATAACTTCACTGTCATTATCTACCAAATAACCAATATATAAATAGAACATATTTGTTTGGATTTATACTGTCTTCACCATCGAGTCTGTTAGTACTGGTACCGTGCTACTAGTCCGCTGTCAGTTTTGGGAGGGTCTCGGTTAACTGGCCAGTCTTCATCAAGTAATTAACAGATCTACTTTTCTACATGTGACATTCCTGTACTCTCGATGAAAGGTAATTTTAAACCAACTTTAGGCTGCCATATATTTCTATAATCAAGTTTGCAATAAGAACCAT
Source organism: Acanthopleura granulata (assembly GCA_016165875.1). NCBI lineage: Eukaryota > Metazoa > Mollusca > Polyplacophora > Chitonida > Chitonidae > Acanthopleura > Acanthopleura granulata. The sequence continues at coordinate 47,144,965 of JABBOT010000080.1, read as the reverse complement.
AAAAGGAGAGGCTCACACACCAATAAAATAAATAAATAAATAAACCCTGCAGTTTAAGTCACAAAAGTTGTCACCAATTTGGCCAACAGACATGGTTTACTACAAACTTAAACAAGATCACCACCATATACATGTATCAGACATGATATTTTTCCATTTCAACACAGAATTCCGTTGTTTATATTCCTGACTTCTGATCTTCAAATTAAAATGGTTTTTCAACCACTGGAGATATTTTTTGCAAAAATTTTCATTATTTACGTTTAAAAACGTGTATTTCACTCTTATCCAGTTTCTACAGGTTTTACATGCTCTGAAAGTACCTGATGTTAGTCGTATTTGACGATAATGAGATCCAAAATGCCACTGGCCTACAACCATCACTACGACAACAAATGACGTGAACCCCTGCTATGCAGTTCAAGTTATTATTATTTTTCTATGGAACATATTTTTGGCAACTGTATGAAAATCGTAACCCCCACACAGTTTAGCACCAGAGACTATCTTTGCGAAAATTTTTTGCATGATTTCGAACTGTCTGTGTGACCTACTTTTACCGGCATGTTGACATCAATAGAAAATCTTTAAACCTCTTCTTAAGATCGGCTGAAGCGATTGTTATGAAATTTGATATGCTGATGGAATGTGAAAGGGCAAATATAAATTGTGGAGGTCATGTTTCTATCTGAAAAACTGTGGAAGTTCGATTCTTTGCATATTTATCACATGACCAAAAATATTGATATTGAACACTGAAGGAACGGAACTTGGTTCAGCTTAAGCTCCTGGTTATGAATCTATTATGGTTTTTTTCCTATCTTCTAAAGTTTTGTGTGAATTTGCGACTTAAGTTGAAAATCTTAAAAAGCGCATTTTTTCAGAGACATACTGACAGAATACTGATGGTACCAGAGAACTTCAAGTGGTATAGTAAGAAAGTTAATCTATTCTCCAAACAACAGTGTTTTGCAAATTGCTGTGACGTATATAGTTCCGACATTATGGCGGCTCAAATTTTGTTTGTAAGCAATTTTAGGTGAAGGTTGTTTTTCTAGGAAACACTTGTTTGGTTGGGCTAATGACGGATGTGCCACGTGAAGTCAAACAAAAAGTCAGAAAAACGGGGAGGATATCTTAAGCATTGTACAAACAAACTAATTTACATGCTGGTCACCTGACCACAAACTTTTGAATTTCAACACTAAAACTATCCTACCTGGTGGACCTTGATCTCCTGATAAAGAATCCGCTTTTACTTTTTACCTAAGTTCTGTCATATATTACCACTGAATTTCAAAAAATCGCAAATTTAGACAGAAAACTGTTTTAAGTGTGAAGTTGAAAATTGGTGATTAGGAAGGGCACAGAATCGTCTGTCTGTATGCCGAAAATTATGTGAATACATGTATAAGAGCACATCCCAACACTGGCATGTATCTGTCAAGAAAATGCATAGTCAAAGAGATGCAATTTTGTAAACCAGTTTTAATCTTGACAGAAAGAGTTTTCCCCCCAGAGCACATTCTTGTCTCCACCAAGGCCTTTTGGGAAGATCACAACAACTATGTTGTAATTTTAAGAGCGATATTTTAAATGCACACATGAAGTAGCAATCCTGATTGCAAATCTTCTTGTAAACTCTACTGATTACTCCGTATTATAAATGTAACGCCAGAATAAAATCATACAAAGTATTCAACCGTTTGAGTGAGACATGTGGGCTCTGTTAAATAAAATGGATGTGCCCAGCTTTGCAGTGTCATGTTCTCATCGCGAATCAAGCGTTGTCTCTCTTCTTGGATGTACAGTTTACTTCCAAATTAAAATCAAGTTACCTCTGCATTTATTTCACAACTGCATGCCACTAAACTGTTTCAACTAAAAACGTTGTATGTGCAAAGGATTACATGCATGTTGGTACTCAATGTGCATAGAATCCTGAGCTCTGTTGCCATTTACTAAACTTGTAGCCCTTCAACCATTTTCAAAGTGCCGATTAACTGTGTTGGGGAAATTTGCACATGTAAGTACAAACTCACAGCATAGCTACATGCACAGAGCGCTAAATGTGTATGTAACCATTCTACGCTGAGTAAACGAATTGTAGGGGTTCAAACATTGTCAAATGGCTGATTTCCTATATTTGGCACATTTACACAGACATATTGCATGCTGTATACACAATGCATTGATGCGCGAAGGTTTCTCAAAATACCAGCATCGCTGTTCTGGACAAATATTGGTACAAACCTTACTGTGTCCAGCAATCGCTCTGATACTGATACAAAAGTTAAAAAACGTGTGTGAAGACTGCTTGGAAGCCTTATAACTGCAAGCAATTCTAGTTATAATAGAACATGTAACATCTAAACAGTGTGCTGTTCCTATGTTATTACATATTTAATACTGATAGACAACTCAGAACATTTACGTCAAGGCTTACACAGCTGATATCTCCTAGCTCTCAGACTAGTCAATATCTCAAACTTAAAAACATCATAGCCTTCAGATTCCCAGTCGATAACACAATACTCCACACTTCAAACGCAGATAATTCATCAATGACTTCATAAAATTTCAAATAGGTTTTTATGTTCAAGAAGGAATTTTATAATCTTTATAATGAAGAGTACCTATCACGAGCTGTCTTTTACTTTAAAGATGAATAGAACTCCCAGAATGAGGCCAAAGTTTATGACAATTACATCACATGTGCAGTTCATGACCTAAACTTTCACCAAAGACTAAGCAGTGCATTTCGTCTGTTCCTGAAAGTTATATCAATCTTAGAAAGGTGTTTTGCAGTTTGCATGGAAGGTAGAAGCAAAATAATTGAGGAAAATATAAGTTTCACCACCAAAAGTAATTTAAGACATTTTCTTTTCACTAAAAACATGCATTTTGCAGAAAATTTTTTAGATCATTTACGTGTAAGTCAGTGTTGTTACTGGTGATGAAGAAAACCCTATGTTGCTGTCATTTCTTGATGACTAGAACACTCCTGTGAGACTGGCATGGAAATAAAAAGTATCTGCAACACTTGTCTTCTTTAACTAAAACAAGTCACGGGTGTAAAAATAGTCATACAGTACTGTAATTCTTCAACCCCTTTCTGCATGCTTGCAAAATGTTTGTTCAAGAATATTCTGTGGGAATTATTCTGTGTGGAATGATAGAATTATACTTTCTGTGAAGCCCCCAAATTGACCAACCCAACCTTAAGTAGTTTTGCATCTAATATCATGTTTAAAATGTGTAAGAATCGCACTGATGATTGGAAAAAGGTTTAGGAATAAAGGTGTACACATGACGACACATCTAGGACATGCATACCTGTAAAAGATAACACAGTACTGAATTCAAAAGCAGATCAAGGTCATTAGCATTCATGTGTGTATCTTTAAGGCAGGTTATAAGGTCAAGTAATGTATAACATACCAGAGCAGTATTTATCAGGGATATCACTGTCTGCATAGGAGTACATGTATCATGTCACCTGATAAGCTTAAAAACACCATGTAAGTTTACATACACACCATGTCAACATGACAGTTCTGAAGGACAGCCATTCACGACTGTTACAAAATTCATGTACACTTAGTTCTCACCATCAAAGGGCGTCAAATTCAGAGCAGGGCACACAAAATTTGCTTGATTTACAACATGTAGGTGTATGTAAATCTTCTTGGTACTCTTATCTTTCTGCAGGGAAAAAATATACAGAACTTTCAACTACATAACCTTATAAACAATTTTACTGCGCTGAAAACTTGCATGCCTAAAATAAATATGGCGTTTAAAATCATAAACAAACGCAGATCACAAGTGCGGCAAACGTGTGTAGTGTGTAGCTATGAGCGTGTGTAGTGGTTGGCACTGGTAGTTATCTATCACTGATACAGTTGCCTTATACATCCCTAACAACCAATGTGGCATCAAGATTATTGTAGGAAGTGCATGATGCCAGCTGGGCACCTTTGTACCATCAATTTTGTCACTGTGTACCGACAGGTGCACAAGGTGATTAGTATTCTCATTTACTGTAACAGAATGTCCATATAGCATGTGTAGAATACAGTGTGTGTCCATGTATATATCATTTATGGATTCTGTTATGCGGAAAAAGCTAGTAAAAGAGATTCACAACATTTCAGTATGTCTGTGGTTTTCATGATAGAAGATGTTTGCGATGACACTGGTGTTCTACATGGCTGTTTAACTGAATCTTGTCAATTTTACAGAGCAACACTGAAAATGCACCGAAGAGATTTCACTGCTACAAAACCTTTGCTCCCCATGCCTCTCTACAACATCAGTGGCAAAGAACTGAGTAAGCTGTCTTGACAATGCGAATGGGCTTTTTGTTGATGGACAAGAATTGTCTCATACAGGTAATCTAGATAAATGTGGTTTAAACCTACACGTAATTAACAAAAACCTGCTGAGCTGAACAGCTGTCCAGAAGATTGGAAATGATAACAATATGACATCATCAAAGACAAGGTCACCTATTTCAGATTACATGTACATGGCTTTCTTACTTTAAAAAACAATTCTGGCTTTACTGTTGGATGATTTAAGACCCAGTCTTCAAAAAATAGTTGACAACACGTGTCGTTTTAAATAATAAAAAAAAACTGTTATCCTTCACATTTATTTCCTTTAAAGCATGTATCCAAGCTATGATGCCAATAACATCACCCATCTATTCTCTCCAACTTGTTTCATCACAGGTCTGAATGTCACTCCATAGCAATTTGTTCTCTTCATAATGCACTACATGTATGTCAAACTCACTAGGCTTCACAGCACCTTTATTCAAGATCCCATGTTAAAATTTATATACATGTAGGCCACCTTTATTCAAGATCCCATGTTAAAATTTACATACATGTAGGCCACCTTTATTCAAGATCCCATGTTAATATTTACATACATGTAGGCCACCTTTATTCAAGATCCCACGTTAAAATTTACATACATGTAGGCCACCTTTATTCAAGATCCCATGTTAAAATTTACATACATGTAGGCCATGCAAGCATATATACTGAAATCATCATGCAAGTCAGAGGTGATATTAAATGCAATATATACAAGAAGAATGGACGCAGTTTTTCTTGGAAACTGCACTATTTATTCCAGCCCTGTCCCTTTTGGGTGTCAGTCACCTGATGTCTTGCGCACAGGGATGCCCAATGCATATATACACATGCACCATATATGCAGACATCAACAATTTCTCACCCCTGACCTACGACCTCTGATGAGCTTATTCAGCCACAGCCACATGTATATGTATGTACAGTTTTGCAAGGGTATATTGTAAGAAATATTCACTCAAATCAAGCACATTTTAAATTTTCACCCATTTCTCAAAGAGTCAGACCTGCACATTATTGCCTTTTTATTACAGAATATGTAAAACTGATATCCGCCATAAATTATTGCTGCCCTAACAACTCCAGGCATGCTATCAACAGTTTTGCTCTTCGCAGGGTCCTTACAATTACTACACCAATGAAATATACAGGTAAACATTGTTCGCCTACAATTACCTACTCTGTCCATTATAACAAATACATGTGTCCATACACATGCCCATACCAAACCATTGCCAAGTGATAATGACATCAATTAGCCAGAAGACAAATCAGTGGAATTCAGCTGTTGGCCAAATAACTGCCTTTCAACACTTCCTGTTGCAGGTTGTAAAGGCATCTTTTTTTTTAAATGGATTAGTGTTAAGCCACATTAAAACAAAACCATTCTGAATTTGAAAGTATTTGTATATCTCTTAGAGGTTTGAGCCGTCAGAATATTAAAAATAGTTGCCACAGTGTACACATGCATGTCCAAGTTTAAACCAGGACAAAAAAAGTCATTATTCTGTCAAAAATGGAGAAAGCAATCCGAAAGAGAATTTGATCGATGACTTGTGAAGATGAAATAATTTCAATTCAATATGGTGAACTGTTATAAATAAACAAATCTACAGGGGATGAAGTTTCAAAATCGTTAAAGTCAGTGTAACCAAGCTATAATGCACGTACAAAATGTCTCTACAGGTGTAATACAGCACCATGTGGCCTAGAGGTGTGTCTGGAAGAAAAGACCGCATGCTGAACAAGACTGACACCTGAAGTGCCCTCAATGTTAATTTCTTTAAGCTTCCTATCATTTTCATTAGTCAGAACCCAACTGCTTCTGACAGGACGGGATTGTGCCCAACAAGGCATTTTTACGGATGGCACGACCAATATTCCTCCTGCAGGTTAAGTCAGTCTGTGAGTGACAGTTGAGTTCAAAACTGAGCAGTTCAATGCATGAATAACAATGCCCCCAATGATGACAATCCTGATCCCTTAACACTGATGATGAAACTAAGAATGAACCATGGTTGGTTGTAGACCAAACCCGATCAGCCCATGTTCAACCTATTCAAGATATATATAAGTCTCTGATACAAACCAAGTCTGATTACCATCAATATGCAGTTCCAAAGAACTTAAATAAAGAATTTATGTACCTTAATTCACAAAACAATTTTGCGTAACTAGAGACATTCTTATATTTAAACGTGTAACGCAAATGCCTGCAAAAATAAGGTTTTTAATCCTGGCAATGCACTATCTTACACCATGCATTTATATGTGTTCTTAGCCCAGAGGAGGAGTGGGGCAGGGGAGAACATAATAAAATATGTTTCATATTTGATCTTAAGTTTTAACAAAGCTCTCACTGTGTCCCATAATGTATTTCTGACACACAGTTTACTCTGGTTAAACCCTCTCACTTGCTTTTACAAGGATCATTTACATGGATTTCATTTATGAAGAAAAGCCTAGGAAATTAATGCTCATTTATGGTGATATGTCTAAGAAAATGATGATCATTCGACATAAATAAATGTGCAAGATGACGGTAACTAGTGGCACGCACCCACCTCCCATGTATGACATGTTTCTATCAATCTCAGCCAATATGTCTTACAACCAAAATAAAACATAAACAAATATACAGAATGAAGTGTACACGTAGCTACTCGATGGTGACAGGTAGATAACCGGGGCTTTTTCACCTGAACTGCATGTATTTCGGCGTCGGTCAAGGACGTTTTGAGTTTGGACCGACAACAGCATGCATGTACCACCAGGACGAAGACGAATTTCGACAAATATAGACAATCTAATTAAACAAAAACGAAAACGGAAGTATCAATAATCATTTATCTATCTGTCAGTCTAAAACTCGTACTAAATCATTTGAGTAAACTACGTAATACTTACAAAACAATCGGCCAGTGTATCCCTTTCAACCTGTCGGACATATGGATTGTAGTAGATTACGTACTGAGAGCGACGTCTGATTGGTCACAATTCTCTTTCCGATACAATTCCCACTTATTATTGATTTGACCTTTTCCTTACACTGAACAGCCAATGAAACCACACAGATAGAGGGTGTAGTAAAATGTGTAACCTGTGGATATCCGAAAAAAGACTTAAAGAAAAACCTTGTAAATGCAGCCCATCTACGGAAGATCGCACACTGATTATAGCGATGTTGATAAATATTCAGCGCATAAACATATTTGTCATCTATATTTTGCTGAAACTCAATCATTTCCTAAGAGAAAAGGTGTGCTTAGCAGTGTGTATTACCAGCAGCACTTGATCACGTAACAAACTTTTATTAGCGATACTAGGTAACCGGGCTTTTAGTTGCTCTCTTTAACTCACACTAAAACACCATTATGCATATTTATGTAAGTGATGAAATAAAACAACGGTACAAAGGAATACGATGGCATATTGACATGTCTCTCTCCCAAAAGCCATGGAGGGTAATCCACCATGTTTTTCACGTCCCAGGACACCTTCCGTTCGTGTAGTCTTCATGGTAGGCATACCGGTATTTAAAAGTCAACCTGCTGAATTTATTCTCTGAAACGGCTTTATCGTCCGGCCAAGAGATGCCCAGAAGCAAAAGTATCTGTTAGTTTAAGGTGGTTGAGTAGACGTGCCCTTTCCCTTTACATATCGACATACGTATTCCTGGGCATAAAAATGCATTAAAATGTACTTCATGAAAGAATTATTGTCCGCTCCGTTTGTCGGAAGTTTTGCTGGTTGCAAATTTAAATTTTCCCAAATAAATGTGCATGTAAACAACCGTAAGTAGGGTGTGTCTCCGCGATTGGAGAGTGTGTAATATAACTGTACTAGTCAAATGTATTTTACGAACGGCACCGTATGTAGGAGAGCAAGTCTAATTTCTTAAAAAACGACAGTTTTCGGGGAAACATTAAAGATTTTAAGGTCAGTTTATGACCTGTTTAATGTGATCTTTCGATATATAATGTTGGCGATTTTCTGTATCACTGGATAAAGATTATCCTCATCTGCGTTTCACAAAACGTGACTGATTGTCATACATGAGTTACCTCCCCATTCCACCTGAAGCCTGTGTAAGCAGCCAGTGTCTATGAGCATGACGTAGGCCTTCAGATTTTGACGACAGAAGGGGTCAAATGTTACATGAGAGCTTAGTTGACAGGTGGGATAAGAGAGTTGGGGAGGTGGGGAGGAGTGTGTGCGCGGATGCGATATGGGAGCATCTGCTAGCTGCATTAAAGTGCATGATGATCGATATAGGCACCGCATCCATGGCACGGGGTTCGCCAAGTTTGGCAGGTCCTGGATCCAGGCAACGTCAGCCCTGGGGGCATTTGCGGCTGTTCATCAGAGTAACATCCCCGGCGAGGGGTGAGGCGGGAGGGGGAGGGGGTGCGGGTAGTGGTGGCGATGTGGTATTAAACGCGAACATCTGCATGCTTGCCGATTATATTATGGGCCGAGAGAAGATGTACGTGTGTCATGTATATATGGGGGGAAAACCCCCATGGCGGCAAGCATATCGGGCCTACACGTATAACATCTGTGAGAGGGATTTAGCAGTTGGGTTGGATAACGTAATGAGGTTATATGGATAACAACTTCTGTTTATTTTACAGCGACGTTTCGGTATAGATACTAATACGATTTTTTAAGCAAAATGAACAACTATGTAAGCGACATAAAGTAATACATCACAAAGCATAGATGTGATTGAAGGATTGGACCTATATAGTGATAAAAACATGGTGTATTCGCGTTGAGGATGAAGGGTCATTTGTGAGTCGAGATCAGTGGTTGGCTCGATCTGTCGGTTGGTCTGCGTCACGGTTGATTTAGTCTGAATCTGAAGTCACAAATGAACCTTAATCCTCAACTCACACTCACCATTGTTTTTCTCATTATAATCCCTTAATTTTCCATCTCTATGCTATGACATAAGTGTGTTACTTTATGTTGCATATACGAATAGAGTTGCTACTATAGCTGTTCGTTATGTTTGAAAACGGTATTAGTATTTATACCGAAACGTAGCGTAAAAATAAATTGAAATTATTATCCACATATCCTCGGTTATGCTATATGGATATGAATGAATCATATGAATGATATGAATGTTCACGTAATATCATCCAAAGGTGGTAGACGGGAAAGTAAAACAAATCGAGTGTCTCGTACTCAGGCCTATGCGCACCTATATAGGAGCTCTGTAAACTGTACGGTGTTAGTAATGTTTTGATCAGTGCATGGTTTCCAAAAACTAAAAAACAAGACAAAAAAAAACAAACAAGTAATGGTATGGCTTTCACATATGTTTCAAAAAGAGAGAGGGGGTACTTTTACCCCTTATTCAAGATTGTCAAAGCAGTTCAAAACACCCCAACCCTTTCCAATGGTCTTTCCCTCTGTTCAATTTCCCTCTTTCCCTAAAGGTCACATCATCTCTCTGAAAACAATGAAGGTGACAAACGTATGGAGGCTACTGTTCTCATTTAAATGGAAAACTGAAACCAGTAGAGACCGCTGCGAGAGGAGCTTTTAACAAGGTTCCCTTTCAAAACACGTGGTTTTTGCAAATCTGATCGAAATTAATTATCATAAAAGGTGCCTTCCCTTACATTGGCCTGGCATGAATGGGTTGCTATATGCACGGGGTGTACAATTTGCACGCGTTACGCCTCTTTCGTGTAATAATTTATAGCACATTTATTTGATGGTTATTTGATGCCGTATGTAGGCATGCACCCAAGAAGTTTTCTCTCATACGATGACGGCCACCGATGCTTGTCAACTGTCCAACGACGTAACCAACAGATATGTAAACCATATTCACTGGATGGAAGGCAATTGGTTTCCAACGCATTGGAACTCCCCAGGCATGCACGAGCGCCGTGAACCACTTAATTATTCACCAAGACCCTACAGGCAAAGTCGGTGCGGAGGACATTTGCCCCAAGCCAGGATTGAACCTGTACCGCATAAGAAACAGTTAGGTGTCTTAACCACACGCCGACGACCAGCTCTTTACATGTACTTGCAAAAAAAAAAATCCTTAGCTTAATTGTTAGGGTTACAGTCCCGTAGTATACAGTAGCATCACACTTAACAATTTTGACTGTATGTAGTGCAACAGTTTGATGACATTTGTTGCCGCTTCTACACAACCGTTTGATGACATTGTTGCCGCTTCTACAAAACCGTTTGATGACATTGTTGCCGCTTCTACAAAACCGTTTGATGACATTGTTGCCGCTTCTACAAAACCGTTTGATGACATTGTTGCCGCTTCTACAAAACCGTTTGATGACATTTGTTGCCGCTTCTACAAAACCGTTTGATGACATTGTTGCCGCTTCTACAAAACCGTTTGATGACATTGTTGCCGCTTCTACACAACCGTTTGATGACATTGTTGCCGCTTCTACAAAACCGACATCGTCTAGAAGTGAAATGAATTCGGATTTTGTTAAAACTGCAATTTAGTGAGAAATACTTGTAACTAAAAAGTTAATTTAAAAAATCCCCAAAAATCAGCTGTCCAAGTGATGAGCCTTAAATAGTCTTTAGATGGCTTTTTTAATTTCTTACACTGATTTAATATAATGGTGTATTTTTGGCCATACACTGAAATACGTCTGAATATTATGAAAGCATTGGTCTCCATTGGATTAACACAAGTGCACCGAGCCGTATAATACAACATATATTGATTTATAGGACAGAATATATACGAAAAGGAAATCTCCATTCGAAAATTCCCTTTTAATATATAAAAAAAAATGTGAGATATAAAGCGAAATATACAAAGTAATTTACCTGGGTATGAACATGGCTGTGTTAATGGGAAGATTACCTCAGTGATAAGTAATATTGGCAATATGGTGGGTGTGGAATACTAAGGCCTTTACTGTCGAACGACTCTTGTTTAAATCCTGCCTGGTTTTGAAAAATTACCTCACCTACTGCGATATAGTTTGCAACCTGCCCCAGTTTGACGGAACAGTTTGGTGAGTTGTCGAGTGAACCTCCGCAGGGGGCCCTGTCACGGTGCAGAGCCACACGCCGGTTGGGCCAAGCACGCTCAGTTGACAACATGACATGGCCAGTAAATAACTTCTTACAGTTAATTACGAGAATCACAAAGATATGTATATTTTTCAGAATGCAACACACAGTATAATGTATGAGTAATTGACATTTATAATATGGTCTAGGAAGATGAGGCATAAAGATGATTTACGGGTTCGACGGTAATTCATGCCTGACGCAAGTTTAAAGACAATAGTTACACAATATCGGTATATTAACGTGTAATTATATAACACGAAACAGGCATTCCAATCGTCAATCATGGATGTTCCGGGTCAAAAATCGCATGACCAATTTCTGAAAAGCGTTCATCTTGAACGCCTAAATAAACCAAAAAGTTTTATAAATTAAACAAGAAATTAAGACGGTTTCTTAATTCTAAAGAGAAACGGCGAACCATTTTCAGTGATGTAGGAACTTCCGTGGCCTACAGTAGTTAGTGTGCTAGTGCAGTACAATGACTCACGAGTCTCTGACCAATGCGGTCGATGTGAGTTCAAGTCCGGCTGAAGCTGGCTTCTTCTCCCATCGCACGTGGAAAAGTCTTCCAGCAACGCGCTGATGGTATCGTGCGTTCTCCAAGGCTCTATCCGGCTTCCTCCCACCACTATGTTAGCGGCCCTTGTATAAGTCAGGTATTCTTGAGTAAAATGTATCTATTTGTCAATGATTGAGGTTCTACGCCTTACCGGAGAATACATAAATTTCACTTATACGACCGCCTTCAGCGGAGCCCACGGGAAACCTGCGTTGCATGCAGTTTAAATCACCAATCAAATAAATAAATAAATCCATCAAAATATATATCTCAGTTAATTGCGCTTTAATTATAACTGCTCCTATATCCAACGTGGTGTTTCAATTGTACACGAAGCTGGCCCATTTCCCGGGTCCCTTGAAACAAATGCAAGCATGTGTAGAAGTATACATTCTCCTATTCACTCGAGCCCATGAGTTTTGTACATCTTCGTTGCCACGATTTTGCATAATTAAAATTGAATGATTCCGACAAGCTTGACTATATTTTATGTCGTTCCATTTTTTGCACAACAAAGATTTTTTGCTTTGTTTTTAACTCTCCATGCACATAATGACTCTGTCTAAGCTGTTTAGACATTGCAGGTGCATAAGGAACAAATTTAATGTACTTAGTGAAGTAGAAGACTCAACACTGAAGCAATGATCAATAAATAAGAACTTCACCAAGCCAAAGCGCTCAATTAGATATGTGTTGTGAGAGAACCATAATCAGTGCAGCATGTATAGCCTTGCATGCTTTTGAGCAATGTATGATTGTTGTAATTCCCTGTGACAGTCCTGTCGTCAACCGTGACCCCGTGCCTCCATTCTCTTAGGGTAATCACATTTGTCCATTTTATTACTGATGTCCACCACCACATACCTTCACAGTCGACGTGATCGCCATTTTAGCTACAGGTTTTAAAATAATGAATGTTACAAAATTCATTTAAGGCGTCCCCTGCATTAGACATCATGACTAAAAGGACTTTACACAGCCAGGCGACAGAACTCGTCAACCATTTTGACACGACGTATATTGTAGTTAAGATATACATGTGTCTATATTTTCTGAGTGGTCTACTCTTTGACATTTTTGACTGGTTAATCGGTTACACGACAGGGGGTTATGCTCTTGTCAGAAAATATCAGTAATTATGCTTCACAGTCATTGGGGTCAATTTGACAGAGAGTTAACACTTTTCTTTCAAAATAAGAAGAGCAGTTAAACATTGCCACAAACACATAGCAGAATTTACGCTGAGTGAGAATGACAAGTAACAGCATTATCATGAGTGTTTACAAGTGACAAGATACATACCTTTTATCTGTCACTCTGTCGCATGTTTAAAGCGATAATCCTGACCACTTTTGCGTTGAATGTACAGTTGTTTTTTCCGCACTACACAGTCATTCGTGTGTTTATTAATGCAGGTTGATGAATACAAATGCATCAAGGAACTGATGAAGATTTGGGACATAAAAACAGGACCAATAAGGTAAAGAATTTCAGCAATAGGATAAGAAAGTGGGGTCACATCATGGTAATGTTGAGACTGTAGATTTCTTGGACACGACACAATCATGTGCAGAAAAGGTTCGCCATCCATGTGCAAATAAAATATTAATTAAAAAAATAAGGCTTATATAAAGGCAAGGTAGGCCTATACAACAGCGTGAACGTATACGTTTAAGCCTGGAAGCACGCTGGCTGCACAGGGTATTTTAAAACTAAAGAGTTATGTACTTAAACTAGCCCTTAAGGGTAACAGTTAATGTTTTTAAAACAGAAGCATACATAGGGACATTGAAAACAGTTAGTAAAACTGAATGATTTATATATTTGACTTTATTAGCTCATACCACAGTGTACAATATTAAATTGTTGAAAGAAATTAGACCCCTGGAGGAGCCCTCGACCATCCGCAAGTTCAGAATTACAAATAAACTGAGTGAAGAAATGCATTTATTTATGTGATTGTTATTTGGCACCGTGTACAAGAATGTTCCCATATCCGACAAGTTTCTGTATGACGGGAACCTTTGCCTACCGGAGCAAACCGCAACCCTTGGCCCGATGTTTCCATGGTATGCCTGCGGACTAGGACGGCGGCCGTCACAGAAGCTCCCAGATCTGTGTTCCATGCAAACTATTCATGATATATAGGCTCCCGATGAGTGGTATCATTGACTTCGTGTTCATATGACCGTGTATTAAACGTGACCACAGCACAACAATCCAGTAATTCTAGACCATTCACTTGTCAATATTAAATTGATATTAACATCACTAATACCAACTTTCGCTAAAGCCAAGTTGTTACTATTTATGTGTGTTTAACTGAACGGGGACAATAAAACCCTGAACTGGATTTCACCGGTTACCTGCATTCTCCTCCTCGCTCTTGCCATACTGCAGGATTTTTTTTTTTTTTGTACATAATTATGAGATGGATGGGATGCATACGTTCGTGCATGGTCGAGTGGTTAAGGTCCTTTTCTTTCAGTCGCTACACAATAAAAACGGGAACTTTCATGACTCAACTATACTTCCATTAACTGTTCCATTAATAATCTTATTATGGTTGGCAATATAAACTGTAGACGGTGTTTTCTTGCGTGAAGTTGGAGGCAACTACCTAGCACCATTATGACACCTTACACCACACATGAAAATGTTCTCCATTCACTCGCCAGATTTGGTCAGATCATGGTTTGCCGGTACTCCAGCACTCCGGCTTCCTTAAGTCAATCGCGCCACGATATGGCTGAGATAGTGCCGATGTGGCGTTAAGCCATAATTATTCATTCCTGAAGTCATGCATAGGCAAGTTCCGCTCCAGCTGTACATAGGAAGATCTGCTAGCAAGCCGCGGATAGTTGTGGGTTTCCCTCGAGCATTGTCCGGTTTCCTCTCACCATAGTGCTGACCACAGTCGTGTAAATGAATTGTTCTTGAGCACCGGTGCGGCGTACAACACCAATGAAATAAATAAAACAACAAAGCAAATGAACGAACTCATGAAACTTGCCATCATCGTTTACATGAATATTCATTCATGATGAGTATGGTCGTAAAGAACAACTGTTCAAATGACATAAAATTAGATGAACAAGACAGCGAGTCCGCAGTGCAGAGAATGGAAAACGGGTATCAAAACCGCCTTCCTCTTCACAGACACGGGAGAGAAAAGAGTAATGAAAATATCTTCTATTGGATGCCCAATGGCCCTTAGTCATAGAGGTCAGAGGGTCGAATCCAGCTGTCGCCGGTGTTGCTGCAATTTCTGGAGATTTGTCATCCTCACGTGTTGTTCTTTAGAATTTCCGTTGATCTAGAGCTATCTGTTCGCTTTCCGTCGCTTACAGGTCTGACCTCTTTGTATAAAATAACGTGGCTGAACACCATTAATTCAAATACAAAAAAACATAAAAAATAAGAAATAATACATCAATAATAAGTTTTTTCCGATCGTCGGATTATACACGGAGCTAATAAGATTCTTTAGAAGGCCTTTAAAATACAGACTTCGAAAAAGCCCTGCAGGCTGGTCCGCTCAAGAACCATCTAAATTTTTTTTGCATAGCTTAATTTTCAAAAGGTTCCTCACACTGATGTGACTTGTACAGAGGAACATGGGGAGGGTTCGTGGCCATGGGGTTATGTCAGTCACTTTTGTGGCCACACGACAAGTGTCCAAATTCAATTCCAATCTCGGCCAGGGAATTTTCAAAATTTCCGTGCTTTCATTTGAGGAAATAAATGGTCGACAACGCTGTCTTGTGTGCTCTTATATGACGTTCGCTAGGGAAGGCTTTCTATCCACCAAAATGACTATGTAACAGTAGGAGAAGCTCGCCATTAACTTGGCCTAAGTCGGTGGTTTACTCCGGTTTAATCCATTCATCAAATTGCCCCGCCAACAAATGCATGGAATAAAAAACAAGCAAATGTTCTTTATATATACTTCAGAAGACGAGTAAATGCAAATATTGTGGGCTAATACAGGAAACGGGCGAACTAAGAGCATCAATCAAACATCAATATTCTTGGGAACTTATAGTAAAATCAATTTCAGTATAAGAACTGGGGGGAAATCTTAAGGATGCCATAAGCCCTCGTAAGCCATATTTCATATTTTGCCCAAAAATATTGATCAAACATGGCCACATGTACATATATTCTCGAAGTTAAAGTTACTGATTTCAATAAAGCTTCTGAAAGGTACCTAAATTTAGTAATAATCAAAATAAAAAAAGGTTTGAAAAAATTTAGCCAAGTTTCAAAATTTAAAAATTTCTTTTGGCAAAGTGGATAGTTTACATTTAAACCAAAAAAACTGTCCCACAGGTTTTTAATATCCATCCTTGATTGTTCTGAGAGATCACTTGAAGTTAGAGCTTTCAAAAATATGAAAAGTTTTTGAAACTTTGGCATTCTTTTCATAATATTTTAAAATTAGAAAAGTTATCGAAAATTTGCGGGACAGTTTTTGAGCTAAAAGTATTTAGATATACCTGTGTGCCAATTGTCATGGCATTGTGTTGCAAAATAAGCGAGAACTTAAGGTTATGTTTAACCTTCACAGCCAACCTCTGACCAACATTCTCCACGATATGGCTGTACTACTGCCGATGTGGCATTAAACCATATCCATTCATTCATTCTGACGAAGACGCCCCCCCCCCCCCAGCCAAGCTCTCACCTAATTAACCAACTAAAGGCGTTACGAAAGAAGTCAGCAGGTCATACCCTGAAGTCCACTGCGCAATTTAGGTTTCCCCGCCACACCAATCAGTCAAACTGTGTCAGTTATAGAAGTGAAGCCGATCTATGTTTCCTATACCGGTAACAAAAATTTTATTATTCTGAAATAATTTTGTCTCCTGCTTTTAACACAGTTATGTCGTGTACTACCCACTAAGTATACACATGTATATATATATGTGCGAGTGAGCGTTAAAAACAACTGGGCATAGTGGAATGCGTAATGCTGGAACGTGGGTATAATGCTGCATGGATAAATCTTAGATTGCACCAGAACCAACAAGGCTCCATGTATTCACGCGGAGGGAGAAAATCTATAGCCTCCAGGCAGGGAATAACTATTGTGTCTCTGTGTGGCATGCACACGCCACGTGCTTATTGATTTGGCGGTGAACGATGTATGGCAAAGCATGCATAGGTCTTCTCTGCGGACAAAGAACCTAAGCCTACGTCAACAGTCTATTCCTGAGACGACCAACGTCAACAGCCTATCTCTGATATTAACAAGTAATTAATCTTTTTTTTTTTCTTTATAGCAGAGAACAACGATAAATTACATAATGACTTTGGATTTTATTACAGACCGAAAGAAAACCTGAACAGAAAACCTGAACAGAAAACCTGTCAATACGCCAATGACCTGTTGGTGCAGAAAGACTGCACAACCTCAGGATACGAACGGACAACCCGAGATTACCATCAACGGTCTGTTATGCCGAGACAGGCCAGACAGCCTCAGGTTTCGAATGGACAACCCGCGGTTACCATCAACTGCCTATAAAGTTAAAGCAGATTGGGCAACGAACGTAGGTTACCACCAACGGCGCGTAAAATCGAGGCAGATTGGACAACCGCAGGCTACGAACGGACAGCCCGAAGTTACCACCAACGGCTTATAAATCCGAGACAGACCAGAGAACCTCATATGATTTAACTGGCTGCGGTCGCGTACCTAGTTGGCAGTGCTTGTGCCTCGTAAGTGGCATATCCGGGATTCAATCCCGAATCGAATTATTTCCATGACTTTAACGTCGGTATTGTTGGTGCTATCTTGCTTGACGCTCAGCATAAGAGGAACGACCAGGGTGAAGTGTCGTGTCTGGTGTCCTCAGCATGGCCTTCTAGTGAAGCAGCGCTATAAACATGGCGGCATTGGATGCGGCCGGCTATATTAGGAGACAACGTCGTGATATGACTGATATAGTGATGAAATGACAAACCTCATGCTATACGTCAACGGACTATTGCTGAGATAGGCTGGAATACACAGGCTATGGGTGGAGAAGGTAGTCAACGGCCTGCTACTCACATAGGCCGAACAGTCTTATAGGCAACAGACCAAGAACCTAATCAACGTCCTCTTGGTGAGATTGTCCGGAGATAATCTAGTCAACGGCATACTTAGGCCGGAGAATCTGGCTGTGTGAGCCTGAGACCACATAAAGTGCCTATATCTGAAATAGGTCAAAGAACCCGAGGCTATGGTCGGATATACCGGAGACTAAGTTAAAGGTCTGTTGCTGAATAGGCTGAGAATCCGAGGTTATGGTCGGATATACCTGAGGCTACGCCAACGGTCTGCTGCTGAAACAGACCAGAGATTCCCAATCTATGGTCGGATATACGGGAGACTAAGTCAACCGTCTACGGCTGAAACAGGCCAGTCAACCCGAGGCTATGGTCGGATATACCGGAGGCTACGTCAACGGCCTGTTGCTGAAACGAGCTGAGAACTCGAGGCTATGGTCGGATATACCTGAGGCTACGTCAACGGCCTGCTCCGGAAATAGGTTGAGAACCCGAGGCTAGACGCATGGTCGGATATACCGGAGACTAGCGCTGCTGAAATAGGTGGCGAAAATTGAGAGACTGACGCTAGCGACGGAAAACCTAAGGCTGCAAGAACGGTCACATGTTGCGACCCATAATGTAATAAGTACCAATATTGTAAAAATCAACCAACATTTTATCACGTTTTGAGCAATAATGTTACAACCTCCGATTCTGTTGTAAAAACGACCGATATAATGTTAAAACTTTTCCACTCGACACTGATGTAACGCCTCTTTAAACTAATACTATCGTAAATCTTTACCGTACCGAAAATTAAGTACCACCTTTTCTAACCAATGCAGTGGTAAATTTGTACCGACAATGTGGTGTTGCATAGAAAAGTCTTTTTTAACATTATCGGTTGTTTTTGCAAGAGTGTCGATCGTTGTAACTTTGTGGGTCAAGAAGTGATGCGACATATCAGTTGGTTACTTAGCTACTGGTACTTATCAGTAGCGCCAGCTATCACACTAGCTGTCCTCGCTGCTCTGGTTTTTACTATCTATGTTGTAGTCTTTTATACAACAGACTGGCCTGTTGCTGGAATTACGCAGTGTGATAAATTTTTTCTTTTTCAGTAGCTAAGAATCGCATCACTATCTCAGCAAGCGGAGGTGGCGGAGAATAAAAGCTGGATAAAATACCAGTCGTTCTAATAAATTTGGCCAATTATCTGGATCTTGGCAATTTTAGGAGTGAATGATATAAAACCTAATTTCGTGGCAGACCGACAGGAAACCTGTGGAATGTAAGACCACGTAATTTAGAAATATTTTCTTCGCCATGTAGCTAGAAGCGGGTACAGTCATTCAAGTAAGATGTGCTGAGAATTTTAAAAGACTACACTGGAAGGCGGGGGAGATCAGTTGAAAAATTTGGTTATGACATTAGCATGTGGATTTATCGTTTATTGCTTTGATTGTTGTATGATTATCAAGAATGTTACACTTACAGGCTGGTAGGTGGCTCTATGAGTGGAGGAAGTCGGTGTGCGCGGGGTAAACCATTGGCAGTTGGAAAGGTACTGACGAACATTCCATGTGAGACCGTTGACGTACAGATATGCACGCCATTTTGGTAGTAGAAAGTGACCTTAAATGGACATTAGGGACTGAGCCTAGTTGATAGCTTAATATTCCCGTGGCAAAGAACCCAAGAACAAGCAAACTCAATACTCCCACCCAACTGTATAATAAACAGTTTATTATATCTCTATGGTTACACACGCTCACGCACACGCACACGCACACGCGCTCACGCACACGCACACGCGCATGCTCACGCGCACTCGAGCACATGCATCAACACAGAGTCTACAAAGCAGATAACAAGTCCGTACACAATCCCTGGCGCTGAGCAGAAAACCAGTCCTTACGCATACGTCCACAGCGTTGAATAGAAGACCATCCCTTACACAGTTCACAGCGCTGAGCAGAGAACCAGTCCTCACACAGTTCACAGTGATGAGCAGAGAACCAGTATTCACACAGTCAACAGTGCTGAGTAGAAAACAAGTCCTCACACAGTTCACAGTGCTGAGCAGAAAACCAGTCCTCACACAGTCGACACTGCCAAGTAAAACACCAGTCCTTACACAGTCCACAGTGGTGAGTAGAAAACCAGTCCTTACTCAACCCATATTGCTGAGTAGAAAACCAGTCCTCACACATTAGTCCACGATGTTAAGTAGAAAACCACCCCTCACACAGTCCACAGTGCTGAGTAGAAAACCAGTCCTTACACAGTTCACAGCACTTAGTAGAAAACCAGTTCTCACAGAGTCCATAATGCTGAGTAGAAAACCAGTCCTCACAGATCCATAGTGCTGAGTAGAAAACCATTCCTTACACATTCCACAGTGCTGAGTGAAAAAAAAACAGCCTTCACACAGTCCACAGTGCTGAGAAGAAAACCAATCCTCAGACAATCCATAGAGCTGAGCAGAAACTAGTCCTCACACAGTCCTTACTGCTGAGTAGAAAACCAGTCCTTACACAGTTCATAGTAATGAGTAGGAAATCAGTCCTCACACAATCTACAGGGCAGAGTAGAAAACCAGCCATCACACAGTCCACAGTACTGAGTAAAAATCACGCACTTTCAAAAGTGTGTGTGTCTGCGAGCGCGGGTGGGGGGTCTGGGGAGCAACATATGTTAGCTCCCCTTTCATCCCAACCAGGTTAAAAACAATGCACAACATAAAATATTCCAAGCTCGCATTAGTGTTTTCACTGTCAAATTTTGTTGAATTTCTTCTGACAGACCAACGTACTGCAGTTTTATTGGTCAGATATTTTAGTGTCGGTATAGCGATCCTGTCGTTAGGTTCCTTGGTGTTGGAAATTTATCAGTAGTTTGCAATATCGCTTCATATTACCCGGTGTTTAACCCAAGTGAACGTGTACCTTCGAAAGACCCAGCAACACTAGCAAAATAATGGTCGCTTACTGCTACAAATCAAAGCTGTTTCGTCAACTCAACCATGAATGCTGTATTTGCCTAAGCAAGGTGATACAACAACCAAACCTCTGTTCTGTGGAGACATATGCCTTCAGGTTTTCTATTCATTTATGTGTTTGTTTGATTGGTAGTTTACGCCACAGTCATGAAATTTTCACTTACACGAAGGCGGTCAGTATTATACGGGTGGCAGCCGGGCAGGAGCTGCGGACATATTCCCCCATGGACATTTTCACCCCCCTACCCCCACCTCCCCTGGACAATTTCCACCCTTATATTCAAGGATGGTGTACAAGTGCTGACATAGTCTTACTTACAACTTGTCCAAGGGGGTCATCCGTGATGATAGCTTACCACCCCACGTTTTCACAGTTAAGTT
>JABBOT010000080.1:46396031-46523504 GCA_016165875.1 Acanthopleura granulata | reverse complement strand
CATGCGTAGATTTACTGATTTAACCCAAAAGATTTCCTAGCTTTCCTGTAATTTCCAGTTTCAACATTATAACATCATGGTGACTATTTGTACAGTGACATCCAGGATTATGACAATTTGCAGATTTTAAAATGGGTTGGTAGGTAAACTATTTTTAATGAAAATTATCCACAAACAATGAAATTTACTTTCTAAAATACTTATTTTTGGGGACCTACAAAGTCAATCAGGCAATTATAGTCAATTTTGTTGCACTACGCTGTAAAGAGGAGACATAATGGCTCAACGAGACGTCACCCTAGTTGTGATGCTGTAACTTTCATACTATATAAATAAAAGCTGCAACAGAACCTGTTTCATCTGACAACAAAAAGCAATGAGAACACAATAATATACGCACTCCATCTTCATGTATCCATTTCTCCATTTATGCCAAGTCTGCATGTATCAGCATGAAACTTCTATTACATCTACCGCCCCCATCTTTGCCAAAACATAGCTCCTGTTTTTTTAGGAGTCTACTGGTATATCCACTTAGTGAAGCAGGTGAGGGCCAGAAACTAGATGGTTAAGTTAGATCTACAATGTAGATGTAGCTTGAACACAGCCTTTGCCCTGTCTATCCTTCAAGATTCTGTACATCATCTGTTTTCTACTGAATCTAAAGAGAATTAATGGCATACTGCCAGTCTTTACGAGTTTGTAGATTCTCCCACATGTGGAAGCCTGGGATATCTGATATCTGGTCACATCTAGTATGGGTGTCAGAGGATCAATTCTGAGGTTACAAGATGAAACAGCTGAACTAATTAGCCAATCATCTCTGGATTAATTGATGACAATGGGCAGAGCCCCACAGAGCTCCCCTCAAGACAGAACCACTATTTAATGTGCCAAGAGGTGCAGTTTATCACTCAGCTACCAAATTCCAACATGAGTGATATATGAGCACATAAAAGCAAGCTTACCATGAATTTAAAGACAACTGAAATGCTGCATTTTATCGCTCCGAATCTATCTGTTCTAGAAGCCCCACCACCTAAGATTTTTTGGTCTCACACACTGAACAGGCAGATCCTGAGTCATTTCTGGCAAGTAAAAGCTCTGTATGTGTCGAAGCTTATGGAGAACTGCATCAGGTCTAGCAGAATACTGAGTGAACTACATGTCTGCAATGACGTAACAAAATATGTACGTACTGTAAGTATAAGCAATAAAAGAATTCAATCTCTCCTTAGTTCATATTTTCCAACCCTACAAACATTAATGCTGTACTAGAGATGTTTAAATTTGTATTACATTTAACAAAATGATTATGAAATAAACATACCTACAACCATCTAGGGAAGTACCAGCTGAACAATCTACAATTTACATCAATGAGATGCTTTAGGTATCTCTGGAACTAGAAAATCTTGTGAAGGATACATGAGTTTTATACATTTATATGCCAGGGCATACCACTGAAGCATACTAAGGACTGAGCTATTTTATTGTAAAGAATAAATTAAATTTCAGTGAATCAATCACATAATATTCAGAGAATGACATACTTACTTATCTGTCAATTGTAAGAGTGACCTCAAGTTGATCTAAGGTTGAGGTGAGGGAATGCCTGGAGGATTGGCAGCAAGCAAAAGTTGAGGGTGTGGCTCGGAGGATTGGCAGCATCAAAGGGAAGGATATTGACAATAAACAAAGGTTTACAGTGAGTGGAGGGGGTAGAATGGGTGGTGGCTGGAGGATTGACATTGAACAAAGGTTGAGGGTGAGGTAAAGCCAAGAGGATTGACATTGAGCAAAGGTTGAGAGTGATGGAAAGTCTGGGAGATTAACAGTGAACAAAGGTTTAGGGCGTAGTGATACCCTGGAGAATTGGCAAAGCTTAAGGATGAGGGGAAGCCTGAGGTATTTGCAAAGGATGATGGTATTGGGAATCATGGGGGATTTCCAATGAGCAAAGATTGAGGGTAATTTGTATCCATGAGGATTGACTATGGGCAGAGGTTGTAGGTGAGGGAAAGGCCAGGGACTGGTTGGTGGAGAGTGGGAGTTTGGGTGATTGGCAGTGGGCAAAGGGCTAGGGTCATGGATATCCTGGAGGATTTACAATGGGCAAAGGTTGAGGTTGATGGAAAGCCTGAATGATTGTCAATGAGCAATGGTTGAGGTTGAGGAGAAGCCTGGAGGATTGCCAGGGCACAAAGGTTGAGAGTGAGGGAAAGATCTGTAGTATGAGCGGTGAATATTTGGTAAATGATTATAAATTTAAACCCAGGCAAGGGCCAACAAATGGAGCTTTGTGGCCATGAAGACTTTTCTGTGTTATTGGATTTTATAGAATGTAGATTCTGTTTAGAACAACCATGACCAGTCTTCATGATATTATCAGTTACAGTTACTGGCATTGTAATTCCTGTGCATTTCACAGGGAGTTCTACTCAAATGAACGCAACAAGCTTAAAGACCAGTTGGGGAAGATCGGTGATGATTTGGAAGTGACCCGGTCAACGCTCAACAAGGAGCTGGAATGGCGAGCCAAGATTGATGAAAGTCACAAACGGCTCCTGACTGAGAAACGCGACCTGCTGACACAGTGAGTACAGCATTTGGCATGAAACACCACTGGCATTTGTTACTTGACCTAGACACTAGTTTGCATGATGAGAGTGACCTTGGCATTTTAGATATCTGGGGCCACTTTCACAAGACTTCGTAAGTCACTATTTTTGTAACTTTTCTTGTAATAGACGTTGTCTAGATTATAACACCGTACGGCTATGTCATAAACGAAAAGAGTTAGAAGAAAATGATTTATGAAGTTTTGTGAAAGTGGAACGATGCCTTTTGTATGTCTGTTTGTCTGTGACCTTTGTGAAATTTTACTCATGACCTCGACAGTAGTTAGTACAGTCTTGACATTTAGGTATCAAGTTGTACAGCACTCAACTTACTGACTGTTAGCATTTATGAGCCCAACTGTCACAAATGCTCTTCACACTTTTACTACTTTAAGAAGATTTTGTTCATGTACATTACCAGAACAACATGAACACGACATTGTCAAACAAATGCTCACACCTGGTCAGAACAACTTGAACACATGACATTGTCAAACAGATGCTCACACCTGGTCAGAACAACATGAACACGTGACATTGTCAAACAAATGCTCACACCTGGTCAGAACAACATGAACACGTGACATTGTCAAACAAATGCTCACACCTGGTCAGAACAACATGAACACGTGACATTGTCAAACAAATGCTCACACCTGGTCAGAACAACATGAACACGTGACATTGTCAAACAAATGCTCACACCTGGTCAGAACAACATGAACACGTGACATTGTCAAACAAATGCTCACAGCTGGTCAGAACAACATGAACACGTGACATTGTCAAACAGATGCTCACACCTGGTCAGAACAACATGAACACGTGACATTGTCAAACAAATGCTCACACCTGGTCAGAACAACATGAACACGTGACATTGTCAAACAAATGCTCACACCTGGTCAGAACAACATGAACACGTGACATTGTCAAACAAATGCTCACACCTGGTCAGAACAACATGAACACGTGACATTGTCAAACAAATGCTCACAGCTGGTCAGAACAACATGAACACGTGACATTGTCAAACAGATGCTCACACCTGGTCAGAACAACATGAACACGTGACATTGTCAAACAAATGCTCACACCTGGTCAGAACAACATGAACACATGACATTGTCAAACAAATGATCACACCTGGTCAGAACAACTTGAACACATGACATTGTCAAACAAATGCTCACACCTGGTCATTGGTGTTAAAAAATCCTGTGTACAGTGATAGGCCTGTCCTCAGCGTGTTTCTACTCCTCACAGAACCCTGTGACTCCCTCTAGATATTCATGTAAATCAACTACTCCTGTATTTTTATCCCTATCTGTTGTCTCTTGGTATATATGACACGTGTAGTTTTAGCAGAGAGTGTCAGCAGAAGGTACCATAACCCCCACAGCTTGCCTGATTTGTTGCAGATTGGCGGAGAGGGAGGAGTCGTGTCGCGACCTGACGCGCCAGCTCTCTTTGACGGGAACACGCCTCTCGTACCAGGAAGGCGAGAATGCACGGCTTCAGGAGAGGCTGGAAACGCTGACTCAGCAGAAACATATCCTCGATAAAAGTGTCAAGGATTACCAGATGGAGAAACATCAGCAGGTATTAATACTCCTCTGTGACGCTACAATAGATATCAAAGCTAATCTTAATATCTTAATACAGCGCTCAGATAGTGTGTGTATTTGCATAAATTATGCATAATTTTTCTGAAGTACGCATCAGTTTTGAAACTTTTGCACACAAATATGCATCAAAACATTAAGATGCACAAACCTATGTTTGCCATTATGGCCTATGACCGAGACAAGCAGAGCACTATCTGGATGTTACGTAATCTAGAAGAACTAGTGGTAAAATTCAGTGGACTACATGTTTATCACTGTAATGGGCCTCATCAATGAGGTTATTGGCCAGTACAATGGATATTTTGTTACCCATTGTTCGTTCCTGCCACAGGTAATTAGGGTTGTCTCGATGTATTGTGTTGCAGATCCTGGCTCGAGCGTTTTCCCCTGACCCTCACCTGCAGAGCCTAACCGCGGCCACCAGTGGCATCGGTAACAGCATGGACTCCAGCTGGGACCCCGAGCACCTGGTGGAGTCAGTGGCACGCCTTCCTAGCATGCCTCAGGAACAACACATCAACGGCTTCTTCGGGCATTCTGGCGGAATAGAATTTAGTGGGAGTGAACGATCGTATGATTATAATCTGGAATATGAGGCCTGAGTCACTCTGTGCATTTCCCAAAGCATATCTCACTACCTTCGTAAACGCATAATTGTATGGAAAATAAACATCTTGAGAC
Source organism: Acanthopleura granulata (assembly GCA_016165875.1). NCBI lineage: Eukaryota > Metazoa > Mollusca > Polyplacophora > Chitonida > Chitonidae > Acanthopleura > Acanthopleura granulata. The sequence goes on along the minus strand of JABBOT010000080.1, from coordinate 46,518,574 downwards.
TTTCATCTTTAATCTTGTGAAATGCCATAGCTGGTTTCATTGGAATAAGTTTAAGGAGATCACCCTTGCACATGACAACTTAATGCTTTATTTGTGAACCAGCCTGGATGTGATGATAATGCATTGGGCTGATCGAACTTGATTTGGTAGCAGTATAGGAGTGCTCATCTTCTGACATGACATAGGAGGCATCTCCGGGATGTTAATGAGGCTGTGTGTGGGGGCTTCTGTTGTTGATTTCCCCAAAGACCTGCTTGTAACTGTTCTCTGTGCAACTCTGTGCTATCTGCCATGACAGATGTAAAACACATTCTCTTTGGCTGATAACACACCAAGTTGATCAGACTGACTTAGTAGATCACACCAGATTGGGAAGGAAGTCATAAGATGTTTATTTTTCAAGAACACATGTGAGCTGAGTTTGATCACAGTACATGTATCTTTGAGGTTAAGATGATGTGCCGATTGCATTGTTCATGCCACATTTGTAAGCCAAAAACATTTTCCTCTGCGTTTTTTTACCATTTCTTGCAAAAATTGGAGAAAATCAAAACTAAACCTTGTTGATAAAGTCATTGGTCCCAAAAATGATCTTCGTTTGACAGGACGTGCAAGGCCAAACAAGTTTAATGTTACTCAGTGTTAATTTTTGAGTACCATGACACTTGTATCATTTGAGACAGACTGTTAATAGATATTTACAAATCAAATTGATAGCCGTCAGAGAGATCTGTTTGAGTCACATGTATTAGGGCGCCATTCATACCTACTTATGTACTATCAGCCTACCAACCTATATTATACATTCATGGACATACATATATACTTGTATGTCTACCATTTGTACACATGTAGATGCTTGTATATTTAGATTTGTGCTCTTACATACATTTTCAACAGATTTATTCATCCAGAAACATTGGTGTATATAGTTGGCATTTATACATGAGCATCTACATTTATTTTAATTCTTTTATTTTTTAAACAATACATCCCATATCATTTTATCATACTGACATCCATTTCCCATTTTGATACAGAATTTATTTTTGTACATTCATGTCAGAGATACTTGATTGCAATCCCGTATGATGTTCATTATTTTCATTTGTCTTGTTTTCTTTTCTTTTTTTTTTTTACATCTGGCAGGGAATGGAAGACAGTTTAGTTCAATTATCATTTTCTCTAAACCCATATTATTTTTAACAGTGATTTTTTTATTTTTATATCTTTTATGATTTAATTCAGCTGCACTGTAAATGTTACTAGTGTGTGCAAATTAAAACTAGGATTAGATCTAAAATTTTTGTATTAACTACTGAAACGTCCATTTTAAAAGAACAAAACATATATGTGAGTGAGCAGTTTATTTTTGATTATTTTATATTCAGGTATTTTCAATTTCAGAAGTAATGTTTTGCCCACCGTCCACTGAATGCTTGTTATCTTGTGACTCGTTTTCAAGTTGAGAATGGTTCTATGAATGTTTGTTTAGTTCAGTTTAAGTTTCAAGTTAACTTTGATGTACTTGCTCGACTGTGATAGACTGAGATTTTAGCAGTAAATATGAAGTAATGCCTCCGATCTGATTCTAATGGAGATAATTCTTCGTTAATTGGATTTAATCACATAATAATCCCAGTTTTCTTCTTTTATCTGCATTGTAATCTGCAGTATCAAGATGTGAAGTGTTGTGTTTGGGGGACAGAAACCTTGGCTGTACTGTTTAACCACATCATTTGTTTCCGTACAGGACAAAGTTCCTGATTCTTTAGGAAAATGCAATGATAATGACATAATCTGTACATCTTTGTTTTTCTTCCTCCCCTGTTCTACCTTGACTTCCTGATTAGTTTGTGAGTTTTGGTTAAGGTAGGCTGTCATGTCTTTGTTACACCTATCTGCCATGGTTCAGTGCTGATGTCTGAAGTGTTGTTCCTTACGTCTGATCTCTGAAATCTGTTATCAGTTGGTGATGTAATCAGTTAATGTGAAAACCTCAGCCTTACCATTGTAAACATGACCTAGGTTCAGATTGCCGGACCTATAAGTAGAATTCCCATACATTTTAACAGGCCAACTTGACTCTGTCTTCATCAGCGATTCTCAGCAAATGTGCTCCACCCTTTTAACCTTCCATATGTCTAGATTCATGTTTGCTTTGACTTTTTCATTGCTTTTCACAAAGTTTGCATTTTCTACTATACTAGCTATTGAGCGTCTTTCGTTGCTTGTGTTTTTATTGGAGCATTTTCTAGTAGAATTGACATCTAGGCTTATCAGTGGGGAACAAATAGGGAACTTATAATTCACCGGTATATTCAAGGTGAAATATGAAAGTGTAGTGTTACTTTTAAGATATTTATACCTGCATTCATCACTTCTCTTAACTTATCTCACCTAAAAAGTCAACCAGTGTTTGACTGGGCAATTGGAAGTATTCATTGTTCTAGCATTCCTTTGCTGTGGACTACCCGTAATGCAGCCTTTTCCCATATTCCTCATATGCTGTGGAAGATTTCTTGTATTAAAATAGAAGTTTCATCTGAAAAGCTTCCATAACTGAATTATGTGTTTGCTGATAATAGTTTTACATGTGCCTATGCTTCCCAACCGTCCAGTATGTATGTATTGTTGTATGTATTGTCAGTGTACTCTGAACATTTGTGCTCTAAATCTAGTTTGTATTGTACATTAGGTATGATATGTGCGACTTGTCTTCAATCTGCCTTGTCACTAAACGAATGTATGTCATAATAAGAAACATATTATTATCTTCATGACTTTACGTGAAAACTGTATGTAAAGAGCTAGTCTATTGATAAAATCTTTGAGTTTAGTGAAGGAAACAATTAACTAATGAAGATAAAATATTTGTAATGTCCACATTTTTTTTTTTAAATTATATATGAATATCTTCTGTAGCACATTTTTGAAGGATGTTCCCTGGATTTATACATTGTTCATGAGTGAGACATACACTTCTTACTGCTTCCCCAACCTTCCCCTTAGGGAGATGAAAGAACAGCAACAGGGTACATGATTGTATTATACATGTAACGAAAAAGTAGTATTAAATGAAAACAAGATATATTGAAGGCTGGACCCAAATTTGTGAAGACTTGGAAGATTTCTGTTCTGCAGATGTATTCTGAACTCCGTATCTGGTAAATATTATAGCTTAACCCTTTACTTTTTACTATCTCTGTGAAAACAACATTTAAATATACATATACCATATACACTGTCCGTATTGTAAAGGTAAAATATAGCAGTATTTCAACATTGACATTGTACATTTGGCAAATTCGGACACAAACCTGACCTAAACATTGTAATAAATATATGCGAGTCCCAGATGGACATGCCATACAAAGAGTTGGGTTTTTTTCCGTTGATATGGTTCGTGTGGAAAAAAATGCGACCCCCTGCCCTCAAACTACATGGTTCTGTTACCCTGTGAGAAAGTCTTGGGTATGAATCTGATTCCCGCTAATAGATCTGTCTGAGAAAGTTGTGGGCTCAAATCTGTCCTGCACTGATATCTCTGTTCTAAAAGGAGAACGTCATGAGCTCAAAAATCTGACCTCCACTGACAACCTTCTATTGTTAGACGAGAACGTCGTGAGTCCAAATCTGACCTCCACTGACGACCTTCTAATGTTAGAGGAGAAAGTCGGATGATTTGTCCGTATGCGAGATGGTCATGGTATTAAGACATGTTCAGGTGGGATATTTCAGTTGACAGATTATTTTGGTATAAAGTACTGAAAGTTTATTTTTTGGTAACACCACAATTCAAAGCTCCATGCTTCTGAAAAATCGAATCAGGCCTTATCTGTTGGCCTTGAGTGCAGATCACGAAGCACACAAGATCAATAACCAACAATCAGTCAGTCTGTGCGTGTGACTAACACCCATACGGCAACACCTTCGCCAGCGTGTGTAGAGACACGGGGACGCAGCCACGTTGTGAATCGTGAACAATGGGAATGTATGACTTCACATTTAACAGTAAGGTGAGGGTCTCATTGTTCGGGCTGACGAGGACCAGTTGCCGGCTGAACGAGTGAGCATCGCCCCAGCTGCCACCCGTAGTGATCGATCGTCGTCTTCACTGTGATCTGTACCTCCGTACCGGGGGTCAATCCCGTGTCGGTCGTCACCCCTGCCAGCATGGCGTCTACTTGGAATTTACCTGTGTACCTGGTTCTTATACTGGTGATTTGTAAACTATGGCAGGCATCAGCTGATCGTAAGTAGGAATAGGGTTATCAACATTTTTTTTTGCTACATATGTCCGTGGTATTTTTTACTTCCTTCGTGCTTTGAAGGTTTCCTCCAGTATGCACACGACAATGTTGTGAAGAAAGAAAATATTTCAAAAAGTAAGATTTCAGAAATTGCTAACTGTAGGACTAACTTTGCGTTTGTTTCACTTACAACCTGAGTGAAAACATCACGTAAAACATCAAGGATTTGGACAATTTTCTGAAAGTTTAGACATTTGCTGAATGCGTGAACAAAGTGTCAAGTAACCCCTAACATGTTTGAACAAGACTGGCATCATGCAAACCATGCACTGAGCAAATCGTCATGAAAACAAATTGCCTGCTTATAAAATTATAGCCTTTTATCTTCGTTAACGTCTGTTAGTCTCATAGGGATTACGTAATTGTGTAAATTTTGCTAAGAGGTGAATATTTCTGATAAACCTGTATATTTTGGGAATGTTCATTATGTAAATAGCACGTAGATACGTTTTCTGTTGCATACTATTTAATTATTTGATTTGTGCTCTGCTCATAAAGTAGTCCACTTATACATGGTGGAGGTCAGGCATAGGGGTTGATGGAACTGGAAAGAACGAGAGCTGGATTCGAACACGCGACCTCTGTCCAAAAGACTAGTGGAGTGTATTTACTTATTTGATGGGTGTTTTACACCGTAATCAAGAATTGTTTCCCGTTTGTTCTTTGAATTTTTGAAAGCGATTTAAATTCCGTGCTTAAGTAAAGTGTGATGTATGTCGCTTCTCACGTTGAAACGTCACGTGGAAATATTTAGCATGTTCATTTTCAAACGAAAATTGCATTTGCACCCCAGGAGATGCATGCTAGGGGCTATACGCGTCCCCAATCGTCCGAGTTATGTCTGTCCATGCTTGTATAATCTACACACGCTGTCCACTCTGCAACCTGATTTTATTGATTTTAGTGTTGACAAATGTTAATCAGGGTTACAAATGCACCACTACACACATACTGAGTTTGTAAATAGTTCAGTTGTTTCGGGGTTTGCCTACAAGAAAACTACTATGTTCGTGGCTGTCATAGGTTGGTTGGAATGAAACCTGTAAATAGTCAGCGTTGTCTTGGCGTCATAACTCGGATATTATGCTTGATAAGTACATGGAAAGACTACAGATTTATATACATCTAGACCCAAGAGCCTTTCACCAATGTGGTCGCTGTGAGTTCGAGTCCAGCTCATGCTGACCCAATATCCAGTCATATGTGGTAAAGTCTGCCAACAACCTGCAAACGGTCGTGGGTTTCCCTCATACTTTTCCCCCACCACAATGCTGACCGCTGTCTTGTTAGTGAAGTATTCTTGAGGTCGGCGTAACACCAATCAAAATAAGTAATATATTATATACATCTATACTAGGGAGCTATAGTATGCGATGATGTGTGTTTAGTAAGAGATGTACATCCGTGCCTTTCCCCATTTCCAACTTACAGTTATCGATATGGAGATGTTAACGTTTGAAGGAGGTTTCTTCGTCATGGGCTCAAATGACAAGAACTCAAAAACCGGAGAGTACCCGGAAAGGCGAAAAGAGGTACTGCCGTTCAGAATAGACAAATACCCCGTACAAACGAGACATTACAAGTAAGTATGTTTACAAGAGAGATCAATAAATAACAAATGTTTTTTTTAAACTGTATTCATGTTTGTTTATCTCCTCAAGGTTTGGTGTCTTTGTAGCAGGATGTTGACAAGGCTTTCATATTTCCAGTGCTAATATCATATCTTTATTGCGCGAAAGCTTTATTTCTAGTGCAGACGTCATTTTCCTAGTGCTGAAATCCTATTCTTAGTGCGGAGGTTATTTTCGTATGGTACTGAAGTTCTTTTACTGGTGCAGACAACATATTTACAGAGCTGAAGTTTTTATTCCAATAGTGCTAACTTTTTACCTATTCCTACCGCTGGTATGCGCTTATTGTGAGGAAGTTATATTCCTAGTGCTAAAGTCAAGTTCCTAGTGCCGAAGTCGCATTTAAAGTGCTGAAATTATATTCCCAGTGCTGAAATTTTATTTTGGTACTCAAATCATATTTCTAGTGCTGAAATCCTATCTCGGGTGCTGAAATCATATTGATATTGTTGAAGTTCTGTTCCTAATGATGGATTTCTATTCCTAGTGCTGAGGTTTTATTCTTAGTGCTGGGATCGCCACGACATGGCTGAGAGATTGCCGATGTGGTGCTAAGCCATAATCATCCATTCATTCTGCTGGGATTCTATCTTAGTGCTGAAATCATTTTCCTAGGGCTGAAGTCATACTTCTAGTATTGGAGTCACATTCGTAGTTCTGAAGTCATTTTCCTTGTGTTGAAATAATGTTTGTCTTCCTGAAGTCATTAAATAAGTTGTTATTTCAGGAACTTCATGGAGCGTCGTCGCCAAAGGACCCGCGCTGAGCAGCTGGGCTGGAGTTACGTGTTTGAAGATCTGGTAACGGAGCAGGGCCGAGTGAACGCCTCCCGAACACTACCCGACCAGCCCTGGCTGTTGGCTGTCAAGAAAGCCAACTGGCTCGCGGTAAGATCGCATAACAGGTTGAATGGAGACGATTGTTTGTTTGCTTGTTTCTTTCTAAGGATGTAAAGCCACAGCCGTCGGGGATATTTGAAATACCAGCTTTGTAGAACGACCGTCTTGCTGCTACATACGTTTTTTCACCATACTTTTTCTCATTTCATCTTGTAACCTGAGTACTCCAGCTGGGGTAATTCCATTCATACAGTTTTCTTCACTGTACTTTTTCTCATTTCATCTTGTAACCTGAGTACTCCAGCTGGGGTAATTCCATTCATACAGTTTTCTTCACCACGACTCTGTTTTCATCACCCCATCAGCCAGAAGGGCCTGGGAGCAACATCACGGACAGAGACTTCATCCCCGTGGTTCACGTCTGCTACCAGGATGCCCAGTTGTACTGTAAGTGGGCCAACAAGCGACTACCCACCGAGGCAGAGTGGGAGTTCGCAGCCAGGGCCGGGCTGAAAGGTTAGTCATACAGGGGAAGGCTAATTTTTTGCGTCAACAGTGGTCCAAGCACAATAACCTTTACTTGTATATAACTCAGCATTGGAAAGCATCGAGCAATTCGAAGAAAGCCGTTTGGAACCTTTTCTTTTTGACAATATATATTTGCCGATTTTTTCACCTTTACTTTGATATGAAACTTGCTCTAAAGAAATGCCAGTGTAATGGCTCATCAGCCCTGAGGTCATGCTGCAAAGGACTCATTGTAACTTAATTTCCTAATAAGTAAAGTTACAAGAAAGATAACTAATCCCAATCATTGCTGTGCCGTGAATCAGTTGAGGTCACTGATCACAAGAATCATGTGGTCATTCTCGTAGTTAAAGTCAGTTAATTAGTCAACCAATCAAAATAATGCTTGATTAGTAAGTTAACCAACCAGCGTGTCAGTCGTTTCAAGAATGGACATCTCGGAACTATTCTTGATAGTAATAAGTGTGACAATACAACTGTGACACACATTGTCTCCACAGAAATATCTGTAGAAACAATAGAGTAATCTGTCATGTGCGGTTTGTCTTCCAGGCTCTGAATATCCATGGGGAAAGGAGATGCTACCTAACAGGATGAACTTTTGGAAGGTGGGTTATGATTGGCCATGCATCCGATTTGTGCCTTCAGATTTTTATCTTGATATCAAGAGTTTATCCCCGGTTCATTCATCTAAAACATCATATCTGCAAATGCTAAAACGTAAGTGGTAGCTTGGAAGAATCCAGTTCTCCGTGGATAGAAGCAAGTTTGCCACATTCGTCAGAAGGCTTGCGTCCCTGTCTACTTTCCTGTTCGTGTGAAAATGATGTTAACCATAAAACTGAAACTATCCGGGGTGTACAGGTATACACGGTACATGCGATGAGTTACTCAATAAGTCAGTGAGTTTACTTTTTCAGGGTCGCTTTCCTGATGAGAATTTGTTATGGAAGCACAGAAAAGGGTTGACAGTGGTGAACCAGTTCCCTGCTCAAAACCACGTCGGTAAGCAACAAACGTGTGAAGTTCTGTCCTCAAAATTATGTCGATAAGCACCAAAATTTTCGGAATTCTGTCTTCACTAGCAAATCCGTAAGCAACAAACATTTGGAGTTTTGTGGTAAGCAACAAAAGTTTGCAATTCTTGTTCTCAAATCTGTGTTCCCTGACCAACAAGCGTTTGAAGTTCTGTCCTCAAAACCACATCGATGAGCAGCAAATGTTTCGAATTGTTGCCTTCAGATCCATGTTGGTAAGCAACAAACGTTGGAATTCTGTCCTTTCCACCATGTCATCAAGCAACCAATGATTGGAGTTCTGTCCACAAAATCATCAAAGATAGTTACAAACGCTTGGAATTATGTACTTACAACCATGTCGGTAAAGCAACTTTCGGATTACAGCAAATTTGCAATTATATGTCAATATGTACTTATGTACATATGTTGCATCTACATCAAGGCTTTCACTCCGTGTAATGGTCAAATAACTAAACCATTAAATTGTACTTTTTCGGATAATTTCTTGTTTGATGTCTTATAATGTCGAAACCTGTACTAACTAACCATTTACCTGAAACAGGACCCGAAAGGGGAGATAACAGTTTAGATTGATTAGAACAGAAATGGCAGATCCCAACGCAAAGAGAGACTAGCTACTGGAGGTGTATAGAAACATGGACCCCATATACCACTAGGATTTACCAACTGGGAAGTGGCTGCCAGACAAGCGGCCTATTCCACAAAACCATTTACCTCGTCAGAACTTTTTGTGAAATTTTAGCACATGGGTTTTGATGTAAGATTGGTGTAGTGGTCAAGGTTTCAGTGTCTAGGGCTCACAAATAAACTTCAAAGTCGTATTTGACATACTGACGTAAGTCAATTTCTTGGCGTTTAACTAGATGTACAACTGTGTGCTTTGCGTAAGAGGGCAGCGCAAGATCTGGTCAGCAGAGTGTCAATATGTTGTAATATGCATATGACATGATGCATTAGTGAGTGAACATATTATTTTAATTGACGTTATTGGCTACGCCCTGCAATAAAGAGATTCATTCACTAATTATTGAACAAAATATAATCAAAGTAAACACACAGCAAATGACATTTCATTGTGATGACTTTTGTCTTTATGCAGTCAAATTTGACTTTCGTTTAGTTTGACGTCTTTGTCGTCTTCAATTTTACCGGTATATTTTGTAGGCATGTACGATTTGCTGGGCAACGTGTGGGAATGGACGTCAACCCCGGCCATTAAGCACTCAGATGAGAAAAAGATGACGACAACCAATGCAAAGATAGCAAAAGGTGGTTGCTATTTGGACCAGTCGGGGCCAGGCATTACGACAGGATATCAACTGCGTATAAGCCAGAGGTGAGGGTCGAGTGGCCATGTACCAAAGGCCAGCAGCGTCTTTGTTTTCAGATAATTGTCTAAGCCATGGGCCTGAGCATATCGTGTTGCCTGCTGTCCTAAGTGTCTGTATCAGTAACCGATGTCATGTCCATTAGGTTAATTTCACCTCTCTTTCTCCCTCATTATCTGTATCAGAATCGTCATTTTTCTCTTCAGCACTGTTGTCATCTTTATTTTCTTCATCGAACTCTCCTCAGTTACTGTCCTCCTTTACTTTCTCCTGCACATCAACATAACCATAGCAATGTTCATCATCGCCAACATTGTCTCTGTCATCACGATTATCATCTCATTTGGCTCCATGCTTTCTCTTCTTTTTGTCTGCGTCCTGGTCCTTATCATCATAAATAGCAGCATCCCCGTATTAACTTTAATCTTCATCAGGCAAATGACCACTATCTTTTGTTCATCTTCCTGAGCTTAATGAATAGTCGTCATATAGTTTCAGTTATTGCGTGAGTGTATTTGGATTGTGAGATTGTTGTTTTTGATTGATCATGCTGTATGTACTCTGTGTCAGGAATGTCGTTTATCCTACGGTGGGAGTACACTCACGCCTGCCAGGATCGTATAGGCACAATTAGCCGCCTATCGTGATAATCCTACATATCAGATTCCGGGTTCCGTGACCTCTCACCTCTGAGATAACAAAAGTTCCTAGAACGGAACAGAGAGCGACGTATATATATCCAGTTCACGCCATCAACAGGTAAAACTTTAACTTTGTGAACTGTTAGGTGAAATACCAAACGCATTTTGTCACTGACGTATAAACTAGTGTGGAACATTACTTGACTGCTTTCAGAAAATTCTTAGACCCCCGCTTCACGGCCCATCATGTGGGGTTCCGCTGTGCCCGGGACGCCAAGCACGGCAGGGCTGGGGCCTCCGCTAAAAGCAAGCTCCCACCTCCTCCCCGACCCCCAGTCAAGCCGAAACCAAAGAAAAAGGCCAGGACCCTGGGCAACCCCTCACCCAAAACGCGGGGTGCGAAGAAAATCAGAAAGGCGAAACATGTCGAATTATAACATAGACATTAGGTTTAGATAGTGAGTGACAAGTGACAAAATACTCCAAACGGAGCTGTAAATATTATGTGAATAATGATTATTTATCATTTTAAGAGAAAAATATGAAAAGATCATGATATTATATGAAATATGACATCGGTGTAAACAATTTCATATAACATTTAAAATATGTACCAAGTGACTCAGATGCTGTGTCGTGTATTATTGCATGTATTTATCGATTGTTCTATTTTAGCGTGGTAACTTAAGTGGTTAGACTGCATTGTAAGAGACTGGTATATATTGTTCATTTAGTGCCAGTTAAAAACGAATACATCAAGTCATATGATCACGCCATGTCAGTCATGTCAGTTCTCATCAATAAAACTTTCAGTTTGTTCATAAAAGTTTTTCTGACTTGTATTTATATTTCGCAGACGAATTGTCGTTTTTGGTTGTATAGAAACCATGTGAGAATCATTACTACATGGATAGTTTTCTTACCTAAAGCCACAGTCACACCATAGGTACAGATATTCTCGTATCCCCCGGGCTCGGTCCGTGGCAATCTGTGGTCTGTCCATGGCAAGATCATGGGGATACATGTATACCCTGACGAACCATGGTCAACCAGGGTGGCCTGTACGTCTCCTCTGAGGTTTGGAACTGTTTAACTCACCTGTCGCCACCCGGGATGAGCACCGGAAGTCTCTGGTACGTTAGCGATCCTGTAGAATCTGGATGGCCGATAGGGATTCATGGTGCCATTTTAGTACTTCCATTTTAAACAGAAGCATTGGACCATGGTAAGCTGAACCTTGTGTTCCCTCACTATATAACCATGTACAGATACTACCTGTGTGGTACCTGTAGATCGGAAGCTTGAAAGGCTTGTACTATACGGTAACATCGTCTCCTGAACATGGGAATAAAGTGAGGATAATATAAAATCTGACCTTATCGATGGCCTTAATAACTAAGTACATTGCAGAAATTGGCTAAAATCATGCATTGCATATCCTATCATGTTAACACTAAGCGAGGCACCCATAACCACCGCAATGTATGCATGTAAGTTGTGGGTGTGGGGAGAAAAGTTGGGTGGCCCGATGAACCTTCCACAGCGTCATCTGGATTCTGATCTCCTTTCACATAATTCAAAGACAACACTGTGTACTTGTATGAGCAAGCATGCAAGGACTTTCAACTTAATGAAGGTTTAATGGAATTATAGTTGAAGTAGGCATATTTCATGTTTACTGGTTGAATTATAAGAGCTCTAAGGCCGTAAGAGTGATCGAGCATACCAGATTTGAACCCATATTCTCTGTCCACATCTCTACCACTAGACTAAACTGATGACATTTTCCTTCAACACAGGAAGTAGATAGCGCTTATATACCATCCTCTTACACATATTCAAAAAAATCTTCCATTCAATTTGTTCCCTGCGCGCAGACCGGTGGCACTTTAGTCAATATATGACTGATCACCAATTAATCCGTTCCTAATCTAGAGTTATCCTCAGCGTTGGTCCTTACGGCATGTATTTTCTATACTTACTTACTGGCATGATTGTGTACAAGTTTATATGGTGTTGAGCGCATTCCTATATGGTATACATATATTATTGCTAAAGTAAACCGCAAGCATTTAAATAAAATGAAAGAAATGTACGAAGATCTTCAAAACAAGTAGGCCTAACCGTCGTATAAATGACAAAAAAATTTAGCCACTGGGTGGAAAAATGTTGATGGACATTAATGGGAAACTCGTAAAACTCCTTCCCGCTTTTCACAAAGGGGTCCAAAGCCGTGTTCTCCTTTGTTGTTCGTTGGATTACGTCACACTTCTAGGTGCATCCGTGCTCAGAAAGCACTTTGGTAGTGCACAGACACAGCAGTGTCACAGCAGAAAACGATGTGTTTTCTTTTCGAATTGGACTCTTCTGTGCATCCCATCCGAGTCTCCCATAAGAGAGACGGAAATGATATTATACATGGCGTGCCCTCATGCGCAACAGGTAGAAATATGACTGCAGGAACAGGCTGTGTCAGAATTTGTGTTTTTTTTTTTGTGCATTAATCTGGAATATTCCTAACATGTAAATGTCATCCCTGAGAAGGATGCCATGGGGTATACTGAAGGATGCCATGGGGTATACTGACTCAACAAAGAGGCACCGGAAACCATGTACTGCTGTACACCGCTGTTCAACAAACTTTGAAACATGTTGTTCAGCAGCACGAGAAACACGGGGAGGTATAAATGCTGGTGAGGAAAGGTATGCCTCACGATCGAAACCAGGTAAATCTCATACGGATATACCTCTTCATACAGATATTCCTAGACTTTTTCACAGCGGATGTCATTAATCTATGGCTGTGTTTAAATGACACATTTTTCGAAAGTAATGTAAAGTAACTTTGTGACTCAAATATGAATGCGTGGAATTCTTGACAAGTCTTCAATAGTGATGCAAATTTTGCATGGCTGAGAATGATCTCAATGCAAGTTTTATACTCATATAACTAAGAAGTGAAAAACTGGCCGGAGTGGAAATTCATACTGCCACGTGTGATATACCGCTGATCCTTAAGCTACCCACCCTCCATTGTATCGGAAATGTCAACAGATGTTTAGATCAAGACTATATGGAGTTAGGGATCATTCAACAAGGGGCGAGTCGACGATCGCTCAGCTGTCACCGGAGATCGATTCAGTCGTATCGGAGCACGTCAGCAGGTGAGAGAGGCGGCGAGTGGCAGCCGAATCACCGTGGTCACACACCGCACACAGCTCGTTCACCGAACATGGGAGATGTTACTTTAATCGCGTTAAAATTGATGCTGTGTATTTCTTTTTGTATACTGACTTTCACAGCGGCAAGCATCAAACTTAAACCAGCGGCTGACTTGGAAAGAAGTGAGTATAAACGTGCAAACACTGGACAAAGCTCTTAACATATAGTGTTAGTAGGCCTGTACACAATTTTATAGGGTAGTTGAATAGCTACCGGTACTTGAAAAGTTCTGAATATGCGTTCCTGTAACTGTTGTGACGACAAAAAACGTAAGTGATGTGTAGCCTATGTTCGCATCTCGATATAAGCAAATTGTATCAATTCTACGAATATATACCAGGCTAAATGTGTACAGACTTAAGAGATACGCTTTTATTTCTGATAGTTTTTCTCGCTTACATTACGCAGATGATTATTGGTCTTCATTGGGTTGCGCGCATGTTCACCTCTCTATAGTGTGATTTTCATCTCTACACCGTTCATTTCTTTCACTTTGCTGGTCTTCACATTGTACAGCAAACCAATGCACTATTAGGCCCACGGTACATCATACTTGTACTTGTGGGGACGTGTGTACAGTGTATAGACCTATAGCTTCACCACTGACAGTAGTTTTCTCTTGTGTGCACACGTGTTTATCATTAGAATCTAGGAATTCCTAGAAACACTAATGCCGAATTTTTACACTACAGTTGTAGCAAATGCAAATCACAAAATGTTTTTACATGATCTTTCAATGATTTCTTCCCTTAGCGCCGTTTTGACATAAACCAGTATATAATATCACTATATTGGGCTTTGGGGTGATATTGATTCATACATCCTAATTTTCAATCTGTTTAAATTACATGAATGTCTATATGGAATTCTTCATATCTCTGGACACCAAGTGTTACACTCCACATACCCTGAAAAAATCTTCCGTTAAATCCGTTATTTGAGGGATGACGGATTTCATTTCCAGTGATATAACTTATTAATCCGTTCGTGATCACGGATTAATTCGAAATCAGGAAGGGAATAATTGGTTACCAGGAACAGATCAATCCGTTAGAATAACGCCAAGGCAGTCCGTCACGTCAAAGCACGTCAAGGCACTGATATACATGTATTGTGAATGCGCAAATTTGTATACAGTTCTTTTATACAGAAGGTTGTGTATACCCAGCACTCCGTGTTCACGATGTGCGGGTTAGAATTATTCGACTCGAGACGCCCGTTGTGCCACAATTTAGTTGCGGTCGATCTAAAAATCTTATGGAATTGACATACTCATAATATACCCCGGCACTGACATCCCACTGGAGTCGAGGTTCATTAACTAAGAGAGGCGCTTACACAAATGAAAGAGAAATGTACTTCGACTTGAACTTTTAACGATTATAGGCAATAAGACTGTATTATTTCCATGACAATTGCTACTACATGATTTTTATTTAATTATTTATTTATTTCTTTATTATTATTTTGTTCTTGTTAACAATGAACTTTCCCATGGGCTGTTATTCCATTTCCACCGTAGCTCAGCCATTGAAAATTGAATTATACAGTTGTCTCCCTTATAACTCGTTGCTTCATTAGCCACACGGCGGCCAGTGGTAATCCAAAATAAAACTTTTTGTAGATCGAGTTTCATTTGAAATCATAAAATCTACAATACAATAGAAATGCGAACACCACATCCATAGGATCTTTGGTGGTTTGTTTCTTGAATGTACTTTCCGCCTATGGTTATGTGTGTGTTTGCGGGGGGAGGTGTGGGGGGGGGTAGGATTAGGTAATTATTTGAAGGGATATTTATTCTCACGCGTGTCCCTCGACTCATTATACTAACAATTCCGATAAAAACTGATGGTTAAGTTCACTGATCCAAGTGTCTTGGTTTTATTTATGTGTTGAACTGTTTTATGTCGACTACTCCACTTGTTCCAATATATGTACGTGTATTTTAGATCATAAAGATTGCACGTCGACTTTCACATTTATGTTAGAACGATTCCATCTGTCTATGTAAGACATTTCCCGATTAATAACACCCCTAATTACAGCGACTGTCATTCCACTTAACCCGGGACTGTCTGCGGGTCGGTACTGACATACGAAACACAAAAGATGTTATAGGCTTATGTGGACATGGTCACCGTCTCAGACTTTTTAAAGCTGACAATAAAGCTGAGTTTATTTTGCATCTGTCTCCAGACCCCCTATGTCTTAGGCACGATTAAAATGTCCCCCTTCGTCTTCAATGTATGATAATTTATTTTATCAATGTATCAAGTAGAATTATACCTGAGCCGTGGATAATCGGTTGCCCTGGGAGACGTCCAGACCTTAACCAACGAGATGGCGCCAAGGTGCGGCGGTTTACCGGGGCTTTATTGGTTTCCTCAATCAATATACCAGGCCACAGTCGTGCAACTGAAATATTCTAGAGGATCTCCTGGAATATCACTGTATAAATTAAAAAAAATAAGTTAGGTTAATTCAATTTGATATTATGCTACCCTTCCTCACGTGATCAGATGATGTGACGTTGTGAATAGAGCTTGGGTACGCCTGTTACACGGTCGTGATGAGGTCGAAATAATGTTGATAGCGACATAAAACCCCAATGAAAGAAATTTTTGGACTGCATTGTGTTTCTTTTTTTTTGTCGTCAGTCAAAGCTCTCAATGATCCGTATGCCTCCATGCGGGAAATTCCCGGAGGGAAATTCAAACAGGGCGTGAACGAGCCACGCTCCAAAACAGGGGAATACCCTCCCCGTGAGGTCAAGGTCAGGGATTTCTATATTGATCTCTACCCTGTCACCGTGTCTCAGTTCAGGTGAGTGGTTATTTCTCCGTCATTTCGACAATGGGGAACATTTCCCACATAAATGTTACGAGTTTAACCTGCGAGCGGTCGCGGGTTTCGTGCCATCCCCCGTTCTGCATCTATTCTGTAACTTAAATTCTTTAACTGAATGAAAATAGTAGCGGGACCTGTGATTAATTGTGAAATGGTTTTGCATAGATATTGCCCTAAAGTGTAAAATGTAATGTTCTTTGTTGATAAAACTGTTTGTTTCATATATTATTATAGGCCTGGAAGATGCCTCCTGTAGCACGGCCATATTACATTGGCATTCAGTCAAACAAAGTGATTCGTTACGCCGCATGAGATCTCGCAAAAGAGTCGTTATGCAAAACAGGCAACATCGAATCTCTAAAGCGATTAACAGACGTAAAGATAATGAAACTATTGATTTTAGGCTAATTTCAATACACACGTCAACCCTTTACAGGAAATTCAAACAGAACAAGACCAAGTTGCGGACGACTGCTGAGATACGTGGCTGGAGTTACGTCTTCGAGGATGCCGTCACGCCTGAAATTCGCGATGTCAGTGAGCGGCCATTCCTGGATCAACCATACATGCTGAAGGTGGCCAACGCCTCGTGGAATAGAGTGAGTGGTAAATCATTAAATCACTCAGTTGACTGATCAAGGTCACAGGAGTATACTAAAACATCGCTATTTGGCCAACATTCATTTTGAATGGCAAACAACCTTCTGTTATGCATGGATTTACTTACATTTTTGTCTACAGTTTACCTTTCGCTACTACTCATTTATCTGCCCCTTTGTATTCAGTAGCACAGTACTCAGGGAAATGTGGTTTATAGCACCCATAATGGAGACCTGGCAGCAGACAGACGTAGGTACATGCACTGTGTGAGATTTGTGTCAGCACAGCCTCAGTAAATAGGCCGAAAACTGGTTGATTTTGTGCTGTTTTTCTGTAGCTAATTTAGGAGTCACGTGATGTGTTTAATATGGAGGTCCAGTTAGGTGGACATTGGGAACGGCATACTGCACGGTGTGCTGATATGAACAGAATGTAGTTGAAATTAATGTTTAGCTCTCGAATCAATAACAACCCATCCAGAGTTGTTGACAGTGTTCTGTCAGAAAAAATAACCTAAACTTATTAACAGAAAGCCTGTTGCCTGTCTGTGATGATAGAACCGGTACACATTGTGTTATTGCAGTGGGTTATTCTGTTGTTGCAGTATGCTATTCTAGTCATATAAAGATTGTATTCGACTATCATGATATGTGTTGAATATGACTCATTATTGTGTTATAGTCACATTATATCTGGATTATAACGTGTATGCCAGACATTAGACTTTCTGATGAAATCAGCATATTATTCTTTTGGAATAGCTGGGGTCATCTAATGGTAATGCTGTTATTCTGTTTGTTCAGCCCGAGGGCCCAGGATCGACGACAAAAAACCGGCTGAACTATCCACTAGTGCATGTGACGTTCCATGACGCGCACACCTACTGTCAGTGGGCAGGAAAGCGCCTTCCTACAGAGAGCGAGTGGGAGTATGCCGCCCGAGGGGGACTCAAGGGTACGGTAAACGACGAAAAGGAAACTGGTCTCAGGCAACAGTGAGCACGCCAGAGGCTGATTCCACAAAGACACATCTGACTTAAGCCAAAATTTTAAAAACGGTTTTGTGTTGACGTCAAATCTGAATTTAGTTTGCGTCATCAGTGTTTTCTGAAGACAAATGTGCTAAAATCTGAAAAGGCCTTACCATATTTCTTAACCAGGCAAATGGTTCGTGGAATGGGTCCCAGGTTTTCAGTGTTTGGCCCCTGGCGCTCTGCACTTCGTCTTCGTCACTCGTATATACTGCCAGTTATAAGCGTTTCCATGAACCTTATGGGGTGTAATTCCATCTAAAATCCAACGTTCATCAAGGACATGAATTCGACATTTTATATAGTAATGTTTGTCTTCACGAAAGTAAGTAATATGACGCTGGCAGAGGATACTTGACACATTTTAAACGTTTTGGACTTCAAATAACCAATCGTCGTTGTGGCTACTTGGAAAGGCAGTATGGGAAGTAATGCCCCAGTCACAAATGAACGGTCTAAAGCATGACTACGTGGTATTCACTGAAACTGGTGCATCTAATCCTGTGTTTCATTTTCTAGAGCAAAATTATCCATGGGGAGATCGTTTCAAGAAAAGAAGAATGAATTATTGGCAGGTAGGAAACAATTTACCACAATTTAACACCATTAAAAGTGTGTGTAGCCTTTCAAGGTACTGCTTACATTACGTGGCCAGAGAACGCCATTCATTGTTAGAAATCTTACGACTTATCTCATTTAGTCACGAAGTACCGTTTTGATGGAAATTTTCACAGCGTATCATTTAAATATTTTGAGCGTTAGGACAGCAACGTGTATATTCCATATATTCCTCTGTTATATTTACTTCTTGAATGATTTTATATAGTGTATTGGAGGGAGTCACCTCCAAGATGATGATTTTCCCACATACAGTTCTGTCTACAAAGCGGTTTATAATAAACTTAAATGATTGTTCGTTTTCAGGGCAAATTCCCCGATTTCAACAGGGTTTGGGACGAATGGGAATTTCTATCTCCTGTTGACGCCTTTCCTGCACAAAATGAGTACGGTAAGCCTTGCGCCGTTAGCATCTATGACCTCCTGGAATTTTTTGTATCAGTAATTAGATAAAACCATACAGCTGAAAGACCGTAGCTTGTGATTGTTGAAATAGAAAACGTTTTGTTTGACTCCAACCACAGATTTTTGTCGTACCATAAGCCTTCTAAGTTTCACTTCAATATCTGTAGTCTTGTTTTTCTCGAACGATTTAGTTTTCTGAGCCAAAACAAACAGTGTTTGTTTCCAAAAAGATTGTAATATTTTGTTGCATTAAATACAAATCTAGGATAAAAAAAAATTGATCAGTCGATTCGTCCATAATTTATAGGAATGTTCGATTTGCTGGGGAATGTTTGGGAATGGACGACGACGGATTTCTACCAGCGAGGCGTCAACCGACACGAACAGCCCAAAAGATACGTACTGAAGGGAGGCTCGTACCTTGATTCTAGAGAGGGCGATGCCGGCAGCGGTAACTTCATAGTCCGCTCATCTACCAGGTGTGTAAAAGTGCTCTAGTCCGGTGTCACTAGCCCATGCAAAGTTTATCTCATGCGCTATAAGTAACTTCTGATATGTTTTTGGTCTATGAAGCTCGCGTGCCAATCTCTTTTAATGGCAATACCCATGGCTATGTACTGAGACAAAAAGCCACTGACCAATGAGGCCTCGGGCCAGATTTGTTCACTTCTTTTGGCCAGAATATACTTAGTGTGAGTGAATGTTTTCATCAGAGAATCAAAACAAGGAGATAATGAAAAGAAAAATCGTCTTAAATGACATGACAATTTCTTTAATGTCTGACTAATCAAAAATGGTAAGTCAGTCATGTGGAAGAGTCAGAATAAATCATAGCCAATTTTCACCTCAGAACAAGTCATAACCACACCACTAATTCGATTCCATCAAAGGGAGACTACTCTGAATACAGAGTTCATTTTCAGCCCCTTCAGAAGTAAAGATCTCAGTGCTTGTACCCTTTTAACCCAAGTCAGTTTCCATCAACCCAAAATCCAAACGAAAACGGAGAGGTCACGATCTTCTGTAACGATTTCTCAGATCAGAATGATCTTTAACACCGACTGTATTTTAAATATTTTTTGGAATGCTAGGAGACTAAATTACATGATTTACAATGTTCCAGGCGTGGTCTTGAGCCTGATTACTCAGCCCATCACGTCGGCTTCCGCTGCGCCGTGACGTCACCACATATCCCTGCAGCTGGATCAAAGGTCAACAAGACAAAGGACCGGCCAAGACGGGTTCACAAAGTGCACGAAATGCATGATCAAAGAAGTGCTCGCCAGATGCTTCTGAAGCGAAAGGCGGAGCAAGAGCAGAAGAAACGAAAATCCACGCGGACTGTAGTGCGAGTATTAAAGGACGAGTTGTAGTTCCGAGCGGAAGGTTATGCTGCTGTGGCCGTAGTACCATAAACAACTGTGTCAGGGCGGACTGAAATATTGCAATGAATTGTGACAAGTTGGTAGAAAACACTACTGTGATTGGTTATTCGAATTTTTTGACAACATGCGGTGAGCTGGGAAATAGTGTTTACTCTGAGTGTTTAGTGTCTCAGAGTAGTGCACATGCTAACCTCTCAGTTGCAATATGCTATGAAAGAGGCAAAGAAAGACACAAGGAAAGAAAAACCAAACTTGAGATGTGCACTGCGTGGACCTCAGATTAAAAAAGTGAGATCTACCCGTTGATCATAAGTTGGAATTGAGTGGTTCTATGGTGGTGAACAAACTGTTCATATGAACATATGTAAAAGAGTTAAAACCGTGATAAATGAAGCACCCTTTCCTCGCATAAATACGGTATGAGTTTTCAAAAATCTTTGAAAGCTGAACCCACTTTCGGGGTCTCATTGGTACCTTTGTATAATTCTTACAAATACCTTTATAGAGAATTGTTTGCAACTCTTTATCTGGCTGCTTGTGATAAATATCTCATATGCATTCTCTCGTATACGTTAATTTTAATATCATAATTAGAATATCGTGAATAACGCACGATGTCGTTTTCAACATACCCGTTCCAATACTCCACGTAACTGTATTTCATTATCACGCTTTAACGGAGTTGATGCATTCAGTACGTGTGGTGCGTCCAAATATACAATGTAATCCATCTGAGCCCTTCAGACTTTCAAAAACAAGGAAAGTCTGTACAGTCCCGGCATAAAAATAAAACAGTTTTTTTTGCAATAAAATCTCATTTTGTCTTATACCTCTCCTCTGTTATTTCTTGTGGTCAGCTGCGGTTTCCTCAGCACACAATCCTGATGACCGTCGTACATATATGAGTGAAAGTTTCTTATGTAGTGCATTAAAGGCCAATAAACAATCATCAAAGAATGGCAGGACCTGCCTAGCTCATCCCAAGACATCTTATGGTTAGTCTTCACTTACCACTATGCAGAGAACCTATACTTTATAACATAACTGGTATCCCTTGAGATATTATGTAGAGGCCTACAATAAAAATAAAAGTTTTGTTTTGTCAGTTGGCTTGTACCCGTGAAGATTTCCGGTAGATGCTGTTCGGTATTCATAACACGGTTAACATTCCGGCATAGGAAACCTGTGTATAACAGATCTGTGGCCTGCAATTAAACTGGGATTGTGACGAGCGTGACCCAGACAGCGCGAGCCTCGCCAAAATCAGGCAGCCGGTGAAGGGGTCACATGACCGCTGTGTTTATCGACGAGCAGCCAGCTCCTGAGCCATCGGCCGCAGAAGACGAGGTGAGCGCGCGGCCTGCCCGGGAGTGAAGGGCCAGGCTACCGCCACTTAGTGCATCTGGCCGCACCGTGCCCGGCTGTCCGAGCACAATCTGCTGGGGTAAGGATGGACATGACGGGGGATAACCGAGACGGCTTCAGGCCCTCGGGATTCCCACCTAGCATCACCGGACAGAAAATGGTGCGTATAGTAGGTTAACTCAATATAAGCGGGCTGAATGCTCGTATGTTATCTAGGTACTATAGTACTACCAGCAGGCTTACACGGTGGCTGTGCCATTTCTGGGATTGTATACGCTCCTTTACCGTAGGTTCTCTGAAATTTGTCTCTTGGTACTTCAAGAAAACATCGCATGGCGACTTTGTTGACGACAGATGGCATTCGCGCTTAATAGTACTGAATCATTCCGTATTGCCAGCGCGACAATTACATCGATGTCATATTCGATTCTGAAAGTGCACGGCGGTGTATTCAGGTGCTTAGTGAAAGGAGAGTATAGTCACGTGGCCAAAATCCATATCTGCCCTGCCAACGCTTGAAGCCAGCTGTTAGAGTAACGCTTATAACGAGTTCGGCTTAACACGCCGTTATCGAATTCTTGCCGACCACGGAATAGGTACGGTGACTGGAGTAAGCATGCAGCCTGCAATCCTCATCAGGTTACCAGCAGAACAAAACGATTTTCCTGCTTTTCTTGAAATTCCCATACCAAGGTTGCTATCACTACAGGCTTAACTCCTACAACCTTCGACTGTAGGCCTCTACTCTCGCATTAGACCTCTGGCTACGGACTTCAAGCATCTCTCTCTAATACCGCAAATTTCCTATGCCATTTACCTAGAATGTAATATATATGCTCAAATGCTAAGAGCGCGGGTATCAACGGAACTCACAGTGACATTAGCTCGATTTAATAACCCATCATCAACCCATACATTCACCTTGGTTTTACATGTAGTTCGTCCCCTATTCCAGTCCATCCTGAGCGAAATACCGAATTTATATGATGTCCTCTGCGAACTGAATGGCAAAAGTCGACACCGGAAGTGAAACTATAACTGGGGTATTCGCAAACGAGATCGAAATCACCGGTTTCTGATTCTTCGAACCCCGCCCTGTTTCTAAAATACCACCGAGTTTATTCGAGTGTAATCGATTCCGATGTTCACGTCGGTTTCTTTTGGCCACTGATTTTTTAATTAATTTATTCGTTACAATTGGAATGCTCCTGCTGGTTCACTGCTAATTAGCATATAACAATTTCGTTCAGATCTCCGCATTGAAGAATGTAGAAGATGACAAACATGAACCGATGTGGCTATTAATTCCTACGTATCTATTGATATTTTCTTTCTTTGACTACCTTTACTGTCGCATCGGTGGCGCCTTCAATAGAACAGTATGGTACATGCTGATTTTTTGTCACTTATCATTCGTTCCGCGTGTTAAAAGTATGCTCTCAGTTCACTTTTTACGTGGCTCTGTTTAATTGGTGAGTTCAAAGTGGTTATAACTCGTGATTCTATACCTCTTTGCCAGATGTGCTTGTTGGTTTCCATTCATCCCTTGTCACGGTCCCGGTGAATCTCGATTGTCCACTTTCATTTCGGGCCGTCTCATGTGAGGTGTAAGCTTCAGATCAGACGTGCTGAATACCACTGGTCAGTTGACCGAGGGATTACATTCACTGTTGGTAATGCCAATGTCTGTTGCTGACCTAAACGTTTATTATAGAACGTAACACACGTGTGATAAGCAGCTGGCTGCATAGGTCAAGCGCTCAGTGCCAGGGGGAAATATGAATATTCCAGGTTAATTTCAGATAAGATTTCAAGCTGAATATCAGTCTACTTATGTCAAATTCCAAATAACTGTGACACAAATAGGCCTATAAACATTTCAGTCGCCCTTTATGAATCGAATATTAAAATACTGTCACTGGGATACGGTTGAAATCGTTCAATCATTCATTTATTGCAATTGCAGCGTTTCATATCTCTTGGTGTAAAAAGAATTATTCTGTACCAAGTAGAGGGTTGGACTGGTTGAGAAATTCGAAGAAATATAGAGTGTAACGAGTTTCGAGACTGTCAGGAGTACACGTCTATCAAAGCCATGGATAAGAATAAGACCTTTTTTTTCAGACGAGGCTGATATATCTTCACAAGGTGTACATTCCTACTTTTTTATAACAACGATATGGTTTATGTTCACATTTCATATCTATATGGCTGGCAATGCCATCATTGGGTCACATTTCAAGGTAACATTTCTCCAAAATGGCGAATTCCATGAATAAACAAATTGAAGTTGTTACGTATTTTCTCAATTTTAGGTGAAATAGGTGTAAGAAGTAGTCAGGGTTTTGATGCCTGTTAAAATTCGAAGATAGTTTCCATTTTGCCAGGGGTTAAGTCCGCCAGATATAACATTCTGAATCTCATCTGTTCCATTTCCGGTTGCCATGATCCAGACCCTTAATCCTGTCTGGATGTATTCGTTGCTTTGAATAACGCTGTTACTGTATATCACTAGTTATAGAGTGTACGTATGCACTGAGCATCGCTATGTACATGTGTGTTTCTTGTCCTATATTTTGCCGCTCCTGAAATAAGGTCATGCATTTGCAGTGCGACAGTTGCCGGCTCAAGATTGTACAAATGCAGACATTGTCTGCACCTGAGAGCTGTTTGAACAGGCTTTTGACAACTCGGGCGATGTGTTTGTTTTGGTGTTGGCAGTTGAGTCGAAATAAACGAAAAAAAATTAGTTGCCCTTACTGAGTACAGTTACACAGTCCGTCCTGTGGTCTGTATACGGGGACGTCAGTGTGCAACTTACAGTTTACGCTTTGGTGCATCAATCACGATGAAAACTGCCACCAACGACTTTTGGTAGTCAGGCACCGTCAAACGAGTAAATAATAGTTCCAAAGTTGGAGAACCATTAAATCTGACATATTAGGTACGGATTCTGAAATCTGAAACAGTAACATTATGAAACGCATGAGTGATTTTAGCTTTCTCTGGATTTAACAGTTTTGAGTACTGGCCTGGACTTCGTGCATGACTCGTGAGCACTGTACCGTTCAATAGTTCTGAACTAAACCGGC
The DNA here is from genome assembly GCA_016165875.1 of Acanthopleura granulata. NCBI lineage: Eukaryota > Metazoa > Mollusca > Polyplacophora > Chitonida > Chitonidae > Acanthopleura > Acanthopleura granulata. The sequence goes on along the minus strand of JABBOT010000080.1, from coordinate 46,493,687 downwards.
GTAGGATTATTGAGGTAAAGGGGTTAACTCGGTGAGTGTGTAAACTTAAATGGACTTTGGATGTGTACCAATGCGATATGTTGCAAAATTAATGTTGAGTTGTTTTTTTAGTTTAAAAAAGAAAAATCCCGAAATTTTCTTGGTTCAAGCTCCTGACCCCCTCTAGGGAGCCCCGATTAATTGTGTTTAAAGTGTCTGGCCTGGTTGGGTTATCACTATGGTTACGCTGCATTTGTATACACAGATAACGGGGTGCATACAAAAGGCGAAGCGTGTGGACGTCGGTGACGGACTGGCGGAAAGCTGCGTGGTAACTTATACGGGCAGTGCATTCAGCAGCAAGTGTACATGTCTCCCGCACTAGACCAAGTGTCCAATTACGGCTGCCCCAGGCCCCTGCAGCTCACACTGTTTGTACAACTCAGTAGACTGTCGGAATGTATGTTTTCTACTTCTCCAATCGATGACTGGCTGTGCAGGATTAAAGTACGGCGTAGAAAGAGTTCGAATCCAGCCCTTGGGCATAACTTTTGTCGGTGTTCATTTTTTATCATATACATGGCTTACCTCGGAGAGTGTATAATTTAGACACGAAGTAATTGGTACGTAATGATCCAGGAGATCTGACGCTTGCACATGTAATGCACTAATTTAACAAAGTCAATCTGTCAATTCAGTGGAATGTCTTTTACTTTAAAGCAACTTTATTTCCAGTGGTATGATCTTTTCTTTGAGGCTCTATTAAAGTATTATTTACATAGATGTTTCTTGCTGAGTATCTAAACTGTCTGTATCGAAATTAGCTAAGCCATGTAAGACTGAGTTACATCGGCGATGAAATGAAGTGCATGCCGAAAGAACCAGTGGCGACCTATTTCCAACCGATAACGTTGGAGTTAACTCAGGTGTATTGAGCCATGTTAGGCTGTCCCATTTTGTCGAATAGATGAACTCAAATGCGGAGACCAGGGCACTGTGTAAACGTGATAGATTAGTTAAAATTCTAGAAAATTGCATCACTCTCATTTGTTACAGTTATGACACTTCGTAAAATGTATGCAGTTGGCAAATAATACGAGTAATTCTTGACACCTGAAACCTTTATGCACGACAGTGCGAGAGCATCTTGCTTCAGCCGTATTATATACTTTGTATAATGCATGCAGATATAAAACTGGCTCATCCAAGCTCTTTATGCAGGAAGTTTCACATTTTCGTTAGGTCGGGATGCACGAAAAATATCCTGTGATTTTGTCTAATTATGTTGGTATTTGATATGGTAATAACATCTAATTACACAGCGAAATTTACTGTTGTATAAAGGTAATTAAGTCGTAATTATCTGCGGTCGTAGTTCTGTGTGCCTTAACAATAGCATGGTGTGAAATCTTGTATACTATTTTGTTAAATTCCGAAATCTCGATCTAGTTACTAACTCGTATACACTGACTTGTGACTATAACCTTGATCTGATGTCACACCTTTTCTCAGCGCCTTCTGTGTTCGTCCATTGGAATCCCTGCTTCCGTATTTTAATTCTGTAGTAGGCTCTGTAATTAATTTCAGCATCACCAGTTTGTGATTTTAAACAACGGTTGTGTTTGTTAAGGAATGACTACTCCATTTAAGGTTGTATCATTTTATTTGTTGTATAAGCAGCTACAAGGCTAGCTCTAGCTACCCGTAGATTATTATCCATAGAGGCTAAGACCTAGATCCTTACTGCTCCCTGCAGTCGTATTTTGTCAGCATACCGTGCTCTCCCTCTCAGGTTGATGTTGGCATCAATAAAACATTTTTTTCCGTTGACCTGCATGTTTAAGCTGTTCGTTGTCCAATGTTGTTCGGTCAGCCTCTAGTAAATGCACACGAGTACAGAACTCCTCGACGGTAGATCCATTTCGAAAGTCATTTGCGCCGAACTGGCCATGTTGATAACTACGTCATCGTTTAGCCACAGACCTTTCCGTGGGCCCAGAAAAACACGTGCTATACTTGATGAAAGGACAACGTAATTTTGTACTCGTTTTAACAGAAAATTACTTGTCGTCTGTCCTATAACTTTTTTGGCCACCAGCGGCATATATATCAATTTCCTTCCAATTTTAAGATTGTTTTTTCACTTAGGAATCCTATTTCATAATTCCATTCATATCATTGTGACAAGTGTAGTCTGAATTACTTAACAAATTCTCCAAAAGAAACCCCAATGAAGCTCGAATACCCAGCAGCCGTTCATATACCTGTTTGCGCCGAATATCAGTTTTAATACAACTGTTGTTGTGGTCGTTCATTAACCTGATACATTATGAACTTTTCTGTATGTTTCTACTAATTAACTGATGACGTCAGTAATGTAGATGGTACTATAACATCATTTTATGTACTTGACAGGAAGTGGAGGAGGCTTACGCGCTGATCTCATCCTTAGAGAGGCCGGATTACGAGAAAGCCGGGGAGAACTATGTGTGTGCTCTCTGTGACAAGACCTTCGGCTACAAGAATGGTCTAATCCGCCATCTTCGCATCACTCACGTAAAAGAGAAACCGTTCGAATGTAACATTTGTCACCGCCGATTTGGTTACAAGAACATCTTGTTGGAACACCAGAACATCCACTTTGGAATCAAGCCTTACGCGTGTACGATGTGTGATAAGCGGTTTGCTGCTCGGTCTAACCTGATCCAGCATAGAATGACTCATCGAAAGCCTTACGGCTGTTACCTTTGCCACAAGAAGTTCGACCGAGACGATCAGCTACAGCGCCACCTGCTGGCGCATCCAAGAGGCTTGCTACAGTGTAGTACGTGCGGATTTACCGCCCCTTCCCAGGAGGAGCTGAGTCGACATATTGTGGACACACATCCGCCACAGGTGATGGACACTCGCGAAAGGAATCGACCGTCTTTAGATGACACTGTGGCCGAGAGCATCGACCTGAGGACGTCGACGAATCAGGGACCACTTCCATCCATAGATACCTTCCAAACAAAGCGACAGGCGACAACGGCTTCCGGTGTGTCGGCGCACTTCCAACCTTCGTTATACAGCACCGGCCATGAGGCAGGGAAGCGTCTGGAGAACCTGTGCCATCAGCTGGCTCACCGAACAGGCACACCCGGCAGTGAGTTCGGTACCGTGATTGTCAAACAGGAGCTCCCCTCCCCTGGGAGTGTGTCCGTCTCACAACACCACGGACTGTACCCGCTGTCGTTAGCGCACGGAGCCACCCCACCCGCAGAGGGACCGAAGAACGTCACCATGTCAAGTGTCCCTCGTCTGAGCCACTCTGACTCGTCTCTCAGTGACCCGGCCACACCCACCACCCCACGTCCGGGCGGTGACTACAGTTTCACACCACCCGCACGGCGGGACTCGTCCAGTTTCAACGCGTTAGTGGATCTCGCTTCCCGACGCCTGAGTGACACCATGACACCCATGGACTCGACCCCCTCTTCCCAAGGCTATTCCCCCGGCCGCACAGTGGACTCGTCCAACACGGGCGCCGACTCAACGACAAACGTCACCGAGCTGCTGACCACCCTACAGAGCCTAGTGAACAAGTCCCAGGAGACAGGTGGTACGTTCACGATTGGGGCAGGTCGGACGTCTCCCCAGATCTCCATCACCGTGGGTCCACGACCCCCCATGAGGTCTGCCTCGGTCCAGCACACTAGCCCTCTTCCAGGGTTTCCCGATCTAGATGACGTCATATCGTACTACGCGTCACAGGGCCGTCTATTCGAGTGTAAGCACTGTGGAATCCTCTTCCGTGAACGTGGCCTGTACTTTCTGCACAGTTCTCTCCATGACTCCAACAATCCATGGGAATGCCGCATCTGTCACGTCCTCTGCAAGGATAAAAACGACTTTAATCTCCATTTTGTAAATCAGCAGCATAATTAACTTTAGCAGGAGTGAATAGAAACGCTTCTTTAAATGTTCAGAGGGATTATTTCTAGTTACATCCCTGCCGCCCTGTATATAGTTAGTGGATTTTTCCAGGCAAAACATTTAGATTCTTTAATAGTATATACTAGTACTTTAACTGTAAATAAAACACTGGAGTAAGGAATACTGAGTATAGGTTTAGCATTAGTGATTTTAAGAAAAACAACTTAGACCAAAGAGCCATGTTCATGCTATGGTGTATTTTTTGTAGCACGCGTGCACCACTCTCGATAATCCTGGACGTACATGTAATTAAGCACAAATCTATAGTTTCTCGGAAATATATACAGCTTATGTTTAAAGTTTCTAACATGGCATGTTGATAAAAACAAAACTGTCATCTCGGTGCTGCTTAGCGCGATAGGTACGTTATCATGTTTGCAACTGTTTACATTGGAACCTGCCATTATACCAGTAGGTTACATCATGCACAAAAGGCATTTACCTCCATAGAATCATCTTGATTTGCTTGCGATAAAAATAGGCCACTTGTATACGCATACAAATGCCACCTCCATGGCATGTTGTACAGTTAGGTAGTGTTATGGTCTGCTGTGATTCTCTGGTTCAATGTGACTGTTAGGTGTACACGGTCATCATCCATCATGTTCTGAACACCGCGTCACCAATATTGCAACGTCTAAAATTCTGTGGATTGACTGAAACTTCTGGTGGGTTATTACTATATAAGTATAACATGTAATATGACATCTACAATTAATATTTTGTGTAAATCTAGTAAAATAGTGAGCGCCTAGTGGATAGCCGTGAGATGCAGACTTCACATTTACTTGACGATGTTTTTTGCACAGAGAATACAACTCGTCTATATCAGAAGAGCTCCGTCTGTGTTGTGTGTGGTCAATTTGCACAACAAACAAGGAAATTAAACAATTTTGTTTAAAATTTAGACAAGGACAGTTACATGCAACGGAGATGAGATGATCAGTCTTCGACGATGCCAGAAATGTTTTCATTCAGTTGTCCATGGCAACGAAATTCAACTCAAATCCCAAACCGCGGAAGCCATGATTAAGCTATCCTGTTTACTTCAGCCTTGGGTGTATATGGAGTATGAACACACTTATATCGCTGTGTACATGGCTGTGCATGCGCAGAGATATATCACTGATCATATTTACAGAACTAAAGAGGTCGACAAACCTAGGACGGCAGACGATTCTGTGCAGCAACGTCATTGGATACCAACCGGTCAAAGCAATTCAAAGTGCAGTAAAGGCTCAGCGTTTTTTGTTGTGTTCTTCCTGTTGGCTTTGTGCCGCCTTATTAAAGGCGGAAAGGAAATATTACGGTTACTTGCCAATCACCTATCTTACTTTGTTTGCTGTTTGCTGATCGAATCAGGTTTGCAGACCATAATTGTTTAAAAAAGAGGGAGGAATAAGAGGCATGTTTTCATTCATAGTTGACTTTGAAATTCACCCCTATATATATTGAGAGTCGCTTGTGTAACACTGATTCTCTGGACTGATTTTAGCGGAGAAAAAAACGAAATGTAGTTCCTCTTCAGTAGTTAAATTAGTTGATTTCGATGTTTTACGCGTGAACTTCGTGAACAAGTACTATCATTATGAAACTGTGTTGAATTTAGTAGCGTTTTAATCATAAGGAATTAAATTAGCCTTCTTACGTACAAATGGTAAGTAGGCACATTACATGTCCTGACTGCCATCCTAAAATGTAGGGTCGACTTTACTGCCGTTTGTGAGACTATCACTGCATGTAACATTGTTTATATGGTCATCTTGTTTCCCCATATATGTAGTGCCCTAAGCTCACTTCACTTCAAAACTTCAATCTTTCAAATTCAAACGGCAATGATGCAATCTGTGTCTTTAATTTAGGGCTTGGGAGTTGTTATCGATCAAGAATGTGTAGACAATCTCATCAAGATGGTCACCGTAACAGCAAAAGCGAAGGCTAAACTACTTCGATATGGGGACTGTGGTTCGAAGCAGTCGCAAACTGAGCCTAGCGTATCTTTCATGATAACATACAGCAAGGAAAAACGTTACCTTGGTAAATACGCCTGACTCAGCGTTGGGACAGATGTGCTCAACGGAGCCTTGGTACCGGAAACGATGCGCCACGGTCACAAATGCCTAGAAGACTTCGTCGGTTCACAGGGATTATGATCCATGTTGGGTGTGACTTCAGGAGAGATGTGCACGGGAACTGTACCAATGACCTGTAGTTGTCGATGGTCTGAAGGTTTTAGCTGTTAGTCGGACTAAAACCATGCACAAGTCATGCAAGCTTTTTACTTCACCTTGAGAGCATGAAATTCCGACTATTCAAAAGATACATATGTAACGATTTCAAAGCAATATTTGAGAATAATCATATGGAACGATGCATAATGACTTATGTTTTGTTCACGTTTACACCTTCTCAAAGTACCTCTTTGACGTAACTATATTAGATCTTTTTTCTCCATTATGATTACAATTATTTATTCTATGAATTACAGTGAGCCAACATTTATTTGCAATTCGGTGTAACCTATGTATCAATGAATGACAATTATGTGATTGATTTTAAGTTTTAAAGCTGAATATATTTTCAGGGATATGTTTTTAATGTTTTTCTGTCATGGATGTTTAGGTTAATTTTGTTGGTATGAACCAATTATACCACTCTTGTCTTTTATTAGGCCTAAATGGCGGGGGTCTACTTCCGGCTTATTACCATATTTCATCTAAACAGACAGATAGTCAGTGTACATATAGTTGATAATCTCATGTGGTCTCTTATACTCACTATAATGTAAGATTGGGACTCCTAACCTGGAGACACACTGGCTGGGCACATGTTCAATTCCAGCACTCGACAGGGAGTATGAGGATACCTCCACCCTCAACGTTGGCGGTATTGGTGAGGGATAAACAAACCAGATAAACAAATCACCATGAACAAAAGTCAGAGGGGAGGTTCGAATTACTTGATATCTCGATAAGCAAGGTTCACATCACGTGTATTGCATGTGTTGGTACACGCGCTTCACAGAGCAGAAGTTTAAAACTACAATTACTTCTGTAAGATTTACATATTTAGGCAAAGAATTTTGATAGCAATAATTTTCCATTCGCTACAGTGTACACATTTACAGATTTAACTTTATATTGATTTCATATGCTCTATTCATGTATTTATACTTTTAAACACATATTGAATACAGTTTCATTTTTCTTTATAGTTAGGTTGGATTTATCAAAATTCGACTGGTTACAGAACAAGAATCAAGCACATTTTTAAGTACCACCTGTGCAGTTAAGTGACGTAAGCAGTATCAAAGGTCCCAATAAAACTGTTGAATCCTTGACCAAAGATCGATTTCGTTTTAATTAATTTTGTACCTCATTCATGACTGTTGTGTGTAATAGAATCAGTGCACTATGAACTTAAGACTTGTTAATCATAGTTTCCCAAAAAGGTTTTCCGCTTTTGCAGCTGAAAAGTATGTGGTCTGGTTTGGAACAGCGTTAGGTTCTCTACTGTCTACAGACCAACCAACATGCACTCAGCGCAGTTCATTCCTAAATTATGAGCCAGATGAACATGACTGGCTCTGTTCAGTGGAGTCTGACTCGCAAAAAGAATTCACCATATTTGATGACACACATCGGTCATATAAGAGTATAATTTCCACAAAAATTATCTAGCAACCTTTGGATAGCTTTTTTTTCTTTAAATCGTCTTCTTCGTTTACAACAGCTGGCCATTTCAGTTTTGTGTAGTAACCTTGGATGAGCAGGTCCGATTTTATGACCCAGTGACACGAGAGTAGACAGTAGACAGTAACACTTCGTCTCAAAATGTCAAGTACAGAATTTGCTATGCATTTATAAATACAAATAACACCCGTGACTGTTCTGACCCCTGCATCAGCATGAACCATTGAAATATCAGTTTTGTTCTGCTTACGTTACATTTTCCCTTCAGTGTGTATCCCATGTCTAAGTAAATTACATATTCATTGTTCAGTTTTGTTAAAAATTGAAAACTACGTAATTGCTCATATCTTTAGCCCTTACAGACTAGTGTTATACAGCTGCGGATTGTTCTATCCTCAAAAATATTCCTGATGAACTTTCCCACACTTATACTTGACTAACAGACTTACGACCGCAAATCGAGGCCTGTGTTTAAATCATGAAGGCCAAAGGCAAGTGATCCACCACGAAGTCGATGGGACGACATAATCGGCCCTTCATTTGCACCGGAATCCCAGGATCAGTGGAATCTGAGGTGTGTAGGTAATTCCCTGTCCCAGCGACTGACTGAAAGCCTCTACCATGCGTGATCTGAACCGTCCCCGCTCCTTTATCCAGATGGCCCTTCTGACCAGCAGCACAGTTGGAGTGGTCATAGACTACCACCAATGGCAGTCTCTTCTCGTGGCAAGCTAGTGCCAATGTGGTGTGATAGTGCTATCTTATTGGCAATCCTTTGCATGCCACGTTCACCTCTACAAGTTGACCACTCAGTGTCACCTATCAAAAACTCCATTTCTCAATACTCAGATGGCTAATTGGAAGTGTACAGAAACAACAGTGGCAGAGCGAAACCCTATTTATTCTACATAAAGTTGGAAATCAAACGTTGTCTTTCATCTCGGACAGAGCCTCGGAGCTGTTATCTCACTGGTTCTAATGATCAGCTTTTGCATTAATATAAAGGGAATCCAGAGACTATATGGAGACAAACTTCTTGATAACACTCTCCAAGCAATACAATTAAAAAATCAGATATCAAGCAGAATGCATCGAAAGTTTACGTACCAGAAAAACGAGCTCATTGCACGTATGGCTGCACTACCGTTGCGTACTCTTATACCTCTCTATACTTCAAACAAGTAGATACGGCTAGAGATTGGTGTCACAGTGCTTGTTATTTACAACACAACAAAAAGCACTTTGTACATGACTGTTTTTACAAGTTCAAAAGTTTTCGGAAGTAATTCCTTTTGTCATTAACAAGTGTTATATACTTGGTTTATCATGCCTTGCATGCTTTCTTGTACAGACATGACCAGTCACAAGCTTTTAAATGTGTCTAATGTTTTACCCACTGATGCGCAGCTCTTCATGCCTCCCGATATTTATATATGAAGTTTTATTGTGTGCATATACGTACACATCACATGGCAGTCGCCTCTCAGCAGTTGATGCAAGGAGTTGCTTCCAAAATTTGTGGAAACCAATCGCCCACAAAGTGCTTTTTGTCTGGTGGTTTATAACAAACGCTGTCCAAAACAAAGTCCTCGAAGAATTGGCAGAATTTTAAGGATTTTATTCGGACAACCTACGAAGAACTTTGTGGCTTATCACAGCTGGGGAACACTTCCTGGTTACATGGTAAATATGTTCCAATGTCGGTCACCGCCAAAAGGCATCACATGCATTGCAAAACGGTTCAGCTTTTCACTATTTCGTTTTATTTTGAAGGCGAGATTTTGAGCATGCCGAAGAAAGTTGAGCAAAAGAAACAAGAATGGCGGGGAATACAACGTAACCTTTGTTTGGTCTGGCTCTACGCTGTCAATTTATATCACGGCATGGTGCGTGAAAATACTACATTTTTGTTGGTTGATATTAGGTTCCTTTAGTATAAGTCCACTATAAAGAATTTGGAAAATGCACATTAATCCCGATTAAGACCGAAACTGCAGCATAGTGATGCCAAGTAACTTTGCCAAGTAACGACATGAAGTCAAATACATCAAGTTCAGTTTTGTTAAATTAATAAGGTCCAATTTAAACTACCCGCTTTAACGTTAAGGGATCTGAAGTCACTACTAAGAATGGCGGTAAATTAAGTCTCTCAATTAATTGTAGTGACCTCAAGACTGCATTGGGAATCACCCATAAGATGCGAGGAATGATATTTCCATTATTCGTAAGACTACTTGTAAACAACTAATACTGCTCAGGTATAAAACTGTAATGCATGGTAGTAATATTTGGAATTCTTCAACTGCACCCCGAACACAGATCTGGACATGGCAAAATTATAGATCAAACAAGCAAACCATAATTAGGCCACTGTTATAAAGCATGGGCTTCTAAATGAATTAAATTAATAATGCCTCTGCCTTTCGGCATACATCTGAGCTACATCGGCTTTCAAAGGCAGAGAAACCACACACTACAACGCGGTATATGACAAGAAAAAAAGTATGCAGCAATCAAAGAACCAGATCTACTTATACAGTGTAATAATCCATATACATCTGTATTATTTCTATACAGGTGTCTGACAACACAATGCTGTAAGGCTTATGATTCCTAGACTTTGTTCTCACTGTAAACTTAAAGACTATTGGCATGGCATAAATCAACATATACATATGATTATATCACAACTCGATTATCAGTATATCGTCTTTTTCATTTGTACATTTAACAAGAAGCCGTAACAAATACGGCTTGTCATTCGTAACACTAGTTTCAAACTTTCGCTCTATATAAGTTGTATTTATATGCATATATTAAGAATTTGACATTTTACGCATTTTGGCGCATACTTCCAGTAATATTCTTTCGCACTGAAGCAAAGCTAAGCTACAGACGAGTTACACAATTGAGATGTATATTGAGCAAAACAATGAATAGACTAAACCAAAGCCTGAGGAAGTTCGACAACTCTGTCCGTCTGTTAGATTACTTCTCCCTCCAGATCCTGGCGACGGAATACGGCCAGTATGTTCTTGGCGGTAGTAGCTGACATCATGTTCCTCGATGGCCACGTGTTACTGCCCATGTGCGGTGCCACGATGCAGTTAGGCAGCTGTAGCAATGGGCTGTCCTTCGGCAGGGGTTCCGGCTCCGTGACGTCAAGTGCAGCGCCCCCGATGACGTTGTCTTTCAGCGCCTCGTACAGATCGTCATGTTGGATGATGCCGCCGCGACCCGTGTTGATCAAGATGGCCGTGTTCTTCATCTTCTCGAACGCTTTGTTGTTGAATTTGTGTTTAGTCTGGGGAGTCAGGTTACAGCAAATGCACACGAAGTCGGATTCTCGAACCATCTCGTCAAACGTGACGTATTCAGCGCCGAGATCGGCAGCGTAGCTCATTGGCGCAACGTCATTGTAGACAAGCCTGGAGACGCCAAATGGCTTGAGGCGACGGGCGACGCCAAAACCGATCCGGCCAAACCCCAGGATGCCAACCACGGCGTTGTGCAACTCCATACCCAGCAGCCACATTGGCCGCCACTTCCCCCACTGTCCTTTCTTCACGGCGTCCACACCTGAAACGATAATACACACGTTAATAATGCATGGTATATGCACGCTTGTGCACAATATACCGATGGTTTTATTGTGCGCATCACCAGTTTACGTCGCTCTTCAAAGTGTTTCTGAAGGATACTGTGTAAATACATCACCACATAACAGGTAAGAGCATTCGAACAATTCTCTTTAGTAAAGGATATTAACAACACCCAACTTCGATGCCCGAGCGAACTGTGCGCCACGCCAACGGTTATGAAACCCTGGTTGTCAAAGCTTGTCGATGTCGAAACTATGGACTACACATCTGGGATTCTGCTTTGTAGGCTACTGAATGGATCGCAGATTTACCCCATAAATGGCTTGACTAGGGAAGCCATCACGATGGTCCATGCAGTTAAGTTTTTTTTACGGTAGAGAATACTTACGTTGGCAGAAATTGATCGGGCCTTTAATGCCTTTACTTGAAATATGCCCCAAATTTGGCGTTCTACTACCTACTAGTCCGACATTACTTTATGTTTCGACTAGTCTTAAGGCATGTTATAGTTATACTGCAGTCTTGTCTTTACTGACCGATGACTGGCCAATCTGGCATTACAGCTATAAAGGTGCCTACAAAAATCATGTTCTCCTTTCTCAAAATGCTGCCCCCATCTAAAATCCGGAGTGGTGATTGCTACCATAGGCAGAGGACATAGGTTATTGAATGTTTCACTTCCCTGTTTACGATTTCACCTTTCCGTACTTCCTTTCACCTCTCTGTACATGGCTTCACCATTTTGTTCATAATTTCGCCTTTCCGTATATCGTTTCGTACATGGACTTAAGCTCCTTTACATGGTTTCACCTACCCTCGAGTAGCCTACGTGAAGAAGCCAGCAACAGGGTGACGGTAAACTCGGCGACGCTGTCCGTGGAGACATTCGGGGTGTTGGCCACCTTTATCCCTCTCTTCTGACATTCCTGTATGTCGATGTGCTCAAACCCCACTGACATGGTGGCCACGACCTTCAGGCTGGGGCCTGTAACAACAACAACAACGGTATTGGTTTCTTCTGAAAATATGTGCTCGAAGGTCAGGTCATATTTATTAGGTCAATGGCGCATCATCGTGTTGAAACACCAGGCCCTGTGTTCTCGACTAAGATTTCGGCTAGCCAGAGAAAATTCAGGTGATAAACTAGGAGCACTGTGATTGGGGGGTTGGGTGAGAGGAGAGAATGCGGCTATGAGGGCGAATCCTTCTGAGGGCACAATGTTACTCACTGTATCAAAAATAGTCATGGATTTCAAAAGCTCTTTATAACAAGAATCTACAGGAGAAGAACGTATCTTCTGGATTTCCCTGTGACTCTTTGAGGCCGTTCATACATGCACTCGAAATACAGAAAATTACATGAATATAAGACTACAGGAAAAAGGGAAAAATCAGATCTGCGACGACATAGAGGAATTTGGCAAAATCATCACACACGTGACCGCTGAAATCCGGCCTCTTGTCACTTTACCTAGGTTAGGGTTTCCTGCTAACCGTTCATTGTAGTGAGCCAGACACCCTTACGCCCTACATTGAGCAGAATTAGGTGAAAAAGTGCAATGCTCTTAAAAGCAACTTATCAGACATTCATAATTCAGAGCACCTTCTCCCACGCACCTGGTAGGTTATTCATCCTTGTTTGACGTCAGCATAAATAAGGATCGACTTTTCAATACACAATACAGTGGAAGAACTCAGCAGGTTATAATGTGTACGTGGCTAAGGGCAGTAACTCTCTCAAGCCAATCCCCTATCGTCCTTGCATAAGTCAATCTGTATTGGCAGTCGCATTGGGCTATTGACAAACAAACCGCCCTGAAAATAGTGTTGGTGAAGCTATGTATCATGTCTCAATTCAAAATAACCAACCTATTCGAAACTTTTAAAGTCCGGCCAACTGTAACTGTTCAATAGAATTAGTAATTCTATCGTATCGTGGTTAGTTTTTAAAGACAAAGACAAAGGCTCTGTCCCGTTTCCTCCTGACATAATGCTGGTCGCTGTCGCATAAGTGAAACATTCTTGAGAACAGCGTAAAACACAAATCAAACCAGCGCCCAAGGGCTGTGAAATGGGTTCACTGCTCTTCTAATTTTATTCTTCTTGTAACTACAGACCAGTCGTCTTCCAGTACAATTCGTTAGTCTTCTCCGGTCACTATCCGTTAGTGTGTCCGCAATGGGGGACCCGGCCACAGTACTTTGCACCATTTTATGTCAATCTTTTCTTTCCCAGCTAATGACATTAGTTTAGAGAGAATGCATTGCACTAGAACGTCATATTGTAATATACTGTAAGACTGAAGGCATTTTCCCTAACAAAATTTTGCAACTAAGTCCTTACCATTTCTGTTTGTTCGGTCAACTGACTCCAATATCTTCATTTCTTTACCACTGCTGTACTTGGCAACAGGTCAAGGCGACACAGCTTAATACAATGCATATTTATTATAAATTTTTGTCTTGTATTGAGGAAAATTTTTGCCTCGAAGCAAGCTGGAGGCTAAGAATCCTTCGAATATACCACCACTGCATGTAACTGGTGAGGGGCATCAACTAAATGTATTTTGTCAACTGAAAACTGGCACCACTTGAGTGTGGTTTGAGGATTGTCAGCTGACTTGACACCTTGCAGAGAATCACTCAACTGCTAACATCAATGTTATGGAAATTTACTGTTATGCACAAAACCCCACAGAAAACAAATGATCAACAAATGATTCATATGAAATGTACATGTACAGAAATTACTCTGAAATGACACGAAATAATTTTTTTAAAAAAGTTTACAGATTCATCATTAACAGTTATTTCGTATGTTAAAATTGCTAATTTGAATTAGACACTTGATTTGTGAAAATGGGGTAGGGACACTTTCAAGAAGCATATACATGTATACTAAGCCGAAAATCTAGCAATCTGCCGATGGCTGTAGGTTCCCCTTGGGCTCTGTCCGGTTTCCTCCCACCTTAATGCTGGCCGCCGTCGTATAAGTTAAATATAAGTAAGTACGGCGTACGTTTACACCAATGAAATAAATCAATGAACCGAAAATCACAAATTTCTCTAACACTCAACATTTAAAATCATATGAAGCTGGGCAACACATTTCTTTCAATACAGAATAAAGACTGTCCACAACGCTGCAAATGTATCAGGATATTTCTTTAATAATTTGCTCACTGAAATTCTATAACAGCAAACAAAGCAGGCGCTCATATGCACGGAGCCACTGCTAAACAGAAGGCAAAGAGATAGAAAGGCCAAAAATTGCATGTGAGCTCTGCTAGGAAACCTTGACAGCATATCCAATGTACTTTTTTGTAATATTTATAAAATAAAGCTAAATATGTTCTTATCCTATTATCCCAATAATTCAGCTCATGAAACTTATTTTTGATATGGCTGCTAAGAAACGTAAGTTTATATATATCAGGGTGTTCATTAGTAGCCAACAGGCGTGGATTTTCGCCGGCTGTGGGTGGCAAAACCGCCGCCTAAGAAAAAAGATTAGAAAATAAAAAGTAATATATGGCGTTGTTGTTGTTTCGCTCGAGATAGCGAACGCTTGTACCTTTGAGTTTGTCACTGTAAAAGCCTCATTTTCACACACGTTTGTCGCTATGCTACTTCACTTAGATGAGAATACTTTATTTCGTGTGAAAAATTTGATTACTTAATCTTTTTGGCTTACAAAACTTGCATGTTCTCCAACCGCGAACGACACTCCCTGTGCGACTTGTACATTGCCTGGAAATTTGCTCAGGTTGCAAATGTGACAGGCAAGGTACCTGTCAGTTATTCTTGCACACTAATCCAAGGGGTCAAGGCCAAATGCGTGACACGAGCGCGGACACGGATGATGGACTCAGGGTTGCGATGAATATCAGAAATTTAAAATAACACTTTAAGTGTTGAATAAACATCCCTCCATTCCGTTTTTTACTCTGGTCCAGTCCATTTTCTTGCGCAGTAACCCAAGGGGTCAGATCAAATTGCCTACTCCCGCCGTCTGATAATTAACTTCCACATTATTCTTTATTTCCACCATTTTAATGACCACCCAAGCGCTCACTTGCATTACATCCATGTAGGCTAACTTACACGATCTAATTCTTTTCGCTACATGCGCTACCACAGGCAGTCAAGTTACCGACCGGTATGTGACATTCACTGTTACCACCCTCAAAATAGCGCATGCGCATTCGATCACCTTTCGAGACATGAATCTAGAAGGAGAATAAATGAATGCACCACTTCAGACATAATTAAAAGTTTTATTCACTGCATAATCATTGCATATGAATCCCAACAAAACAATGTAGAACTCATCACGAAAGGAAGCTAATATTTGACCAGAATACACGGTTTATTTCGTTAAACGCATTGACACTAAGCACTTCGGTGAAACCACCTCCGGAAATTTAGGCACGTTTTTTCATGCCTCTATAATGGGCATCTGGTGACTCTCACCAATACAGCCATAATAAATACATAAATAAACAATCTATGCACTCAAAAGCGAAATCCTCCAACAATAATGCTGACCGACATCGTATGAATGAAATATTCTTGAGTACGGCGTAAAAATCATATTAATAAAATCAAATCAAAAGCGACAATCTTAAGTCATATTTTTCTAAATATATATCCGCGCAATTTCAGCGTACTCACTCGGAGTTAAAAGATGTAATTCTACTTCATTTTGTGAGAACAATTACTGATGCAGGGAGTGGAGTTCAACCCCCAGACTCGCTGACACACACGGTGCACAACGCGACTTCATGAATAGTCCAATTCAGCCCTTGACAAATCAAAGGTCGTGTGATGGAATGCATCTCTCTCCACAAGCCTGTGGTTTTGTTAAGGACACCTGATCAATCACTCAACCGATTAATTCACATGATTTAGAAGTCCGAATGATGAGTGACATACATCGGAACAAAATGTATGTTACTGCTCGAAAATAGTAAAACGTTCTCATCCCTGAAATTTTTCCCTCCAAAACTTCATTTCTATGACAATCAAGCAGGCTGCGTGTTCGAATCCAGCTCTCGCTTTTTCAACTGTAGGCTAATTCAAGGGTTTTATTAGGTACAGGGACGCGACGTTATGGCGAACAGCTGATTGCGATCGCCTACCAGTTTCGCAAAATTTAGATTAGGCTACCTATAATCGGTTAACATAAACATAAAATCGTTTGCCACAGATTTTTAACAACGTTGAAGAAAACCTAGAGAATCACTCTTGTCGGCGTGGTGGTAGTTCTGTCTTGTTATTTCATTTGTGCGCACGGCGGATGTAGGTCTGTTGGTCCTCGGCGAGTGAAAACAGCTGATGGGCTAGTTCAAGACCAGCAGCCGCCCCTTCTCCTACCGGAAGTCCCTACTACAAAGGTCTCGTATCTTGTTACGATAATAAATATACACTGACAAGGTAAGAGTCTGTCTGATGAGCCACTTCTGGCTTGATGATGGGCCCCTGATGCTACATAGTAACTGAGGGTGTTCGCAGGGGAAGAGAAACCAAGTGAAGAAAATTGTCCGCCGGAAATATGCAAATATCAAGGGCAAGCTTATGGTGTGAAAGAATTTTTGAATGAGGCGGAGGACTAAGGAAATTCTTCAAGTTCTAGAAATTTGCCTGTCAAGCGCAGTTGCTCGAGGTATGGTTGGAAGAGGGTTCAGTTTGGCTGGGAGACTTACGCCATATGGTAGTTAAACATACCTATGTTGCTGTTAAACATTCACATTTTTGTCAAGTTGGAGTCAGGTCTTGTCCGTCTAGAGCGATTTCGGCTGTTATTTTAAAATTCTGATATTCATCCCAACCCGGAATCCTTCATCCGAACTCAACAAAATCGCCGCAGCTCTCGGAGCTCGAGGTCGATGAAACTGCTCTCGATGAGGTCCGCGGTCGTGTCACGCAAACTTCCATGTATTCAAAATTGACAAAAACGAAAAAAAAACCTGTTTATGCTTTACTCGTTTGTATTATGAAGACTGGAGGGGAAACCACAAACGGCAATGAAAACGTCATAGATTTCAAGATGTTTACGATACCAAAACTGCGTTACATTTCAGGACCAAGAGGACGATATAAGACTTTTCAAAATTGCCGCCAACAGTGAACCGTTTGGTACGTTTGAAGTATTCGAGATTACACCGGAGAATTACATAGATACATAAATAACACTGCTCACACGCCGACAGACGGACAGAAATAATGTTATCAGATAAAAGTTGAAGTACAGAATTCACTGGTGTTTTGTACTTACATACAACTCCCAAAGAGCTTTCCGAGTTATTTTTTTTATTCATTTATTTGATTGGTGTTTTACGCCGTGCTCAAGAATATTTCGCTTATACGACGGCGGCCAGCATTATGGTGGGAGGAAACTGGGCAGAGCCCGGGGGTAACGCACGACCATCCGTAGGTTGCTGGCAGATTTTCCCACGTACGGCCGGAGAGGAAGCAAGCATGAGCTGGTCTTCAACTCACAGCGACCGCATTGGTGGGAGGCTTCGGGTCATTGTGCTGCGATAGCGCGCAAACCGACTGAGCCACAGAGGCCCCCGCTTTCTGAGTTAAACAATATCAACTTTATTCCTTCATTCATATTTGAGAACATTCAGATTTCAGAAGATTTATTCTGTGTGAGTCTGAGAAAGTACACCTACACTAAGGAAACCTATTGGTTGCCATACAGGTTGCCGCTTGGTTAGGTTTCTACAATTGCGATTTGCGCAACCGAAAAGAAGTTATCATACTATTTTACCTCAACTTTACGAAACCTGTTTTAGGTTACCACAAAAATATTACGTATCAGCCAACTCAATCGGTTAGCGCGCCAGCGCAGCGCAATGACCTAGAAGCCTCCCAACAATGCGGTCGCTGTGAGGTCAAGTCCAGCTCATGCTGGTTTCCTCTCCGGCCGTACGTGGGAAACTCTGCCAGCAACCTACCGATGGTCATGGGTTTCCCCTGGGTTCTGCTTGGTTTCCGCCAACCACAATGCTGGTGGCCGTCGTAAAAGTGAAATATTCTTGAGTACGGCGCAAAAAGCTGATCAATTAAATAAATAAGTTAAACGTACCACCCCGGGGTTACTTGGTGATGGTAGTCTAATTATTTCGAAACATGAAATATAATATCTAACATTAACAAATAAATGAATACCCTTCAAGAACTCATGCAGAATATGAACTCTTTTATTTTTTCAAGACCTTCAAAGGCTACTGCCTAGGATCCCGCAGTGTTAGTTAAAGCTAAGGAGTTTTTGCAATATGAGTACACACTTCTGCTGCGATCATTATATTACACGGCACGTGTTCAGATGTTTGAAGAGCTCGCTCAAACCAATTAAGGAGTGGCTGGCAGCTCTGCAGATGTATATGCGTCAGCTTTTTGAACGTGTGATGGGTGTCGGAATACGCATCGATCAATCAACAGTGTAACTGTTACAATGGAGAGCCGTTCAGCTAACTGCTAACTCTGTAAGGCATTTATGATCCAGGGACCCACTCTGGTGCCAGAAGCCTCAAGGTGTGAGTCCGCTGGGGGTGCACTCTCCATGCAACTGAGGTCTTCTAGCTTAACATATATAAATATCAGTCAGCTGTCTCAACGTAATTCTTAACCCATCGAACGGAACACTGTAAGGAGACAAGGTAAAGAGTGCGCGTGAGAGATTCCTCGAAGCAGGTGGTGGAGCGTATGTAAATATTGCACCTATGCTTCCTGGTGGTTTATCTGATGACCCAACCTCACAATGCTCAGCTGTCCTTTCAGTCCCAAATTTGACTGGCTGATAACCTCTGCCACTAACCTAAAAAGCCTTTATCTCAAGAGAATTTCACTTCCGTTGTGTTGTGGAGGAGAAGGAATTTTTGACACGATCACTGTCAGGGTAATTATCAGTTTCGTACGTGGAAATGTCACACTAAAAACATCGGACTTATCCTCAGGTTACATTTGAATTCTCCACAATAACAGTCTCCATACATTACAATATGACGGTCGTCCGCTTTATGCGATGCGGGGAGTACAACGGGCAGAGCTTACCCATAAGCTACGTGAAAATGTTGCTCAGCTACGTGAAAATGTTGCTCAACGCGAACCAACGAGACCTAGCGACGTGAATGATCAAGGCGGTGAGGTCGTCTCCCCTCACAATTTACATGACTCGGGCAACGAGGGCCCTCTGGGGAAGTCTGCTTCAATCTGCTCGCGAACTCTCTGAACAAGACTCAGCAGCCAATGGGTTTTGCTACACGTTTTTTTTATACAATGTACAGTAACGTGTTGGTCTTTACTGACACCTAAACACGGACTCATGGACGTCTACCCTGCAGGCATATCCCATGTTAACTTAAGGTACTACATACCCGCTATTTCATCTGCTTCATTATTCATCTCTCTCTTTGTTTAACAAACTACATTATCTACTGAAAAACTGCCACAAGACACACTGTGGATGCATGGGAACACGTGACGAAATGGTCGGAGCAATGCGTGAAGCAGCGATTGTGCTAGAATTCCTGTTGCAGGTACACTTCAGAAAATAGGTCACACGTGGAGAGCGGGTGACGTCTGGCACGTGGAGCTATTTCTCAATATAACACAAGAAATCACGGAAGTCTGCAATCGAACGAGATACCCCCGCAATGGAAAACCTCTCAGACTATCCTGCAGTAAACATACCGTCAGTGCTGAAGGCGCTCTGTCGAGTTACATATTTCTAGAGGGACGAGCTATTCATAAATCACGCTGCCCACACGTGCTATACACACACACACACACACACACACACACACATATTTAAAAATTCTACTTATATAGCTGACATCATATATTTAACTTAGATGACGAAAGGCATAAATCCATAGTAAGTCTCCAGCAACTCGCCTAACGGTAGTTGTTTAATACAAACGGGGTAGTACTGGCTCGCAAGTAGCAAAATTAAATGACTTAGTACTGTGATACAACTCTGCAAAAGGAACTCGAAAGATGATTATCAGAGGTAGTCCATCTCCAAGTGCCATCTAAGTCCATCTCAAACGCACACGAAGTCCTGTCGGCCCAGAGTTCAGACATGTTGCGAACACATTTATGGACAGAGGGTGCCATCATTTCTAACCCTACTTATGTCCGCATGTAACACGTAGTAGCTGACTTTAAAATCCATCAACAGCTGTCATTACATAATAAAAAGGTATACAGTTTTGACAAAATATTAACATTGTATTTAGGCCAGATATTAACTGAAGAGACGTTGTTATGTAGTGCTGTACCGCGTACATGTACTATTCTTGTATGTAGCTACAAGAATAACAGCATGTTACAACAATCATTATAATTAATAAAGGCCTATATATATATATGCCTTTATTAATGATTCAGAAAATAATTAAGGAAACATTCACCATAGCGGTACAGGCTCACCATTTAAAGTTTCTTCCTCCACAGGCTTTGTACGAGCTAGCCTGCATCGACCACTGGTGCCGTCACACAGACGTAAACTATACACACCGTTTACTAGACCCATGCAGCTAAGGTAGTATTGTAGTCTAGTAAATAGTACATCTTTGCTATGGTGTTGACAGGATATATACATGTAAGGTAGGTGTACGAACCTGCCGTCTCGAGCACCTCCGAGTCGATATTGTCCGTAAGCATACAGAAGAGACCGTCGATGCCGCGTACATTTTGCAGGAGGACGTCCTGTGGAATGGCTTCATCGCTGTCCCAGAATGTCAGATCGCACTCCTTCGACAGCAGATCTATGCCGGGCTGAGGCACCCTTCTCGTCACATACACACGGGGCCTAGGAGATTCCTCTTGCTCGCTCATCGTAGCTTTTGTCGTCGGGAGTATCGCGTGCTATCAGTCCGTTCTTCCTTAAACCTGTATCGCGCGGCTACAGATCTGCTCAGCGAGTCACGTCTAACTCTCACCTTCCGCGACCTTGAGATGAACGGAGGTCAGCGCAAGGACGTATTGATTTTGATCGCGGACTGCACACAAAAGTTATCTCCCTTTACAATGGA
This sequence comes from Acanthopleura granulata, assembly GCA_016165875.1. NCBI lineage: Eukaryota > Metazoa > Mollusca > Polyplacophora > Chitonida > Chitonidae > Acanthopleura > Acanthopleura granulata. The sequence continues at coordinate 46,472,391 of JABBOT010000080.1, read as the reverse complement.
GTGTTGGCAAAAGAAAAAAAAAAAAAAGACCGTAGGAAAATGCTCCGACGGTGTGCAAAGAAAGAAAACACACTGAAACGTGGACCAGACGTAGACAGATAAACAGGGATGGCCCCATTACAAGCAATGATTATCTAATGCCTTCTTTTTTTCTAATAGGCATGCAAGCAGAAAATCGGATGTGCTCGCATATATACAGGCCTCCAGGCTATGTTATGTCAACATGGTGTTATCATGCATGATAAATTAGGCCCATAGGACTAAATAAAGTGTAATTGATATATGTCATTATATTACAGGTCGAGTTGGCCTGCGGATGGTCGTGGGTTTCCCCCGGACTCTGCCCGGTTTCCTCCCACCACAATGCAATGAATATAAGTGAAATATTCTTGAGTACGGCGTAAAACACCGATCAAATAAATAAATAAATAAATAAATAAATACAGGACCAGTTGTAATCCTAAGGACATGTGTTGCACTGGTTATGGCTCTCGGCCTAAGCTATGGTTCCCCGATGTGAGAATTGATGTGAAAAAATATTTTTGAATCTGAGCGGCGTTGGCGACCACGTCCTCTCAAATCCAAATATATGTACTAACGTGTGGTTGATGTCCGACTTCGCTATATCCTGGTCTGAACTGAACTTCTGACTACAAAGAAAACATCAAATGAATTCTTATCACCCCATGAATATACACAACATTGGTTTGTACAAGAAAAAGACTAATCAGTAGGATCTAATTACATGTTATGGCGTGGTTTACATTGCGCTTTCCATTGCTCATAAGCATGTGTAAATTATAAGATATAGGGGCCACAGCAATCCTCATGCATCCATGGAGTGCATCCTGTATCTTTCACTAGTTTTGAAAATTTTATACGACTGAAAACCTAAACTTAAGTGTAACAATCGACTTTGAATGACTCTGAAAAAAAAAATGAAAATAATAAAAAAAAAAAATAATAATAAAAAAAACAGAAAAAAAAGAAAAAAAATAGGAATGGAGTATACAGAAGGCTTGGAGGTATAATTTGGGTTTCTAAGTGACCGGGAAATGTAAACAGTTTTGCATGCTCTATATATCCGACAATACTGTCTTACATGACAGTTTACAATACATATACTTTGTCTTGATATGTGCTATACATTTCCTGAGTTCTGGGACTGTTTTGGTACGTTGATCGTTACACAGGCCTTTAGTATAAACTAAAAACAAAGACAGGGAGTCAGCGGGGAGTCAGCGGGCCAGCTGTGGTCGCCTTAAGTTCAAGTCGAGCTCATGCTGGCTTCCTCTCTGGTCGTAAGTGGGAAGGTCTGCCAGCAACCTGCGGATGGTGGTGGGTTTCTTTCAGGCTCTGTTAGATTTCCTCCCATTGGCCGCCGTCATTCATGAGTCCGCCGTAAACACCAATCAAGTAAATAAATAAATAAAGGAGATATGTACGGATTTCTGACATACATTACACATATGGATTCCCTTAATTGCATGCGTGCATGTACATTTAGTTGTCCTTTTTACTTACTAACATACAGTTAGCTGTTAATAACCCTCTAAAAAGTCATCCGTTAAATCCATTATTCGAGGGATGACGGATGGCCTTTCCCTTGAGATAACGGATTAATCCGTCGCTGGTAATGAATTAATCCGTAATTAGAAACAGATCAACCCTCAAATAACGGATTTTTGTTTTGGAGAGAGCAATAGGCTCATTGCCATCTCCCTGAGGTTTGTACACTGGGCGAATATTTTCCCGCCTCTGTCTCTGAACTGCGTCTTGCTCTGGGAACCTTATCCTTGATAATGAGGGGCAGCCGAGGATTGATCCCGTTTCAATACATGTTAACGGTTCAAATTTGAATACGTCGGCAAAATAGATTGAACGTTTTTACTATGTAGAGTGCAGCAAATATCACTTAGCGGTTCAAGTAAAGTTAAAAAAAAATGAACGGCCACCACTGGTTAAGTACTAAGTTAGAATGGATGAAAAATCACCCACACATGCGATTTGCGGAAATACGCCCCTTATTGCATATTCAAGAAAGATTTTCTTGAATATGACATGTACATAACACCCGGGGTCAAAGTCTTCCTTCAAAATTTTTTTATCTATCTTATTTCCATATTTGACCGGTGTTTTACAACGACGGCTAGAAGGTCGTCGGAATCCGAACAGGACCCGAGAGAAACCTGCAGCCAGCATCTGCAGGTTGCTGGCAGACCTTCTCACGTACAACTGAAAAGCAAGCCAGGATGAGCTGGACTTGATCTCACACCGATCGGATTGGTGATAGGGTTGGTGATAGGCTCATTATTCTATGCTACCACGCTAACCACTCGACAAGGGAAATGTACCAGTGTACATCGAGTGTTGGTTCCTGACGGCCAAGTCGGACGTTCCGGCTTTCACATTTTCCTGTCTCATTTTCGGCCTTAGCCGATCCGGGGAACTACGTCGGTTATGTTGGGAACGATTATACTTGTATATATAGATTTCGCCGCCTGTAGTCTCTAACCAGAACATACTGTTTGGGGTAATACTGTCAGCGAGCTACACAAAAGGTTCCAGAGGTGCTGAACAATTTTTCTGAAGAACGTTGACTGGTACAGGTTAGTTACATTGGGGTAGTTGTCGGAAAGAGTTTTTGGATAAGGCTGTTGTGAAGTTTATGTTGCTACAGTTCGTTGCAGTATTTCCCCCAAACAATTTTGTTCTGTTTATTTGTTTGTTATTAAATTGACAGAAGTAAGCAATCTGGTAAACCAACTCTGATGTAGTCACCGGGTGAGGTGGTGGAATAAAAACTGTGGCTCTACATTTTTGTGTAATTGTTGCTTATACGCCACATTCGAGGCTTTTCCACTTATAACATGGCCGCCCCTTTTACGTGTGGAGTGCATCCATTGGTAAGACGGTGCAGAACTTTCCACGTATGACGTACAAAGTTGCACGCCATACTGTTGGAAGACAGTTGATCTCCATCAAACAGGCTGTGCAAATGTCCCAGCGAATCCGACGGCTTATTGTCACCAGATCCCCATTATGAATAGAAGTAAGAATCTGGAAATGCTCTGTCCCAGGCCGGGATTGAACCCACAATTCGTGGGTAGGTCAATCACGAACCTTACTTTCTGAACCACGTTCCACTCTTGGAGAGATTGATATGTTTAACATTGACCGTTATTAAATTGCATGCATTTGCAGTGTAGAACGAAGTTAATGCAAAGAGAGAAAAAAAACCGCTTTCCTTTTATTAATTAATCGTGACAATATATGTTATCATTTTTTTGTGAAGTCTCAGTACGTAAAGACACCAATCCTCGCCTTCGTGATAACACATCTTATGGAAAATAAAATGGAATAAATCTGGAATCTTTTGAAAAATATAGAGGATTGAATCCTGGACTCATCACCTGTCGTTAAATTACAGAACATTTTGTTTAACTTGTGCGTCACTTCACAATTTTTGTATCCACGTATGCTGTTTTGACACAAGGGGAGAAGATATGGTAATCCCAGACATAAACTGTGGAGACATAACATAGTCCCTAATTACCAAGATTATTGCGCCTTGTTTTCCGCTAAATCTATTACCTGGGCCTGGGACTGAATTTGTCCACACTGGCCTGAACAAAAGCACCCGGATGTATAGCTCAGAGGTCGGCATTCCAGGTACCTTTCGGTTCATTCTTTCAGCAAGGAAACATATTTGTAAAACAGTAATGTAATACTTCATCTGATCGTTTCTGATTAGATGTGAAGACAGGGAGGACAGGTTCAGACAAGTGCAACTAGAGCTGCAATCGGACAGTGGCATTCTAAGAGTAGAATTCGTTTTTGGGGGGGCTTGTTTATGTATTGAAATGAAATAGTAAGGAATCAATGGCAAGTAAGCGACCAGGAGTGAGCAAAAAGCTGCACAAAGCTAGCTCAGTTTATGTAGCTCATATTCACAGACTGATCATAACACCTGATGTCAACACCAAACTGATCACTTGGTCAACAATACCTGTATTTGTTCACTTCGGATTAGCTTTAGATCATCTGTTTTGGAGCTGTTTCCCTATCTGAGAACACGTGGAAATTACCTGAAGGAAGTGCTCCTTCCGGAAACATTGTAATCTACACTGTAAATACAGACGGAGAAGAATGACTATGTATATAGAAAAAATCAATCTTTGGTGTATTCGACTATGTAAGTGAATTGAGTATTTATGGACGATAAACCACGCTGTATTTAGACAATTTTTTGATCATTTCTGAAGTAGGAGGTACAGAAGATGGATGGAGGGTGGTCTGCGCGTGCAGTCAGTTAAAGTCATTATTCCCATCCCAGCTGATCTACTCCAGCTCATAGGACCGCATTCTGGAATCCTGAACTCTCTGGATAGACCCGGACTTCAAAAGAAATTCAGAATCGTCACTGATTAAATGATGTGAAAGATAAGCAACTCCACAGTATGCCAGGTTTGGGACTGCAGTTCACCCAGGAAATCCTATCCCAACTGCACGCCAACCAGCGTCAATTTTGAATGCCGAGTCAAATAGCTTTTCAGCTTTCATTAAACTAACCATCGTAATTTAAGAAAAAAATTCTAGATTATGATTATACTCTAGATTATGATAAGAAATTAAACTAAGTACAAAATGCTCTTGGCATAAATTTTTGCATTCAAAATGTGCTTAGGGGTGTGTCAAAATTTTCTTTTGAGACAAACACAGCTGAAGCACAGGAAAATAATCTTAAAATATAATTTGTCTTTCAACAGAATGGAATGCATTTGGCACTATGAACCTTTGTTCCTACCGGACATCAGCGACATCATGTCAACTTGTTTTGATACCATATTTAGGGTAATCTTTTTCTCTTCTTAATCATTAATTGATGTGAAAATATTACCAGTGCTTTCTTTTCCATTGGCACATTATCCTCAATGATTGTTAAGTTTTCACAGTCAAGAACGTGTACTAATAAACCTAACCAACGTCATATACGAGTGAACGGCTCTTGAGTGCGGCCTAGTGCAAGTAAACATCTCTTGAATGCAACGTGGTACAAGTAAGCAACTCTTGAGTGCGGCGTGGTGCAAGTAAGGAACTTTTGAGTGCGACGTGGTATGTGTAAACAACTCATAGGCTCGGAGTCGTACGAGTGACTTTTGAGACCATCCAAATGACTCTATAGACCACGCAACACAGAAAACACTGTGCCGAGACCTTGTAATTTCTTCTAAAATCTGTTTACAGGGGTAAAGGATATTGTACAAAGTGCCCACCTTCCTTGTCGAAGACGGCGTGCGGGCCAGGGCTACGTGTCACTGCTGTGTCAATGTACAGTTCTATCGTGGCTTCAAAATCGTGTTTTTCTGCATAATTCCCAAACCATTTCCATTTCCATTTAATGTAGCTCCGTGAGTCATTGTTATGAACAGAATGTTATGTATAAAATATTATAGCTGAAAACAACACAATGTCACAGATCGAAATATTATTACTCCAGGTGAGAATGCAGACTCTACAAAGTTTGTGTCGATGACAATCGGCGGTTTGTTTGTATATTTTTCAGACCTTTGCCCAGACATTTGGGGAGGCTTATGTTACTATTGGACAGAGCTCTTTTAGTAAAGGTTAAACATAGTAGATCAAATTCACAGGGCAAACAAAACATGTTTGTGTCGATATTTTGACAGATTCAATCATCGTTATGAATGAAGCGATGGACTTTTGACAAATATACCGGAACAAACATGATTAGTGCCAAGGAATTTGGTCTAGTACATGTAACTTAACTATTCAGTTATAAATAGAGGTAAATATTAAATCTGTGCAAGATTGTTTAAAAGCTGCTACAAACAAGAGATACATGCCGTTTTCGGTGAAAGCACCGGTACTTCCCATGAGGAAGCCTATTAAGAACTGAAGAACAGCATCTTCTTACAATCAAATAGAATGACATGTGCTTGTTTATATATCTCACGGATCGTTCAGTTTGATTCACTGGACGTGATATAAAATTCCAGTTACATGACCCAGTCATACCTATATGTCCAGAGATATTCCTCGTGTACAAAGAAAATATGGCATTGTATTTAATGGAGAGGTTACAAGGATTGGACTTCAACTCATAAGAGGGTTTGAAAGATTGGCAGGCCTCTCGTGAGACGGTGCTGGACGGCAGCTCATGGAAAGGTTTAAAGGAGTGGACGGCCTTTTGTAAACAAGCGCATAATAAAAGAAAAAAGATCCAGATAATCTTTAAAGCTCAGCACTAATTACTTTTGAATAGTTTCCAGCAAACAGAGCACCATAAGGAGGAAAACAACCCTTAAATACATGTACATAAATCAGTTACAACTAAGACAAACGTGTAATCGTGTGATACACCAGTTTTAAGGAACATGCTTGCTGCAAGCGTTGCTTCCTTGCTCAGTATCAAGGATATTTTCCCATTTTATACAATTTGCATTATGTAGGCGTACAACACCCCTGTGAATACCATATGTGTTGAAATAGAAATTGCTGGCTGGGATCATCAGTAAACTAAGGATTACACTATACTTATTCCCGAGTGCAGATCGCCTCTGTGTTGGATATGTTTCGAGATGTGGACGAGCCAGAATATACTGCGTTAAATGAAATAATTGCTCAGTTTATACGTGTAAATTTGTTTTCCTTCCAGTGCTGAGAGATTTATATCTTTAAATTTATTCTCTTTAAATTCATAGTTTCCAATGATGAGACTGAATTTAAATGATACTATGACAAGTCAACTTTTACAAAATAATATGCATCCATAGGCTGTGTCACTTTTTAATAATATATATATATATATATTTTTTTTACAAAGAAAACATAATTGGTTAAAATTTTTAATTGTTTTTCATGATATGATAAGAGGCGGATTTTCAATAAATTTAAATGGAACGTTTACAAGTCATCTTTATTGATAATTTGTGTTACTATTTTAAAAAGAAATTATTCGTTGTTTGCATTTAATAATTTCATCAATGGTATTGTTTTAATATTGTTTTATATACCTGTTCTTTATATGGTTTCAAGCTCTGTCGGAATGGAACTCCATGCCCATCAGGAATCATTGCAGGTTAATAATATTTGGATCAGTTGTATATATCCATAGTTTTGAAATATGAAATTATGGTAATATGTTATACCAGGTCACTTCATACACTTACAAGCGGTCACATCATGTCCTCGGTGAGGCTGTATTTAGAAATGGGTATTTAAAATCAGAAATGAAATCTACGAACGTAATTTAATGGCACGTTTGTTGTCATATATATATATGCTATGTTTATCCAATCGCCTTTAAAGTGTTTTTCAAATAAAGCCTTTAGCCTTGTCAGCTTTATGCAACGGTTGTGGGTAATGTAACCAATTACCGCAAAAAGTGCGAAAGTTGAGAAGACAAACGTGTGCATTTTTTCTTAAATATATTACTTTTAAGCAGTAATCATGAGGAGAGTGACAGATTCATGGATGTACCTGTTTAATCTGGCGGCCTTAGAGAGATGAGGAAAACGTTTGGTACCCCTACAAGCATGGCGAACTTTTGACATACAAAATGGATACACACAGGATCAGAGACTACCGATCATAGTCTACCTGTGTGTCATCACTTGGTAAAATCCAAAGATAATACCTATCATAGTCTACTTCATTATTATGACGTGGTAAATCTACCTGCAGAGACTAACGATCATAATCTAGTTCATTGTCACTACGTGGTAAATCCACTACGTATTGCTAATTAAATATGCAACGTCAAGATACCAAGCTGGACGAATTTCCGGCAGTTCCTTTTAAAGCGACAATATGCAGCGGTAGTTTAGAATTAAGGAGTTGCATGCATGATTCAGTTTCCAATCTGGAGTCGATCGGTTGTGAACTTTATGAACAATTGTATCTACTTTACATGTGGGTAGAATCTCAGCATACATATTTATATCCATAAAAATAAGATGACTAAATGCAAAATATTTTGTTGTAATCTCCAAAAGCCATTCAATTATATATTAGGTGAGCGGACGAGAACGAGCGTACATTCGTGGTTGAGTGTGTTAGAGGGCCGGCAGCGTAATAACCTAGTAGCCTCTCACCGATACAGTCGTAGTGAGTTGAGGTGCAGCTCTAGGTGACATGGTTTTTTTGACATTTGATTTTTACGTTTTATAGCCGGTGTCACAGAACAGATGAACTTGCCAACAAGAGCTGTTACATTTTATTAAAAGGATGTAAATATTTGATAACCTTTTTAAAGTGAACATTGGCGATCACGAACCCTGAACGGATAACAGTGAAAAACAAATGGACAACAATTACTTTGGACTTATAAAGGTAACTATACAGAGGTAAATTATTTGGACTGATATAATCAAAACTAGCGATTAATCGGCTTTTTTGTAATTAAAACGTTCGTTTTATCAGAGTATATGTACGTATTGAAAAAACTGAACAAGTGGTTCATTATGATAGCAGAACCGTGCGGGGGGGAAGCGCGGGTTTTAGCCTGGGATAATCTAGTAATTATCAGCATTTTGAAGGGAGACATGAATACTGGCCCTACAGTACTTTCACTATGTATATCAATTAAAAATTGAAGTTTCCTGACTCTGGGGATTGAAGAGACTGTCAGGATGCGGAAATCTCTTTGTTCTGTAGCAAGTGTGCAAAACGTACTAAAACCCGGAGATAGGGATATACTTCTTTGTTCCTGTTTTTGTCTGGGGCAGGACTTGACATAGATCACAAACGGTTTTAGCTGTTTTTGTCAAAGTATAAATACAACGGATTAATGAGCCCGAAGCACCTGCCATCTTCCCTTCACACAAAATATGTGATATGAGGTTGTGAATGCAGGAAGACTTTCCAGTAAGCAAGAGGTGAATCCTCAGGATCGGGAGTGCGCGATATGAGAATTTCGAGGGGAGTAACTCTGGTTGGCTTCGTGGTAAGCGTGAAGCCGGTAAACGTTTTTTCAAATTATGGTGCACTGTCGTCGCTGCTCTAATTTTACTCTCCATTCTCTGGTCGTTTCTATGATAAAACCATTATGACAGGTATATGAACAGGTTATTACATATCCGTTATCTTCACGAGTTACTTAGCTTGGGAGGAATAATCCTATATATTTCCTCTTGGTGCATTGCTCATAGTGCCTTTGTCTATTTGAATGTCTTAGAGTTCCAGAACCACCAGTCAAGCGACATTTTCCTTGATTTTTTATCAAACGGTAGAGCCCGAGCATTGTCAAATCATTCAAATACAAATTCATTCCACTAATATGGAACTGAGATACAATAAACACGTCTTTCTGTAACGATGTCAATTTAGTGAAAGAGCTGCTATTAAAATCCTTTATCCCAAAGCAATGAAAACGAAATGCTAAACATCGAAGTGGACATTACAAATGGTTAACGGGGATTTCTACATGTAGGCTACATCTAATAAACCTGATAGATCGCCCAATAGCCAAAACGCGTCAGCAGTAAAATAACGATCCCGAGATATCCATGCCCAACAGATCTGACTGGTTTCCGAGGCCGGATTCTCCCGCTCGTCATTTCCATTATTTTTCGCCATTTTTCAAGGCGTAGAGCAAGAGAAAGTCTTTTAGCTTTTATTGAGGCCAAGCACTCGCAGTGTTGTGAACTTTAAAAGCCTTGATGATTTCTAACCGACATTCTAACAGAAAAAAACACGACTCATGGACAATAGATGTTCCGAGGTAACGGTTATAACGCTTTTATATGAATATTCTAACATCCGATGACCAAAATGGTAGCATATTGCTATATCATACTTTCATTAACAGATGTACATTTATTAAAATACCCAAAGAAATCCTCCTGCCATTCATGTTCATAAACACTAAAGATATGGGTAAAAAGTGAAGGAAGGCCCATATAGTCTGATGAGGGATCCACGTGTGATTTCAAAACGTACAAGTCTCTGAATCTGATGCACGGTTATCTCAGAGGCATTGCACTTTACAACAGACACCGGTGAGCAGACGACATCAGGGCTGACCTGACCGATAAATCTACATATTAAAGCTGCCCCCTTTAGCAATCTGTGCCTGAAATCGTGGTCAACAACTTGATCCTCTCCTGCTGGGCTAATCTTGGTAAAACTAAGCACACCAATCGGAGGTATAATAACTGTGCCAACACACCAGTCGGAGGTACAATAACTATGTAGTTCTTGGTACTGTCTTACTCACTGTAAAACATCTGTTACTCACAGTAAAACATCTTTTTTATTGTTCAAAACTCTTGCACTTCTGTGACAACGACCTGGTTATAATTAATGTGGCTCAGTGGAAATCTAAATGTTCTGCCTTATAAATGAATATCATTTACTTTACGGGTGAAGACAGTGTGCTTCATCGGTTGTGCTTCTTAAGAGGATAGAAATGGGTAAATTGCAGGTTGCAACTGTTCTACCGCGAATCTTTAAGCCTTCTTTTGCATAAGAACTGAAATATATCTCCTCTTGTCCCTCCGGCAATATAAGAGCCCAAAATCAGGTATGAGAAATAATCCATGATAACGACCACGACAACGGCTCCATTTCTGTCTTCCTGCCTTACTGTATATATACACCACCTGAATTTAGAGAATTACTTTTACGAGTATTTTCTTACTGATTAAGTCCTTACCCAAGCTACGGTGAGTAAATTAATTTGAGCTGATGTGTATACAATACAAAATAATCCAAAAGATGTTACTCCGTGGCAGTCAGAAATGACTTATTGAAATACATCAAGAAGTGGCTTATTTTCACACAAATCGACAGTGGTTTGTTTACGTAGCGTCGGATGGAGAACACACTGTAATTCTCCACAGTCGCCTAACGCTGGCTTATTTGAACACAAATCGTCAGTTAAAACATTCGGGAACAATATCCTGCCAGGACGATAATCCACAAACAACTGTATATAAAACATCACTGAATTGTATAAATGTATAAATATAAATGTATTTAAATCATCCGAGACAGGAATCCAAACAGTCACCACAATCAGTCGATCATTAGAGCCCCTGGTAAGAGATGAGTCCCTTCATGTGTCCACGTGATGGCATGATGTCCATATCGAATACGATACGTCAGAAACATGTATTTGATTTGATTTCACTAACTTGAGTCAGGCGTGTTATTCAGGAATATATCACCAATAAATTTTATGACGACGATCAGTGTCACTTTCATCTCCACTTTCGTCTCACGTGTGTGAGACACATACCCCCCTCCCCCGCCACAGAGACTGGCCCGTGCAATTGCTATTGGAGTGAAAAGAAAATGATTCCGAACCAACTTCACTGTAGAACACTGGAAATATTTACACGAGGAGGGTAAAGCTGTGAGAGCTGTGGGTCTCTTTAGTCGTTGGTCTGGAAAATGTCGAAAACTATCGAGTTTTTCCTACTGCTAGTCGAGCGCTTACCGTCACGAAAGCCCATTATACTCTTGTCTATTTAGCGCAGTTATGATTTTATTCTAACTGTTTATGTAAAGGTTTTAAAAGTGGCAACTTTCATACCCACTAGCACCATGACTTACGCAGATGTGGGTACAAAATGGAGCGAAATCACTGGTCTAGAAATACTCGAAACCCGCACCCTGTCTGAACGATTTTCTGGTGGACTAAACATTGTTTTCATATAAATGTGTAATAGGTGTGTAACAGGATTTTGAGTAATTTTATATCAATGACCTTTAATACATTACAGTTAACATGACTGCATCTTATTACATCATTCGACTTAAGTCTTTGTTGATAGGGATGACGTAAGTTGCTAATATTTATATATTTACATAAAACAGACACATGGGAAAACCCCTAACTGAGGAAAATTTACGAGAGGTCGTATCTGATGAGTTACTTGTGACCATTTGACAACCTTCACACAATCGTTGCTGATCTGGTCTCATTCTATCTCTGTTGTCTTTCATATAGTGGTAGGATTTGCGCATTGCGTTCACTCCACTGCTGACATATGATCCACTTTTATCATTTATTTGAAACACGGTAAACTAACACTTTAATTAAATTCAACAGGACACCCAAATATTCAAGTTTTCTCAAACTTGTTTTTTAATACAGTAATGCATAATATTTTTGAAACAGCAATTTACATAACCGAAGCCACCATTTTGTATTAGTAATTACGACTTCACATAGCTCCTAGCCTTTCATTCTTGTCCTGACACACGAAACCCCGAACTGAAACGTAACATTTAAAGCTAGTTTCATCAACCGGGGAGATTATACTTTTACTGTCTTCACCTCCCTGGATGCTACTTATAGTCTCAATACAAAGCTTGTTATGAGGGCAAACGGTGTGATAAATCAACTGTTTGTGGACATGAGAGCCGGGGGAGAGCAAATGTAAACTGCGCCCAGCTTGATGTTCAGTAAAACAGGCTCCATCCGGGTTGTTCTAGCCATTTGGCCCTTCAGTATGGTTGTGATTTTCATCATACACGTACGACACAGAATTTCAGACATCTCCAAAATGTTATACATGTACCAATGTGACCTTGTTGTATTAATCAACAGCTATACCTCTGTTGCTAAATAAACGGAAAACTTTTCAAGGCTCTGGGGCATGTGTTCTGTTTAATGACATGATTGGTCACAGGGCTGGTGGGCTAGACATGGGTTACATGTAAGTCTCAGTCAAATAAGTGCAATTCGTTACTTTTATGGCTATGTCTACCGGGAAGTCATATGGTTGGCCTTGGTGTGGAGAAATATTATTTCTGCAGCACAAGTATGGGGATTTTCTCAACACGTGAACACAACACATAAAAAGTTTAAATCAGCCGTAAATTTAACAGTAATTTTACACGTTGCATGAGTTCAATGTGTTGGTATACACCGCCATACACCTTGTACTACGGCACTTCTTTTCCTTGAGTTAGCCGTGATCCTCTCCAGAAAGTATAATACACTCGTACCTTTCATAAGTATCCCTTCTTCCACTCGCACCTTTTCGTATGCAGCTTATTCCATACTTCAGCTGTTTAAATGATGCCCTTCTTGTCCAGAACTTCTTATTACTTTGGAGTTTCTGTCACAAAGTGAAAAAAATGGTGCCTCTATGCCTTGTTTTGTTTGTTTTTTTGTGGTAACTTTGGTTTTACGTCTATAACGAAGGTATTTTTTTCTTCGCATGTTTTTCTTGAACGGAAGGACTTGATAGCCGTGAAGCGCAGTGGTGTACATAGAGAAAGGCCATTAGGGTAAAGTATCCCCAGACAAGACCTTAAGTCCTTTCTTTCAAGAAAAACATGAGAAGAAAAAAAACTTTCGTCACAGATGTGAACAGCTTATTTAATTCAAAGGTCGACATGCAATTCAATTTTCAGTCAGGTGGGGTTATCAGATTCAACCATGAAGTGTGGAAGTTTGTTCTTAACCTCACTCAGTTCCCAGAGGATTTCCTCCCAGGCTCACAATTACATACATTACAAGACGTCACAATACTGCTGGCTTAAAAGACTCATCGTGGACACAGCTTTGGTAAAGTTCCCTCCCCTAGACGTATCAGGATAACCAACAGGTGTCACTGTCAGTGTTCTATTAGGTTGTCCCGGCGCCACATTGCAAAACACAGCTGGTAAGCGCGTCCTACGTTACTACACTGAGTTTTACATAGAGCCGACCATCGCAGAGGCATTTTTTGTTGACAGTGAGAACAAACAAGCTCACAAAGGTCTGACTTGAGAAGATAGTGAAGTCTGCGAGCTCTAAAGTTGGCCCGTCGTATACCTTTCTGGTCGGTTGACAGAGGTATATCCATGAAGTCACGTGGCACGATTTGTCGGCCGTCCGTTCGAATCCGTATCTCGGCACTTATAGGTTCACTGTTGGCCTCACGCGCCTTATGATGAGTCATTGCTGTTTTCTCCGAGACCCGCTCTATTCGGGGAGACTGGTAATAGACGATCCCCAAAACACCCAACCAGAACACCTTAAACATCCTGAAAATTGAAGAAATCGCATATGAATGTATCACTGATGTATATTTCAATATAACCAAGGTCTCGTTACCATGAACCTTCCAAACTGAAACACATTCTCAATACGATATCAATACGACTGGTGAAGGAAGACATTTACAGAGCCTTTCTGGTAGCAGCTCGTCTTCCAAATAACTACATAACAATAGTGTTAATTATTTATGTCAATCTATCCCATTTCTTAAAAAAAAACATACTCATGACATTTTCCCAGTTATACGATAGCGGCCAAATTTGCTTGTCGGGTAACCGTACAAGGGGTAAACCATCTACCTTTGGCAACATTCTAAAGAGTTTTCCCATGTACAGAGTGTCATGCGATAATTTAGAGAACAAGCACACGTCATCAAACGTAAGAGAGTACCGCTAACTGCCTGTGGTCACCAAGCTACCACGAACAATGTGAGTAATTTCGCTGTCAAGGGCAGCGCATGTAATAGGGACTGGGCGTCGCTTTCCTTATGACACGCTAACGTGCTAAAGTTGTGCTTGCCAATGAAATAGGCATTGGACTTTGTCGGATTATTTTAAACGCCCTCAGGTTTAACTTGGTGAGCACCTGTTCAGTCAGCGTCCTTCCACATAGCAGTAAGATACATAAAGTAACCCAGCTTGCAGTTTGTAGTTTACAGTCTGCAGAGGTGAATGCTGTGTGAGTTCTGCCGAAGACATACCCCTACATGTCCACAATCAGCTTCCAAATGACCAATTGGTCCGTCGGGGAATAAGTACCGACAGACCACCCAAAAGCCACCATACCCGCAAATGGAGTTAGGTTTAACCTAATCTGAAATCCATCCCCTTGAAAAACTCAACCAATAGAAGTATTACAAAAAATGTATGATATTACTAAAGCTGTCTAGAAATCAACAGAAAATTCCTGCACTTAAATATTCATTGGAAGCTTCTGTTCCATTGACCGACAGGAACTATCAATCTAAAAGAACACAGCTGGTATATCCCATTGCAGTGTGTCGGTGTTGTGAGCGTTGGACAGCAGGTGCTCATTGAGACTTCATTACGACTAACGGCTTATTGAGTCATGCTGGATCCGACAGATGCAACCAGGATAAGCTTTTTGTCATATGTATAATGAAAATCTCTGATTTAGTCTAAGGTCATCAACATTGGGCCGTCTTCAGAAACGCGATACAAACTCAAAGTTGACTGGCGCATGTGTCATACAGGAAGACGGTCGCTTCACTGTATTGTTTCTGAAAGGTGATGTATTTATGTTCGAAAAGGTCAGTACTGCTCATATTTAAAACTTGATCTCCGCATTTAAATTACGGTTCACCTGCTATGCAAGCATTACTCATGTTCTGAATGATAAATGGAGGGTTGCAATAAGGGCTGCTCTGTTGCAAAGACTAACCAATGTCGATATCAGCTCAGAACCAAATCATGAAAGTACATAAGTCACAGTCAGCTGATGTATTAATGACAAAAATCGACTGTTAAGGAAACTGTTATTCCGATATAATCGTTTATGTTTGTAATGTCCACCATATATACACAGTCTAACAGATTTAGATATCTTCACGATGTTTAGATATCCAAGTTGTCTGTTCTGTTCTTTTTCCATGAACCTCATTCTTCAGCAGTTCCTCATTCTGTAAGGCCGAAGAAGTTTCAAATAAATGCGATTTGTCCTCGAAACATAGCGTCACTTTTCGATACGGTCGCGCTATGCAGGGTAGTTAGTACAACGTTTATTTTGTCTAAGAACACATACCTCTAAAGTTAATATCAACACGAATAGCCTCACGGGTGTGATGAACGAATATCACTGTAAATAGGAATAATACTTGTCTGTTAGGGCATTCACGTCATGTCACGGTGCTCTGTCAGGGGACACCAGACTACCCACACGACACCCAGCCAGACCCATTGTTTCGGCCTAGCGACGAGGAGAAGGAACAGTACAGTCGTTTGCACCATTATGGCCATTGTGTTTAATGACTGTTTGGATAGTAAACTGACTGATTGCTGTGGCGTGTGTATGTGATCGACATTGACGTCTGAATAAAAAATAGAATAAGGAAATGTCCATTCGCATATTAAAAGAGGTAATGTCTTTGTCTAGGTTATGAAACATGTTTGTGTCGTATCACATCAGGTAAGTTACTTAAGGGATACCACACTAAACAGCCTGAATCCAGGGAGCATCCTATTGTTTTGGCGCAAATCATTATATGGAGTAGTCATCCAAACCCATTTATGCTTGTATCTATTACTGACTAAATATTCAAGTACGAATGGGGTTACGAAGGCACGCCACCGCCGTACTATCTGTATGGGTAAAGTCAGGCAGTTCCCGCGGAATTTCCGTTTATATTCTACAGAGAAACGTTACCAGACGACTGTTCCCCTAGCTCTGTACAATGTTCTCTATGCAAACTTCAGCTCAATGATCAGCAAGGCGTCATCCAGAAAGGCTATGAAATCACACATGAGAACGAAGAGCACATCAGATCAGATGCAAACAATGCTAGTGCTTAGATAGTAATTGCAACAATTAATCCGCAAATACATAAATGCTTCTTACCTTTTTCTTGCAAAGAGGCGCTTAGCGACTTTTGAAATCAGTCGAGCCATTGTTGTTTATTTTTTCAGAGCTTGCCACAGCCGTCCAGAACTATCAAGGACTGGCAAGACATTTCCCAATTGCTGGTTTTATTGAAAATTATTATTATTTTTTTTTTTGCACAGATGATTTAACGTTTGTATCAGCCATCTGTGTCGAGCTGTGACATTTGTTTACATATTGCTTGAAGTTTATTTTATAACATTGACTATCCATACTAGCTACATTAGCTGCAGAAATGCGAGATTCAGGGCATCAGACTCCATGTATTTCACCGGAGTTTTCAATTCACCCTCAGTGTTTTCATTCTGATGTTTGGGCCAGGTCGCAAGTTTATCTGAACTGAGCGTGTGACTTGTCTGGCTGTTCAAATACATGGTTCAGAATTTGCTATGGGCATCGGGCTGGTAAATTTTCTTAACATTTATGAAGCTTTATTTTTCGGCATTTATCCAGCATTATGGTGGGAGAAAAGAGGGCAAAGCGGGGGGGGGGGACTCACGCCATCCACGGGTTGCAGGCAGACACTGATCAGATTAAATTATGAAAGAAAGGTTCAGAACAATCAGAACAATCAAGAAGATCAACCAGTGTTCACCAATATAAGGATGATACCACGTGAGAGAGGCGATCAATGTGTTCATTGATGTAATAAAGATACCATACGAAAGAGGCCATCAGTGTTCATAAATTTAAGAATGATGTTCGACGCCCTGAATCCAATTTAAATGTTAATTTACATAGTCTTCCACAGGTAGGCTATAGGATTTGGGTGAACAAGGGTGTATCATTTATACCTGTATATGTCATATATTCAACACAAGAAATAAGCGCGTTACACGCAGGCGAATGGCAAGTAACAGTTAGTGCCTACAATAAACCTAACTGCATTCTAAGTAATTTCCCAATCTGTCGCTTGACATGTAATACATTGTGTTCCCAAAAAGCGAAAAAGTGTCACTTTCGATGTATTCCGTAAAGGCTGGGAACACGTGTCGCGGTTATTGTGTCTAAATTTGCTACATGCATCAGTTCCGAGCGATTGTAGTGATGCAGTCATTACCATGGTTCCCATTGTTAAGGCCCGAGTCGCGAGCATATCAGATCCACACTAGAGCGATACCCAACACCGCATCAATTAGCCAGCGTCATTCGCAATTACGTCCCTTTGTACCACTCTCCTGTTATCTCCCTTAATTCATCAGTTCACTGATGGAACTGACAGGTTAGCATTTACCATGTACCATCTGTCATCAGATCGAACAAAGGGGAGTTCCCATCACGTAAAGCTCACCATTGAGAGTAAACACGCAGCAGACTTCATGGCAAGGTAAAATGTTTTGGGTAGCTGCTAAGTGATCAGTCAGTAGTCAAAGTCCCTGATCTCGAACTTTACCGTTTGCCTGAGCTACACTCACTCGACCCACCTTAACAATGAGCAATCGGTTTTCAGTGTAGGCATGGTCGGGATTTTAAATCGAATTACGTGTCAAATGGGAGAACTAATACCTTTATTCCCTCTGAAATGTCATTTATTAAGTCAAAACGCTTGACAACGTTAACCAGAAGAAGGTCGTCCACAGCC
The DNA here is from genome assembly GCA_016165875.1 of Acanthopleura granulata. Lineage (NCBI taxonomy): Eukaryota > Metazoa > Mollusca > Polyplacophora > Chitonida > Chitonidae > Acanthopleura > Acanthopleura granulata. The sequence goes on along the minus strand of JABBOT010000080.1, from coordinate 46,454,173 downwards.
ACATAGAGAAATATATTAAGAACTTGTGAAGGAGGCAATTAGGGAGAAAAGTTCAAGCCCTCTGGTGATTTGTTTCATAGTTGTCATAGTTGAATGGTTGGTATTGTCTCTGGCACTATCCTTCCCATATCTATCACATCCTGCTCCCTCGCTTGCTTTACATTAATAAGTGCCATTTAACTGTACAATTATATTTCAATTCAATAATTTCTGTATGAAAGGAACAGATTCACAAGAAAATCCCCATGGTGTGTTTAGACTTAGGGAAGACGTATTTGCACTATTTATACGTTTCAATGACAGAATTAGGAACTGGAGACACTCGGTCCATTCTGTCTATTCGCACAACGCTTTGTTCAGAGCTGTGTTTCGCCTGCAAGTTGGTAGACGTGACAACCCGCTTTCAGAATGGCGTGTGTCTTCCGATTAGGTCCGCTCTTTAATGCTGCTCCTCAGTATAATCTGACCTAATCCAATCTCTTTGGTTTGAGAGAAATACTGTCCATGTGGCACTAAATTCCATTGTGTCCATTTACCAGTGCGATTATCTGTAGTCTACCCGAGAAGAAAGCCTTGAAAGCCCTGACTCATAGAAATGATAAGTAGCTAATGTACTGATTAATTATTTTCTTGATTTAATTAATGACTGGTTAAAAAACTATTTGATAAATTCTTTCACGCTCACATGATGCAATGTAGATCCCCATGAATCTGCAAAAGCGACCGGAAGTGTTTTCAAAAAGGTAATCTGATGCAAGGCGTTAACGTGCTCATTTAACATGTTTGACTTTCATTGCTTGGAAAATCGATGTTTTGATTCTCTCCCAGCCTTGAACCTGCAGTTGTCAAGCTTGACTTGTACCGGTGGCCTTTTGCCAATGGTAACAATAAGCGATCAGGCTGTTAGTCATCTGGGGCAATTTCCTCAATTACTTGCCAAAGGCCGATGGTTTACTGCAGACACTTCAAGACCGTCCGTAACACTGGCCGCCGGTGTTAGTACAACTTTTCAGTGCGATGGTAAACACTAATGGATCAATCAATGAATCAATATAATCATGTCCTATTATCAAATCTAATCACTTTTAAATGGAAATGTGAATTATATTCGGTTTAGATTTAATTAAATTTAAATGGAACACGTATAACATTAATTTCCTCTTTAATGGCATAAAATTATCTGATTCCCCCAAAAAGATTCTCATAATTTTCTAAGCCAGTAACTGGTCAATTGCGAGAAAATACAATGTCATATTCCCATATGTTGTCAACTAGCCCACATATAATGTTGCCTTAGTATATGGTCGATGTTCATGGGAATGTTCGATTGGCAGATCATGCTCTTTCAGCTTAATTATTACACTACAGCACAAGGAAAAATCCACACATTAACCAGGGATGGTGCCCATTATAGAGGCATGGACTCAGGGTGTTATTTTCAAATTCTGAAATTCATCGCCCACCGAACTTCAAGAAATCGCCCGCAAATCTCCGAAGTCAAAGTCGATGGATCTGCTTTTGATGAAATCCGCGCTCCTGTAAGGCATTTGACCTTTACCCATTTGGTTACTGCCCAAGCATAAGGGAGAGGTGCCTTGGCTGTCACATTTACAACCTGAGCAAATTTCCAGGCAATGTACAAGTCACGAAGGAAGTGTTGCTCACGGTTAGAAAACAGGCAAGTTTTGTAAGCCAAAAAGATTAAGTAATCAAATTTTTCACCCGAAATAACGTATTCTCATCTAAATGAAATAGCATAGCGACAAAAGTGTGTGAAAATGAGGCTTTCACAGTGACAAACTCAAAGGTGAAAGCGTTCTCTATCACGAGCGAAACAACAACAACGCTACATTACTTTTTATTTTCTAATCGGCTTTTAACAGGCGGCGGTTTTGCCACCCACAGTCGCCGAAAATCGCCGCCGCTGGCTACTGATAAACACACTGATATATATAAACTTTCGTTTCTTAGCAATCTCATCGAAAATAAGCTTCATAAGCTGACATAATTGGATAATAGGGTAAGAACATATTTAACTTAATTCATAACTATTACAAAAAAGTACACAGGCTTTGACAAAAAAAAAAGACAGAAAAAAAGACAAAAAAACCCCAACCCCTCCAACCCCCAAACCCCCCCAAAAACAAAGGCTTTCATGGTTTCCCAGCAAAGCTCACATAACAATAAATTTCCATAACATTGGTGCTAGCAGTTGAGTGTTTCGGTGCAAGGTCTGAAGTTCAGCTGCCAATCCTCAAACCACAATCAAGTGGTGCCAGTTTTCAGTTGACAAAATATATTTACCCGTTACCAGTTTCAAGCAGTGGTGGTATATTCGAAGGGTCCAAAGCCTCCAACTAACATCGGGCCGAAGTCTACCCAACTACAGGCTTGAGAAAAAATTATAATCAACATGGATTACTGTTTTAATGCTGACGTTGGTATGGTGTGTTGCCTTGGACTTAGTAACACACTAACCGAACAACTAGAAATGGTAAGGACTTAGTTGCTAATGTCTTCGGTCTTACGGTTTATCACAATATGCCGTTCTGTTGCAATGCGTTGTCTTTAAAGTAATTTCTTGAGGCGGGCAAAAAAGATCGACATAAAATCCTGCAAAGTACTGCTCCTGGGTGGCTCAGGTTTATGAGAAAGAGAGAGAGAGAGAGAGAGAGAGAGAGAGATAAAGAGAGAGAGAGAGAGAGAGAGAGAGAGAGAGAGAGAGAGAGGCATTTGGAAAGTCGGAATCACCAATTATCATCTCAGCACGCATGCCCACGCGGTCAAGGCGGCACGAGTTTATTACACGAATCTGATCAGTTAATTCCGCTGAAAGATCGCCATAAAGTAATCGTTTTGTTGACGTCGGCGTTATCTGGGGGCACTATCTCCTCAAAAGGTACGGGTTGCGTGTGAGAGAAATAGACGCTTTTCAAAGAGATGCATCTGTCAGGTAGGTCAGCCACGCGCCATATTAACTCCTCTTATCCAATCAGACTTTAATCCTTATGCCGTTTGTACCTCGGGAAATGTGGTCGCCAGCAAGACGCCACGGCACGCGACTTTCTGATTTTCCATCATGCAGGTTGTCATCCGAAAATTATTCTTACAGATACCTCATTTAATTTCCGCGGTGGACATTCTTTTTATCCACTTTGATTGCGTTATCGAAAAAATTTCCTCCTGCACCTTTTTTGTGCACCAGTCAGCAATGGTAAGATATAAACGAATCGAAGGTTACATTATCGATATTGCTGTGGGCGGGTAGAATGTGCTGAAAACATTGGCCTCTGCTGCTACTGCACCATTGGTGGATGATTAGTTCTGGTAAAACGATACACATTTGAGCCAAGTAGTAACTCTTCGACGATGAGTGTCACAGTGTCTTTATTAGTGAGTGGTAGTATACGATCTGAACACTCATTTTGCAGACCGTTATCTGACAGCATATATGAATACGAACAAATTTAGAATTAACTACATATATATTATGTCATGTTTGATACTCTTTGCCTTGGGCAAAACTTTCATGGCAGAGGCAGGTGAACAAGTTAATGACGGTAAAGGTCGAATATTGTGACGAAATGTGTTACCAAGGTCAACAGAACCTGGACGTTGGAGTTTCCCGGCTCTTGCTAACAGATTTCAGAATCTATACATATTTCGAAACTAGGCTTGACAGTCGTGCGAAAATGTCAAGACAGAATTGCTGGAACGTATCAAATGGATACCGTTTTCAACAGCCTTATAATTCAAATGAAGATTAGCAAATCGCAAGGAAGGAAAAAAAAGCGCGTCATAATTTTTAACACAAATTTTTGTTAATCAATATTCAAGTACAACATTTCCTTTAAGCACTGTGATGGAGCTCATCTGCAGAAAATTTCGACGATATAAAGCATAGCGAGGGCGTTAACGTGTCAGTAAAGTTAGGCTCATGATGTGGCATAAATTCAAAATTGCCAACAGTATCTTTCCGAACGTAAAAACCCTTGATGACTCGATTATTGCCTGGAAGCACTGCTAAGAGCTCACTTTTCGCACACGATGGAAGGTAACGCACTGAGATTTAGACAGATTTACAAATGAACATCTGCAATTTGACCAGCCATTAAAGGTAGTCCAGAGGGAGGGGTAGGATATGCTTCTGCGAAAATACCGTGGATCTGGCCTAACACAGTTGTCATGGTTTTATCACAAACTACTCATTATGATTTCCCTCAGTGTAACAGTCTCCATTGTAAATCAAACATGTACATTTTTGTGTCAAAGAAAGGACCCCCATCCAGTTGGAAAGCATTTCAAAGATATTTCACTTTTGGCGTCAATCTGAGAAATCGTATTTCCAAAGTCATGCACGTTCCTAAGTCCTATTTCCAAAGCCATATTTACAAAATCGCATTCCCAAAGCCATCTTCCCAAAGTCATATTCCCAAAGCACTATTCCCAAAGTCCTATTCCGAAACAGCCCAAAACACCCCAAAGCCATTTTCCCACAGCGCTATCCCGAAAGCTGAATTCCCAAAGCTGTATTCCCAAACACATATTCTCAAGTCATTTTCACAAAGTTGTATTGCCAAAGCCATTTTCCTGAAGTCTTATTGCCAAATTCATATTCTCAAAGTGGTATTCCCAAAAGTTATGTTCACAAGGTCGTGTTTCCAAAGACTTGTAATATTTAAGAAAAAGTATTTACACTAGAATTTGTTCCAACTTTATGGGTTAAACCACATGTTTCTCTAAAAGTTTTATTACTGATTCGATAATATTTATAATCAAAACAGCCTTCAGTATGGAGGAGTGTTGCTGACTGGTTTTCGTCTTGAAGTTTGGTAACGTACCAGTCTAAAACTTTATTAAATTCTTCAACGCAACGAATAAGTAAAACAGTTTTTGATCCCGACCTGTACGGGATGCTTTACACTGAATCTGTACTTCTGCAGCAAGGAAACGCAGCCAGGATATTGCTATAAGCGCCAATAATCCATGTAGACATTAATCTTTGCACTTGGTGCAAGTTTTCCATTTTCACGAAATTGTATTCTGTAGGGGACTTTGCGCATACATTTACATCATTCTATGAGATACAGGTTGAACAGAGAGAGGTATACAGCCGATTCCACCAAAAACTTCTGACTCAGTCAAAATTTTAAATCTCATAACAATATTTAGTTTTTATTATTGAAAGTTGAAATTTCGGCACATTTGTTGGCTTATAGCATTTATGAGGTGGCCAAAAATTTTCTTTTCAGTGGCACAAATATATACTCTATAATCGTATTTCTGTTTTTGGCGACTATGAGGAATTGACCTTTGGCACTTATACTGGATTTATTACAATTAAATATTCTGCAGGAAGATGAATTTAGCGGGGCCAAAAATAAAACCTTACCTACCTAAAGGCCCCAAATGACCTGGTCAAAGAAACGAAAGCACGCCATTGTGTACAGCACACTATAATAGGATATAGCACTTCAGTTAAACTATATATATCCATTGTTACTCAAGAAGCACACTTGACAGAGGTGACGAGTTCTATTATTTAAGTGCAATTGTATAATCTGAACTGTCAAGTATTTATACTATTCAGATGATGGTTTTACACGTTTATTATTCCAGACGCCGTTCATGTAGTTGTATGCCGAACTATTCAATGACAATTGTCGCTGTGTAGATGAGTGCTTTAACGTTAGACCTGCGTGCATTCCATTGTCACTTACACCCCCATTTGGTTTAGGAAACAAATTAATGGCTTTGATTATACATCGCTCTATAGCGAAATCATAGCCATTGTGCATTCAAAAACAAGGAGATCTTTGCTCAGACGGTTAACGGTTATATAGTTTGTGAGGTTTAATGACCCAGTAGCCACCTAGCGGAGTGATGCCTCAATTACTGCACCTGCTGTTTTAATGAATGTTTGCATGAAGAAGTCCACCAAAGCTCGTTGACATTTCCATAAGCACCTATCAAGCTGCTGATATTGTTAAGTCAAAGGCCCCTCCTGCACATGGGAATAAACCGATAGCTGTAATGAAGACGTGGCTAAACTTAGATGCATTGTTCCCATGTCGCCGTATACGGAACTAAATAAGAGAGCACATGTGTTTCCGAACACACTTGCCTTATGTGCCCATCGTACACTGACTTAACAAGGTTATTATTGGTGCCATCATGTTGTACAGAGGCATGTACGTGTACCAAAGAAAGGACATTTTTGAAATGAGGCGAATCTCCCTAATGTCAGCAATCATATCCGACAATCATGTACAACTCCTAAACCAGGATAACCATGATAATCGCAAGATCAATTTCTTCTTAGTCCATGAGTAATTTCCAGCTGAAGTACAATAATACGTATATCCGGCGTAGTTTGGTTGCATGAATGCTTATATGACCCCAATCAACGGGCTTACAGGAATTACGTACGGTAATGATACAGACCGCCAGTAATCCTGGATCCTCTGTGCATATTTACCAGCAAAAGTATTATACTTATTCTAAAGTTTAAAAACTTAGAGTGAAGCCATCTGATGTAGTATACTTGACACACTAGTTATTGAATCAATAATTCGTGACGTATTTTGAAATCATCATATGAATACAAGGTATATGTATGCACGACACCTAGGTTTTTTAAACGCCCTAATTCCAGTCACGAATCTTCATTGAAGGTAAGTCACCCTAACGAAGCTACTGGTTCAATGTGATCTGAAGTCAGTGCAAAGAAACAAAGTAAAACTAAGACACTGTAATTGAATGAGGCAGTTCTTATAAAAGCTATAATACTGACGGGTGAAAACCATAGAATCATCATTAAGCGATAGACGCAGCATTCTCATCATGTAAAAACTCCCTTACACACGTCCTAATAGTTTTCCGACATCCCTCATCCAGCTTGTATAGGCTATATCAAAATATTGATTAACTCAAAAGTGCACGAACTGGTGTTGGGTTTAAATACGTTTTCATCTTGCATGCAGACACGCAATACATGCAGTCCCATTAATACTTGTGTTTTCCAGGCTTGCACACAACTGTGTTTTAGTTCCCCGCATATGTTTACATTTAATTATCAATATTCTCCTCGGTTCATTCTCTTCGAAGATTAAAAGTTCCGCAAAAGGTCACAAAGCTAAGTCATTTATAATGTACTAATCTGTTACCATTGTGACGTGGACAATGTATGACAGCATTTGTCTGATTAAACTACTTCTGATTTATCTCACAATTAAATGCTTTAGCGGGTAAAAGGGCTTTATGGTCGGAAAAATGGAATATCAAGGGATTTTACTTGCATGGGATCCAACGCATATTCATGAAAAGAGATTTCGCAAGGCATTAAATCAACAGGCAATACAAAACGTGTTATTGCCAACCTTGAGTCGAAGGTGGTGCATTGTTTTCATGGAGAACAAAAGCATGAAAGCTTTTTTTCCATGTTTAACGTTACACGTATTTCAAAAGCTACCAGTTAAATACAGCAGTTCCTATCAATATGAGCGCCATGTCAGGCATATGTATACAATTCGTCTACGTGGAGGAAGGTTCCAGGTCATTAATCACAAGATCTATGTCCACCATAACATTCGACACATACAGCCAAAGAGCCAAGAAAGTCTTTGACGAAGAACATTATGACAGAGTCATGTAGAAAGAAGCGGTCAACTGATTACTATGATGCTGGGATGACGCAAAAAACGTCCTAGGCAAGTAAGTTCAATCAATGTATGGATTGTGTACCATGCTATTTTTTATGTTGTCGTTAAACAAATACATCTCCATTAAGTACACAGTATAACATTATATGACTTTGAATGCTGTAATCTTATAATGAAACGGAACTGACAGATGATTTCTATGCAGAGAACAGAGAGAAGAGGACCAGAACTTTACTAGGATGAACTATGGCATGTTCACACCATGTATGTCTAGCTCAGCCTTTATTTGATTTTTATCCAATCAAACTGTGTCTTATCAGATGCTGCTTTGAACAATAAGTAAGTAAAAGGCACAGTAAAGATAAATGGCCTAGAGAGACAGTACTACCATCGTTGTTATTTGAGGAAAACATTTCCACCGCCTCATGGTGGAAAACAGGATACGTGAAGTCCTTTGGTGAAGACGCGGCAGTCCTAATAATAAATCATTTCCTGTGTTCAAGAGTGGGATAGCTGGATCGTTTTCGAAGCTTTTCTGTGGCCTATTGAGCTACTGTGCTTGGTGGATATAGTTAGTTAAAGAATGGCAGCTAAAGTCATAACTTAAAGCCCATGAGCGTTAGAATGGAAGGTACTCTACGGCATAGAGTATATCTGTACCATAACACTGTTACAGCTAGACTTGCCACAAGCCTTACTTCAAAGACCATTCGTAAATATGATATACACTAACTGATTCTGTGGGCTATTTCGTCAGTGTCTGACACGGGTAGAAAATAACTTAAACTGTATGAAAGGTGTGATATAGTTTGTTTCATTCTGGAATTAAAGTTTAGGAATAAAGAAAAACTTTCTCACTCGGCCAATATTTTAAAATACCAAACACATGATTTTAGTTGTTCAGCCAGGGATATGTTGGAACAGACAAATTGAGAAACTGCTTATGGTGTATTATCAAGACAGAAATGACATATTCTCTACCAGTCCTATCCGCATCGCTTTGGGGATTAGAGTTCAGTGGAAGACAACAACTTTAAATAGAAGATAATTATTTCTAACTTACCTGGTGATTGCTCATGTCCTCATGAAGTCTGAGCGACAGGTGTCTAGTTCAAGATCCACCACGCCAATGTCATCCATCCCCCTTCTTCACTATATATGATCATCTACTTATATAGGACGAGAGCTTGGAGGATCAAAACAAGGACAATGGCTTGTCAGCTACGCGGCCTTAGTTCAACAGGTAAGCCTTCTGGTGGACTGGCCGGTCGCCTGGCAGGGTCTGGCCGCCTCGCCTCACTGCGGCGCATATTGCGGGGGAGGACCGCGTTTCTCGCGTCCAGCTGTCCCTGACAGCCCGCTTTGTGATAGTTTCCACCCCTGTGGTTGAGGCGATGATGTTCAGCACACCATTTGATCACATATTTGGTGATATTGTTCATAAAATCCCTCGCAAATGCTTTCGCCGTGAATATTTTATGACAACCGACAATTTCCGTGTGACAAAAGCACGGCAGTGGATTCAGAAACCAGTGGTGGGTTCTCAAGAACTTTAACGACGAACTGAAGTGGCATCTCATAACTTACGCATTTATTATTTGAGGGAAATCAATAATATTAAGTCATAGCGGATTCAAAGGGCCAACGGCTAAAAACCATGATTAAACGCCATTAGATCGCGTGGACCGCTGGCCTAGTTTTCATAACAAGGTGTTTCACTGTTACCTGCTGGCTGCGCCAGGCAATGGGAAAGTCGTTAAAATGTGGGAGGAGACGAGCGATCTGACATTTGTTCCACGAAGAAAAAGTTGCGAAAACAACAACGAATAACACGGCTGTAGAGTAAACGAGATCCACTCGTGAGATAATGTCTTTAAATGGTATCCATTTGATGTTCGCCCACGCGCCTGTTAAGCAGAGCGTGGATGTAGTGTGTGTCTGAGTGTCGTGAGCGCATGATATGATCACGTGGCCGTTCCCGCCCAGTACCACCGGGGCCGGGGGAACTGGCTATAACCCTGACACACCTCTATAGTCAGGTGCAAGTTGTTCAACAGGCAGGACGGAAATTCCATTTTCACAATGATTATCTGGTGTGTCATTTTAAAAGGCAAAGTGTGAGTGGAGCTGAAAAGTATTCGATCCCTCGGGCCCTCGATCTACTCAACCAAAGCATACTTTAAAAAGCTAAAGGTGACCTCGACTTCGTAACATGCAGCTTATTACATTTGTTTATTTCTTTTTTTTTAAACAAAATACGCAAACAGTGTGAAGCATTGTCATTGGCTGTAGACATTTTTGAAGAAATAACAAAAGCATTCTGAATGCAAATGTAGAGTTGACAACAATTCAGCATCTTCCCATAAATCATTCTTTTAACCAAAGAACAGTTGGACAACTTATCATTGTATCTTTTAACCATTTGGTAGCACTGATATCATTTCGTATTCCTCCTACTTCTTTATTTATTTTAGAACGACATAGGAAATTTAATTTTTAATGGAATTATTGTGTTTAAAATGAAGGAAAAGCTTTTTGCCTGTGTATACGAATAGTGTGATGTGCATGAATTTCTAACATGTCTGTGACTGACTGACAGGCCTAATGGGTTAGTAATAAGTTACATCTTGTAACAAAGAGTGATCCTGGCTTACAACTCAACATTTCTGCGTGACCGTAGTAGAAAATATGAACCAAATGTGAATTTGATTCCGTTATTTGATATTCTAAGTTAGTTGTGCTCTTTGTGCTATAGAAAGTGACACGCGCTTATTACCTGTCCTAATCCGACCAATGACCATAGAAAGCTGCCTGACCAACGCGATGCCCCAATTGCCGTAACTCCGGGAACTCCGGGCAGTCGTCAGCCATAAACCTGACCGCCGTGTTAAACATGAAAAAAAATTTTTTTTTTCGCTCGGAAAAGTAAATAACAAATAAACAAATAGCTAATAGAAGCATTCATCGTGCAGTAAATTTACGCCAAACGACTTCAGCTTTTCCCATAGTATTCATGCCACTGATGACCCATTCACTTGGGGATTGGTAAACTGTGGGTTTGCACACCAGTTCGTGGAAAAAAAAATTCTGGACTTTGTTAAAAATGGTACATCGTACTTTGGAAAGCTACACTTCCAGAAAGCTATTGTTTTAAATCTGTTTGAAGTTTTTCAGCACGGAATATGCATTTCAGGTGTAAACACGAAAAGAGAAAAAATATATAGTCCCAAATTAAAATCTGCACACCAACATAAGAGCAAAACACAAACAAAACAGAAAAAAACAGAATATAAAAGATTTCAGCTCAGAGAATAAAACCAAAAAAGTCACAGCAGCTTAATAATGAGCAAATGGTCACACGTAACCGATGGAATCCAGCCTCTTGTGAAGTATAATTCATCTAAGGTTTTATTCTAACTGTTCATGTAAGAGGATCTCAAATGTGGTAAATTATGCGTCCATCATCAACATGCCTTAAACAAGCGTAGGTAAAAAACATGCATTGACTGTAATTTTAATTGATCGATCGACGGCTACGTCTCCCGATTTATCCCTAGCCAATGAGAATGCGTGATAGAAAAATACCTTAGTCGACAGCAGTCAAAGCAGTGAGCATGTCCGACAGGCTACACTACACACTCCATATTGTGACATAGGCAGTGATCGGTAATAACGCAGTAAATCACCAATATCCACCAAAAGTATGTCAAGATATTAATAAATGTTGAAATAGAATTGTTGCAAATTTTATGAGAATTTATCTATCCGATTCTCTCATATCCGATGATAAATGATAGAGTTATGATTGGGTTTAATTATACATGTATCTCAACCCTAATGCCGTCCTTTTTATCGCTGTTGTATGCGTAGCCTTGTATGGTGATCACTTGCCCGCTACCTTGGTGTATATAGCCAGTTGGTATCCAGACCGTTTTGTCTGCGGGCTAGCATTTGCTGTAGTCCATAACCGGAACAGCAGTGTGGAAAGAATGAATCTTGTGACACACTCCTGCGATTTACCCCAATACCAGATATTCGTGTAAATGTGAATGTGTGAGGGTAACTGAGTTAAATTGATTTGGAGGGTAAAACTGAAAGTGCCTCCTTGGCATCCCAGGTGTACATTTTAAATTTGTACATACGTATGGTTACCTATATTTAACTGGAAATATATATTCAGGGCATCAGCTTTTTAACAATGCCTTGGCAAAGATACATTGTCAAAATTTATTTATACATGTGGATAATCTGATTTAAAACTACAAATTTACAAGAAAACAAAACTCACTTTCACAATCAAAAACTATTGTAACAAAACTATGTAACAGACAATTAAATAAAAAAAGTTTTGAAAAAAATATTAATTCTAGGCCGAGTCCATGGGACTACTTCGCCTCAGTGGCAATGCGGTATACAGCTGAGAAAAGATACCATCTGGTTTGATCATACATGTATAAACTATAGCACACTCAGAAAAACGCCAGTAGCGTCGGTGGACTGGTGTAAACAAGAATGACATTTTTATCTGACAGTCTTGATTGTCTGGTGTATTTGAAATAATATCCCTAGAGACTCGTTGTCTCTCCCGAGAGAATTGCCATGTGGTTTAGCAAGCTGAATCCAGTGTCGAACCGAGTTAGCTCCCTTGTTTTGTGCGGCCGTCAATCACTGGCTCGTGGGAGCGGTTATCTCTCCGCTGTAGTTCAGTCGATTTATTGAAAGTCAGTGATCTAGAATTATTTCACATGTGTCAAATTCTTAATGGAATGAATCATTTCATAAAACACACAAGAACATACAAGAGAATGAGGATGACCTGGGAATGGGTAATGGTAAAAACAGAACCTGCCTTCAAGTTTTACATGTTTTAGGTATTCATATCATAAATGAAATCTATATTTTTCAGCAAATGTTTGTAATTAATATCCACCTCAAATAAAAAATAAAACTTACGGGAACTTTCATTCTGTATGTTCATATGACCAATGGGGGCCTTTTCACAGGAATGACAGAAAAAATTTATAAGACCATATGTTTGGTTAAAGGGAATTAAGCTCAACAGAATACAACTTTTGAGATCATGTAAAGAGAGTAAACAGTTTACAGCATACAGAGTAAAGCGCCTACCCCTAATTCAGGTAAACCGGATGCAGACACTCTCATTAAAGAAAACTCCGTTGGTTTCGAATATTTAGTCCATTATCATCAGTAGACCACTCTCTAATAATTGTTTTGGGGGGCGTTTTTTTTCCACGCAGACGAAACATATTCATGTGATCAGTTTTCAAAGGTTTGTTCATGTTGATAGCCATGACTAAAACCTGTATTAAGCCATTCCCTGGCTAGTAAGGTTTGGCGATTATGTGTGAGGCTGTATCATATACACCCATGTTCCTTTGTAATTGCATCCTAACCCTCCTAACAAGGATGGAACCTTTTTCTTTACGATGATCATCCAGGATTCGTGCTGTAACTGTATACACGATAAACATGAAGATTGATAACCTCACCAGGACGCGCTACGCTCTGTGATCAGTTGGACAGAACTGCTTGGTCATGGTTAGTTCAGGGCCATTAGGCCATGGGAATAGTGCAGTTGTGTTTATGTGTAGGCAGCCATTGCAGTTTAACGAGTGGGCATTGGGGTTTAAACAAATGAAACCACGGTTATTGTTCATTGATTCACTTAATTGAATCAGTGGTGGCGATCAGCGAGAGGAGCTTGACAGGACACAGAGTATGCGTAGCGCTTCAACAACCTGACTGACTGGCTCTAGCCCCACTCCAACGCCATTAATTCCAAAGGTTGTTTGTGGCGAACTCACCCACGTTTTACAGGCGGGATTTCACGTTGAAGGTTTGGCCAAGTAACAGGGCGTCTTCCCTTTGTGAAGTAGTGTCCATGACGACAAGCCTATCCTGTCTCGTCTATGTCCATCAGTTATTTATGTCTCCATAGGCTACTGTTACCCCTGCCCGTGAGATCACAAAGCGCCGCTTCAGTTCAGTGATCCACAGACCAGGGTATCTGGGGATGGGGTGGGGCATGTTTGTTTGCCTGCTTATAACCCACAATAAGGTACACCGAGGGAACGCCTTTTAGTAACCTAATTGTTTTACTCTCTGGAATGCCATTTATAATTTACAGCATCTCGCCAAATAGTGGCCTGTGTACAGGTGTGAATGATTCTATGCGACGTTCACGATACTTTGCCTAAATATATAACAATTACAGCGAAGTCCAGCATAAAGCCAATGCCTATAAGTAACTCACCAGTACATGTTGCGTAGCCTATTCTATACACAACTAGTCGTCGACTTATTGCCAAACACGGCATTGCGGATAATGCTCTCGCCATATTTATTTATTCATTTGATTGGTGTTTTACGCCAAACTAAAGAATATTTCATTTATACCGCGACCAGCGTTATGGTGAGATGAAAACAGGCAGAACCTGGAGAGGTCTTTCTCTGGAGCTTCTCACGTCTTACGACCTGAGAGGAAACCAACATGAGCTAGGCTTGAACTCACAGCGACCACACTGGTGAGAGGCTCATGGACCATTGTGCTGCATTAGCGGTCTAGCCCCCTCAGCCAAGCAGGTCCCGCTCCGACAATAACTGGTTTCTTCGTCAATGTTTGGAATGATATAGCTTTCTTAGTAGTTTCTCTTGACTGGCCACACCGTTCATTTAGACATACCAAAATCTATCACATTGTGTTGAAAATACTTTTCCGGGGCAATATTCCTACTTTATATTTCGTGAAGATAAAATAATTGTCCAAATCATAATTCAGAAAGTAAATCTGGGTGAAATATCATAAGAGTGTGCTGATAATAACATTCATGAATGTTTCGATAACAAAATCCCGAGTATTTTGACAAAAAAGTACCAGTAAGCTGCATCGAATACATATCGTTCTTTTTGATATTGGTCTTTCGATGGTTATCACGAACCGTCCAGTCTGGTAAACGGATGGTATTACAATGTCTGCTTCGACGCCCATATTCTGTTTGTAGTGGTATTTCCTAACGTTAGAAAATATTTACTGTGGATATCCCGTTGCCCATGTTTAGCACTTCATTCCCCTGTTATGCACCCAAATTAATACACGCCGTGCTCCATAACTAGGGGGAAATCATCATATCCGTATCATCAGGCAAACCAAGAGAGCTTCAATCGTTTGACACTGGCGAACCTTTATTCTCTTTCTCAGATCTGGCCTCGGCAATATTGTTAAGAACAGAGATCAAGATTTTCCCGAACAGGATGATTGGGTGTCATGGGTACGACACATTGCGACGAAACTGAACGCCATACCTATATTACTGTTCCAGACCTCCACTTTGAATTATCTAATTTCCTATGTGTGCTTTTCGGCTGAGGAACACAAGTAGTGGAAAGGGAAATAAGATACTCTCTACAGCTTGAACCGGAATCCCTAATCGCAAGAAACTCCGACTGAACGTGACAAACGCGAAGACATCAGGCCTGCATGAACTTCCTGCACTGCTCTGTAAGGCAGGAGGACTCCCATGAGCAACCACATAAGACAAATAGACCTGTAACAGCCGGACACGACGTATGGGCTTCACTCACACAACCTACACAACGTCTTTATGATTTATTAACTAGGTCTTCTAGATTTCACATTAAACGGCATTCCATGGGAGAGTGGTTAGCGTGTTAGCGGAGAAAATTCACTCCATTATCGCCATTCTGCTGGTAATCGTTGTTTAAGTGAAATATTCTTGGGTACGGCGTGAAACTTCGATCAAACAAATAAGTAAACATTTAAGAACTACAGAACAGTAATGCTGTTTTGGAACCCTGTCGACTTGTTCAGTGTCATATAGACTTACAGACTACAGATCAAGTGAATAGTATATCTACCTTTCAAAGCATTTAGGTGCAATAAAATAGATAAGTTCCTCTGGAGTTTTTCCACTTAACTCAGTTTGGCTTTCGGTCGGCAGATAAGATTTCTGACATCTGGACCATTCGCTTAATGACGGCCTTGAGTTCAAAACATTGTGGACTTTTCGCTTGATGTCGCAACTACATCCAGTGTTACAGAACAATCGATATGGCGAACCGATGGCATAGATATGCGGCGTAAAATGTATTTTTAAACACGCACACGCGACACCGAGGTTTCCGACGACACAGGCATCCATTCCTTGTACAGGGCATTTTACATATAAGTAAATTATACAGTTATATCTTTATGTGGCGTGAGTGTGTGGGCTGGAAATATAACAGAAGTGGGACGGATAGTCACAGTCTCTATGTCTAAGCGTCCAAACAGATATTAGAGTAAAAGGCGTAAATCATAATGGACGTTCGCAAAACGAATTTCCAAAACAGGTTTCGACACAAACCACCAAACAAATCAGAAAGTACATAATATAAGAAATTAGGATTCATTCCTGCAAAGAGGAACTGTTAGTTTTCAATGATGAAGTCATGGCGCATATTGTGTTTAAGGACAATGGATTAATTCATAATCAAATCACTAACCATGTTGTATGAAGTTCATATGTTGTCGATGATCAATCTGTGTATCTGAGTAGCACTGATTTTGCAACTCTGGGCCACGTATATATATATATATGTATCCCCGAGGTATAGGCTGTCGCTGTTTAACAAAACCGACTTGGAATATCAAAAACTTAGGCGCCATTCATAAACCGGTCATTCACCATAATAGACACGAATTTAAGCTCCGAAAGAGACTTTCATATATCAGTGGTCAACCAGAAAGTTCCTGCTCAGTAATCACAAGACCAGTTTAAAAAAACAACATTAAATACAAAGAATTTCGGTATGCGCCAAGCAATGTTCAGCGATCATCAGCTTTTGTTGACATTGGAAAGGCACTAGGACCGTAGCAGGTGCGAAAATTTAGTGCTTACCAATGCCAATCGCATATCATGGCAGGTGATATATCCCTGTCAATCCAGATCGTGAATCTGTCTTCATCAACTGTTCATATACAAACTGTGGCGATTTCATTAAACACCATGCATATTAGTAGTGGAATACGTGGCCCAGAGATATTGTGTCATTTTCATATGGAACCGAGGTGCAGCGCCTCACTACATAATAAGTAAAGGTTCCTTCTTTGTATGTAGTGAGGTGCAGCGACTAAGTACATAATGAGTAAGAGTCCCTTCCTTTTATGGAGTGGGGTGCAGTTTGGAATGTTCTGGGATGTTCGGGAAGAAAAAATGTTGTGGAATCGTGTACTGTTGTGTGTGAAGCTTGTGGAAAGTTGTGGAAAAAAAAACAAAAAAATCCAGGAAGGGGTGACAGGTGAAGTGGTGACTGAAGGTGAGCTGTGGTATATTGTATAAAGGTCAGTCCATGTTACATAACAAGGTAGAAGTTATGAATGTACGGGATCAATGGAAGTGAATTCCCTGTGGTAGTAAAAAATTTTGGGAAATCCTCTGCTGAGCTTACCTGACCTTGAACTTGTCATGCGACGTCGTTGTGTGAGACGTCACACGAGGGGGAATCCCCACCTGACCTCCTGTGGCGTATGTGTGAAGGTTGTAGGAAGTTCTGGAAAAATGGCTGTTGGTTCGTACTGAGAATAAACAAAATGGTCTAGAATGATCCATATGAGCGTCTGTGTGTGTGGGTAATGAGTCATTCGTATGTTTGCCGCTTAGCCAATCGTACACGCAATGGAAGTGTAGGCATTAGACTTGTGATACATAGATATGTAGTTATAGCTATAGGTACAAGCCGAGTATGGGACTCCTCTGTGATTTGTGTTGGGGTGTGCTTGAGCATTGTCGAAACCTAAATCGAGAGAAGCGTGAAGCTCACCAGTCGGAGAGACCTTGGTATAGTTGTCAAAACTGTGATCGACAGTTCAAACGGATGTCAAACGTGAAACGGCATCGTCGGATGCAGCACGGAGACCACACAGAAATGGGAGAGCACACAACTGCAGGTTTTTTCGTACTGCTATTATCATATAACATACACCACGGCATGTCGTGCAGGTTAGGGAGAGGCGTGATGTTATATATTGTACATGATCGTAAGGGAATGTTCTTTGTATGTAGTGTTATAGTGCATCATAAGTAAAAGGGCTTGACTGATTGAGTGGATGGGGCGGAGCGCACAACATTTCCGAGAATGTGTATGTGTGTAGCTAACATTATGAATGAACGGGATGCATGGAGGGGTGGGGCTGACCTTGGGCTTGTCATGCGATGTTATGGTGTGTGACGTCACGCGTGGCGGGGAAATCCGGGGGTCGATCGTCTGCTGGCTCTTTGATTGTCAGGCTATATGCATACTCACATACATTCACTCCTACACAATGGACAATCACAGAAAAATAAATAAATAAATCAATAAATCAATAAATAAATAAATATACATGCATAGATAGCAAAAGAGATTGTGCTCAGAATGAAAGTTCTCTTTCAGGAGAGATAAGGTGGCCCTGAAAAGGAAGTGTTTATCAGTCGGGCCCGCTTGGTGGAGACTTGTAGCTTGTAGGGAAGTATATGCCCTCCTTTATGTCCCGAAATTGCGTGGTGCTGGATGCTTGTGTTTCCACTCCTGTTCAACCCTCACCCTGAAGAGTAGGCTCCACGCTTAATCTGTAGTTTCCATGACTTGGCACAGTTTCGCATCTCGGTCTGGCCCGTCGGGTTCATGTATTAGACGTGGTATATGGTGTCTGAAGTTCACCGTCGTGTTCACGGTGCCCTGTGAACACCGCTACCCCGA
Source organism: Acanthopleura granulata (assembly GCA_016165875.1). Taxonomy (NCBI): domain Eukaryota; kingdom Metazoa; phylum Mollusca; class Polyplacophora; order Chitonida; family Chitonidae; genus Acanthopleura; species Acanthopleura granulata. The sequence continues at coordinate 46,435,754 of JABBOT010000080.1, read as the reverse complement.
ACTTACCCTTTGAGTTCTATGGCAAATTTAATCAACGGATTCATACTTCACAAATGGCAGAGTGAGTCAGCTGTGAATGCTTGACGCCGGACTTTTATAGGAATCAGGAGGATTCTGATATTTTTAGAAAATGCGGAGCGCGTTCCGAAACGAAAGCAGGCGAGAGGTCCGGTAATTGGGTGTGCTGCCGGCGAGATTGTTTATCAGCACGCGCCAGTCAATTAGGCGGCCAACTCCCGCAGCGTGAACATCGGCTTGAGCTAGGTATAAGACTAATAAACACATACACACATACACACACAGGCTTTCACGATGCATCAAAAAATATAAATGAAGAAAGAAAGAAAGAAAGAAGTAAAATCCAAGTGCTGTCTCTAAACATATTTTATTTATTGACTTATTTCATTGGTGTATTACACCGTCCTAAGAATGTTTGACTTATACGACGGCGGCCAATATTATAGTGGGAGGAAAACGGGAAACCCAAGTATACTTTATATACTTAAGTATATATATATACTTAAGTACAAGTACAGTTGTCATGATGAAATCGGCTTAGTTTTTATGTTATAATTTATTTTGCTAATCTGTGCTTTGTGTGACTTTAGAAGTAAGGAAAGAAATACGACGCCTTATATTCAGTGATGTTCATCTCATCCATGTCAATGCCAACAGCGGAAAAAAACATTTCCTTCGCGCGGCAAACAAATGTTGATTTCACATGGGCCAGGTTCAGGCTTTAGCTGAGTACCACGGCTGTGCCAGTTGGAATTTTTTCCATGTGCATGTCCTTTCAATCACACTGCGGCTGTGAGAGCTGTCAGAAAGCCATCCAGAAGGCGTACAGCAATGTATTCATTCCCCGCGCTGGTATCAATGAACATCCATGAATGAAAGAAGACGTGTGTAAATATAGACAATGAGGTGACGCACGTCATGTATGTCAGTAGGTCAACGGTTGACTGCCAACAAATGTATACATACAACACATGGCTGTTATGAATGAAAGCCGTCATAAGTATGTACATATAGCTATTTAGATATATAGTTTATATATGTATGTGTATTAAAGGCTTCTATGAGTACATAAGTAGGACAAGGGACCTGTGAGAATGCATGTATTTCTAGGGAAAAACGTGTCACGAAGAGAAGGAGGTACTCAAAGTGAGTCTGATAAATATATAGACACACACGCACACACCATACATAAAAGACGCTACTGGTCAGACGAGAAAGATTCTTTCGGCATTATTAGGGTGACCCTGAAAACGGTCGATGGGTAGCTCAGATGGGTATTTGTTTTGGAGGTCGGTCGGTCGGTCAGTCGAGTCACACGGTACTAGAAATTCCCTGGAGATTCATAGCCACCCCGATTGGTGCTGCTGCTATTGCTGCTGCTGCCTTGGCCCTGGCTATAACGTGGACGCTGTCGGATTGAATGCTGACACGTTTGAGCCGAACCCATTCACACCTCCACCCGATGTGTTACCACAGGAGCCAGCATTACAGAAGGTATATTAGCACCACGGGCGGGCTATTCAGCAACATTTTCCTCGCTCTTGGCATTTGTGGCTCACTTATAATTTCAGGGTCATGGGATTGTATCCCTTAGGCACGTATCTGAAACAGCGGTTTCTCCACCAGCTTGCGTCGTTATGTGTCAACTTATCCCACGGATTTATTCTGGGTCACCGTACCAAGGCTCGAGTGATCCCTCAACCCCGAGACATACAGTCCTACTAGGACGAAGAGACAGAGACACTGGCCGGTGACATGTTGACCACGGATGCCCTGGACAGGGCACGGCAACAACGCCCTAGTAGCAAATTGCTCGTGCACACCGTGACCAACGTCTCGTTCTTTGTTAACAAAGTCGTACTAGTCCCATTGGCGCACCGGTGCAGCTTTCGGATTATGTGAAGAAGAGGAAGGACCTGCACAGCATGTTGAGTGGCAGCAATGGAGCTTACGATGAACACTTGTTTCTGGCCGATGGCTAGCCTTTCACCTAAACAACGCCCAAATACTGTAATGTTAAAGACAAGGACTATTTACAAAAGTACTTGAAAGGTATATATTTCCAGGGGATTCTCTAACTGCACTGGATTTTGTTGGCACATTGCTTGAGGTGAACATTCTTGTGTATGAACTGGTCACGGCTGAGCAGAGATTATGTGCTCAGATCCTCTACCGTACCATCTGTACCAGTGTACCATTTTAGTGTGGTGAAAGATATGTCTCTGTGCGCCCGGTCCTTTCTGTGCAGGGTCTCCCGTAAAGTCTTTTCCCGTCAATGGGAGTTGAAACGCCACTACCAGACCTGTGCCGGTAGCATCAAATTCTGCGACATAACTACTCCTCTGCTCCTCCTCGCCTCATCCAAGACCAACTATTGAAGACGGGGTGGATCAGCGACCTTATGGTTTTGTGGAGTGTGACATTCACGTTCCTCGTTATTATCGACCTTTGCTGAATGTCCACCCATCTTTAAAAACATAGATGCCCTCTGGACGATATTGGACCCACCAGGGCGGTGTTTACTAAGGCCAATCACCTAAAAAGCGAGCCCCGTCGGATGCTGATCGGCAGCTTGTTCGGGACAAAAACTCTCTTGGGTACGGCTCTGCTGACTTGGTTTTTGGCCCACGGACTCGTGGTGACTCGAGTGTATCAGACCGTCAGGTGACCCAGGCAAGGTGATGTAAATCCCAGCAAGGTGTTTATTGTTGAGACTATGAAACTGTTGGTCAATTCCGGATACAGGTTACAAAAGGTTAGGATATTGCTCATTTCGGACTTGTGCCATAACATCGAAGAGATTTACGAGGATGCCTACGATGTGACATGAAGCAAGGAAACCATCCGTTATAATTTATCCTTGCAGATCAGCTGCATGGTCTACCAGTATGCAAAACCCCGCATGCTGGAATTTCATCGCCTAACCTTTGGACCATTCTGACTGGCAGTACTGTGAAATGGACATCGACTCGGCTTACATGGCATAATCTGATCCCAGCTGGGAGTCCCCGGTCGAAGCAGAGCTACGGGAGGCTTAGGCGTGACCTCTGGTTACACCGATGAGACCATTATCAAGACAAGCGCACGTCGGGCCTCTTTAAACTGGGGATGCCATTCTCGGTCTCTGCTCCGAGAAGTATTATTGCTACGACGAAGAGAACGGGAATGGGGACAAATGTTTGTGCAAAGGGGTGAGCGGTCGGCAAATGGAGAAAAAAACATGTTCATAAAGTGCAGCCGGCGTAAACCGAGGTATGCTTGTGCTCGCAGGCACAGCACAATAATGCCTTCACCTATTTCTACGGCAAGCGGAAAGTCTTGAAGGATGATGTGAGCACGACATACATAGACATTTAGATGTCATTGCCTGTCTCGACTTCAAAAGAACATATATGTAACTAGGCCAAAAGTAATTTCTAAAAATAATGAGAATACAAAAAACATTACCCACCTGTCACCAAAGACTGTGACATGAGTTTATCAGTTACTATGCATGCGAAAAAAAGTGTCATCGACATTCCATCGATTTCAGTTTGTCCAAGTGTCTTTCCATGATACTTGAACACTTCGGATTAATCAGCCATTTTCAGAAGTTTACCAGTTTTTGTCTTCTCTATGGTAGAATTCATGACCTAATAGTAGTTCTTATGGTTATTTGTGCAATGGCCAAGGTGTTAAGTTATCCATTCAAGTTGGTTTGGACTGATATGCATGACCTGTAAAATAGATTGTTATGTATACAAGCTTATCCAAACTTGGCCTTGAAATACATCAGTATGGAAGGCAAATAAATGTGAGTTTGTTTTCACTTTAAAAAAAAAAGAAAACTAAGTATTTGATGCTAGAGGCTCAAACTTGGCTGAAATCACCCTATGGCAGCATAAAATTAGAATTCAAAAATTTTACGATGTATGTATTTCATAACTTAATTTGGATTACAATTTTACGCTAAATCCCAAAATCGCTTTGCGAAAGAGGCCCCAGTGCTGTCTGCAGTCATCATGCCTTGTATAATTTTTCTATTTGGTAAATATTTTGAGAACAAAATCGATATCAGTTAACGTAGTCGTGGCTATGTACTGTTGCCTTTATCAGATTTGGGAACTGCAGATTGAACTTGTCAGTCTTGTTGTTAAGTGAGTCATAGGACCGGACAGCCCACTTGCCAATAGTAAAAAATAGTACAGATATGCAAAGTTTGATGTCCTTACCTCTATATTTGCTGATGTGTTCTATGCTGTTCTTGCTATATTGCTACCAAGCATTGTTCAGTAGCCTGCATTTGAGTATATCATACTTTTATTGATAATTTTCAAGAAATAAATATTTTATACTTACTGTAAATAACTGGACAATTATTTTGTAATACCACAAATAATATATGATGTACTGAATCGGTTGAAGATGTCAGTCAGCTATAAACTTCAAACCTTATTTGCATGTAAGCCATGCTATCATATTAGAAGGAATAAAATCATTTTCTCCGTAACTCTAGGTACTGAGAAATGTCTACAGATATTGAGCGTGAACTCCTGAACAGTATTGATAGCTATATTTATAACCACGCGAGTTATCACTGTATTAAACGGAACACCGACCTAAAAGCCATAAGTTATTATGGTAAATATGCAGTTCCAGTGACACTGTAAAATATTTCATATTTTTCGATTCACCAAAAATATGGTTGCGTGAACCACCATGATACTTCGCAATAGATTAGAGCTTTCCAGCTTGACATTAAAGAAGCACAAATGATTTTTGTTCACGTAATCATATTTTTATTATGATGGGAATTCTCTCGGTGAGACGCCTTAAAATAGCATCCAGAGATATGTATACATTTTTACCAGTGAACTGATGGTCTACTGACGTACATGGCAGCCTACGCGTCACTCTATTTTTACTCACGCCTTCAGACATTGACGGCTTTCATTCGTCACGGCCAGAGATATGTATACACTTGTTGCAAGAATGATACGCGCCGCGTCACTATCTACATTTACACACGCTGTTCTTCATTCATGCTTGTTCACTGATACCCAGCGAGAGACATGGATATATAGTTGTGCGCCTGCTAGATGACGGACATACATACTTTGTTCGGCCTCCGGTTGGAGTTTTTGTTTTCTTCTATTAGGCGAGATAGGCTTAAGATACAAGATTTATGGGGTTTGAAAGACCGTGAATCAGCACCAATAACAGATCGTGAAAATAAATCATCAATCAGACCAACATCAATTATCTCTCTAACCTCTGAGTCACAAAAAAAACAACAAAAAACAAACTTACGCTATCAACCATCAAACAAGGTCACGCCCTAGGCCAGGTAAGCCCAGCCCAGGATTCTCAAAATTTTCTTTTTACAAGGATAGGGGATTCCCTTCCATTCATCCCGTCAATTCATAACTTCTACCTTATTATGTAGTATACACCGCACCCATTCAACAATACCTTCAATTTTATTTTTTCCAAATCTTTTCACCACCACAACACACAATTCCACAACAATTTTTATTCCAGAACATCCCCATCTGCATCCCACTACATAAAAGGAAGGAAATCTTACTTATTATGTGATGAGGAACTACTCAATACATAAAAGGAAGGAGTTCTTACTTATTATGTAGTGAGAAGCTGCACCTCACTAGACTAAAGAAAGGAGCCCCTCTTAACCGTGTATTGAGGCGCTGCACCTCCATTCCATATGAAAAAGACAAAGTACCTCTCGGCCACGCTATACACAACTCATATTCTATCTCTATGATACAACTGACTGGTTGGCAATTTATCTCTAGCCAATGATGAAGCGCGATAAAAAACACTTCCGTCAGGGCGGGCATATGGTCCGTCAGGCAACACTAACCCGTTCCAATTATGACACATGCAATAATCAGTAAAATTTGAAAAGTCCGAAAACCATGACAAAATATTAAAATAAACATCCTAATATATAAGAATATCGAAAGCTTTTAGAAAATATACGAAAATATACGGATAATATTCTTGCATATCAGAAAATAAATGAAAGAGTTATGATTGAGTTAAATAGTATGCTCTTAGTAGGCACAATCTGTTATGATTATATAACACAACCAGGAAAGAAATATGTTTCGAAAGGTAACTGAACAGTGGCTTAGTTGCACGTTAGGGTAAGCATGAATGATATTTTCATATGACAGGCTTGATAATCTGGCATTTTTTCAAATAAAATCCCTTGACGGTCATTGTCCCTCGAGGGACAAAAGCTATATGGCTCAGTTCTGGAATACCTAGTCGCCGTCAAAGCTGACGAAAATTATCTCCGTGGTTTTGTGTGGTTGTGGTTCACTCGCCTGTCGGAGCGATTAACTCCGCCGTCGATGGGTCAATTATGAAGCAGGTCACTATTATAGGTTCTGAGAACTCCAAATTTACACACAAAACAATTATATTTATTGCGAAAATTAAGAAATTTAGAGCGAATACGCTTGTTGGAAGATCCTTGGCATACTAGCTTTTGTAGTTGTAATTTGTGACGAGGATTGAAATCTTACTCCTGCACACAGATCTAACAAATGTTACAAGGCCAGTATATTGATACTGAAGACATGATACTCAACGTCGTCAAAATCAACACTACATTTCTTATCTCAAAGTGGCGTGATATGAGCCTGTTCTTATCTTTAAACAACTATAAAACTCTATATATTGGAACCCTATTTCACTAAGCTAAGACTCAAGCCTTATGCTAAGACTTATAACATACGACGTGCTAGATACTTCTACTTCCATTCACAAAACAATACTATCTATGCTTTACTGCCTACCGACTGGCGAAACTTAGGGTTTATCACGTCTGATAATAATTTACGACTTGCACTTGTTAATGAAATATAATTCCGGATGTATCATTTGGACAGTCACCCTACGGGTTCCATTCTGAGTCATGTAAAAATCAGAATAATCGGCTTGAGTAGCTACTTGTATCGTTCTGTATTATTGTTAAGTACGCACCTACAGCATTTGTCCACCAACTCCTATAGGCGGGAGTTTAATAAGAGTGCTTTTCTTTGCCCGGTTTCCTCCCACCGTAATGCTGATCACCGTCGAATCAGTTAAATCCCCGGGAGTTCGGCATAAAACACCAATCAAAGAAATATGTAAATCAAGAGTGCGGTTTCTCAAAGAAAACGCTCTATGTTTCCCTAACTTGATCGAATATGGAGGCCATATGTCGTACTGTGCAGATCATATGTTGTAATGTGCAGACCATATGCCGTAATGTGGAGATCACATTTATATACAACCTGTAAGCTATTCGCGGGCTACTTGTTTGACATCTGAAGTGGGTGTCATGTCCATAGAATGTCAACTGTTTGTCTACATGGAAAAAAAACACTGCTTTTGTCTTACATGTTGGCAACTTTATTTGCAATTCATGTATTATTTCTTACATTTTCGTTTTCGAACTGGTGTTTTAGGTTGTTTGGAATTGGGTCCTGCTATTCTGGACTTTATGGCCCTTTTATAGTTTACTAATTATATGTACGAATGTCGGACACTTATATTCAAAATGTCGACGGTTCTTTTAAGAGTAACAATTGTAGTGCGGTGTAGGAAAGTCAGTTTCGCAAAGAAAATGTTGTCTCTTCTGCTGCCATCCTTCTCACATCTGGCTTAATTATAACCTGTTACATTTCCAGGAAACGTATGATACTGTGCTGCTTTTTGAAAAGCCCATAAACACACAACTCTAACATTTGGGTTTGACAATAAATCTTTGGTTATTATGGTACAGAAGGCAGAATCTCATGATCAAAGTTATATATGTTTTCTCCGATATCCGTTGTATGATGTGAAGGTCACCGCATTTCAGCAGTGTTAATTTATGATGTGAGGATGTGTTTTCACATTTGGGAAAAGTTTGAAGGGAATTAACTCTTGCCGGTTTATTCAGAGAGATTTTGAGTGGGTATAATAGGTATAGGAGCTGGGATTTTAATGTATTTGTAATAACAGCTTTAATTATATCTGAAAGTTTAACACTAAAGAAGCAATTAAATAATTCGGATAATTCTAGTCTTTTCTTCGTATAATGATAGTTTCCACAAGTATAATACACTGGGTACTATTCCTCCGGTGGTTTCAGTTGTGACTGGGGACCCTCTATTTTTACCACAGACAAATGTAAACACTTGGTGACAGGTGACACTATTACTGACAATAGTAATGCAATGTCTTTAGAAATCTGACTGTGGATACTGTGTTACCGGTTAACAGTCCGGGCTGTAGACGGTCATCGACAACGACTTGGATGGTTCGCCTACTAAAGAATATCTTTGCCAAAAAAGAAAGAAAGGTTCTTTGATCCCGTGAAAGCATTCCTAAAAGTGGTTGAAACGAGAGAAAATAGATGCTCCAGTACTTAATTCTAGATCCAGCTTGTTCAAAATAAGTTGTATTTATATTCCAACTTAAAGGCATTCTTCCTATGTCTACGGCTTAACAAGTTTTGAGAGATTCCTTTACACAGTGGGTCATTGTTGCCGTGGACAAATATGCTAACAATATAATCTTTATTTAATTGTTATAGTCATATCCTTATAAAGGAGCAAATTTAACCCCCCAAAAAATCCATGTACTATATATATGCTATTATACATGCAGTCTCTCTTACGCTTTACCTTTAGATTCTTTTTAGTCACTTTGCAAACTGGTGTTTTTACATTTGTTTTGACAATGGATCTCACGATTGTCGCCTTGGAAGCTCTCTTCGTCGCTTATGAAGAGCACACGGATGTCGGGGCTGGGGAGAGTGTAAGCATGGTGCACATTTTATATCATCACTGCATGAACAGCTGCAATAAAAGTGTAACTGAGATACTTCATACCCTTTCTTGCTTTATGACATAGTACGAATGTAGACCTTTCAAGGTAAAACTTGTGGACTTCGTGCTAGATACTTCTACTTTCATGTAGCTATCTCTCGCTAAGAAAATATATATTTTTAGAGACAGTGATGCTAAATTTAATAATGAAACTGATGTTTGTTAATTATACTTTGGATTATGCTTTACTGGTTTAGGGGGTAAACTGTGATTTGCATAGTTCGCTTAGTGCCGGTGAGTGCGTCCAGGATCATCGATCAAATCTACGATACTTGCTGACAGGGGCACAATTGATATTTTACCAGTAACTGTCTGAAATTCGATCCCATCGTTATTCTATCGTTATTTTAACGGATTGCTTTGGCCAGTGTTTTAGACTTCTTCCAGGAAAATGCTTGTACACCAGGCCAGTATTCTACTACCGAATACAAAATGCTACAGTATGTTTAATAGGCTTATTGAGCTTTGTTGTTTAATGCGCAGCGACGCGGTTAAAAACTTCTCAGTTTTTCAGCACTTGTCTAATAGAACGGCTGAGAAAATGTGCTTCCCGTTTTTTCTAAGAGACATATTTCAGTCACTTCTGTGTAAAGTCGAACTCCCAAATATCTGGTTTTTCCCTTGATCCTCCAAATATGGCCATAAAGCCACCGTTATACACATGATCCAGTTTCTGTATTCCCGAAAAATATGATAAAGTATCAACTTTTCGTCAGTGGACATCAGCCGCGTTGAGATGCAGTAATGACAGTAGAGTTCAAACGTTTATCAGTCCTCAATAGAACATATCACATAAGAACAAAGTTAAAGGTATTAAAAAGACAACATAAAGCTGTAAATAGACAATTGGAAATGTCTTTATTGGGTTCTGCGTTTTACAGTGTCATTAATGTTTTTTAAGCAAGGAAACGACTGAGATGTTTAAGATAGAAGGATCTTAACTTGAAACGGAACTTTCTAAGAAATAATCGGATGTGGTAAACTAGTCGTAGAAACTGATGTCTTCTGCCCTGTTTTCTTGTTTTCGGAGTTGCAATATGGCGCCTGTCTATGTTAACTTCCGGTCTTGGCCTAATCCTCATAGGCCTCTTCCTCTTCGCCTTCTGAGCTGAAAAGACAAAAGAATACAACTTTATGAGACATCCACAACGGGATGTTGATAAAAAAACATAAAGTGACAATCATAATGGATGGTTTATTGGTATTGAATGAATAGAAAAAGATAACATCCCGTGGAAATACAATGATCGCTAATATATAAAGGGAAAGTGCATATGAAGGTGCTAAATCGTATTCAATACAGTATCCCAGGTTTTGCACACAATTCTTTTACGAAATGCTGCAATGTTATGACATGTTATAGGTAGGAAAGCAGTTTTAAAAGAGAAAAACACAAAACAGACTGGTAGAACAATTGCATGAAATAAAGTAAAGGAAGTAAATTTGTAGAAAGGAACAACGATAATTCGTCGATATATCTAAACTGGTCGACAAATGTTCAAATGAACACGTGAACAAAATACTGAAATAAGGTGCACCATAGCGGAAATGTAAACACGTTTGTGTAGAGTCGAGTAATAAGGTGCATGAGGAAAACATGTGGAAACCAAAGAGCCATGAGTGAGTAAATCCGTTCCTTACCGTTTTCTCTCTTTTGGATGTTATGAGGAGCATCGTTCATGAATGTTTCAGCTTCTCTCTTCCGCAGACGAAGCTGGCTCTTCAGCTTACCGGCCTCTACGGTGACGTGGCTGACCATGAGCAGTGCGCATGCCAAGATGAGAACGACGGCTGTCTTCATGGTGATGAGCTGTGAGGATATCGGACAGAAGGAAGAACACAATAATGACATGGTGCCAAAAGATGGTTTCTGCTATCGTTAACAGTGCTTTTTAAAAAATGTTTTTGGCTTGGTGTCTTTTCCCTTTTATAGTATCATTTGATAGAGCAAGCCTTAAACATTTCTTTTGGTCGGTACTAGTTTCAAATTGGGCGGATGCAAACACTGACACAGGGTGGAAAGGCTTATTGGTGCTGTATCGAAAACTTTATTAGCAAATGTTTTTTCGAGATTTTTACCTGAACCGTGTTTGAGATCGATGCACATTATGCTAACGGCCCGAATGATTTGGTGGTCTTGGTGCACCCCCATTGGTCAGATAAAGGAACTTTGAACCGCATAGTTTAAATAATACTAGTGACAATTAATTGAAATGCTTAATCATGAAAACCATGATTTCGGCTATTCCCAAGGATGTGGTCTGCAAACACCCAATCTATGCTTTGAAATTAATTGTGGCAAACCTAGATGTTTGGTACATTATAATGAATTATGAAATATGGCCAGCTTATAAAATTACGTCTTTCGATCCTGGAGTTGTAAGCAAAGGCTGTTGGTATTAATCGTCCACGAGAGGCTGGAGTGCTGTTTGAGAGGGGAACGTCTGTTTTATAGACTGCAAACTGCGTCTCGCTTACTTCCACAATGGTAGCTGATTTTCCGATTGGCCAAAGGGAACAAACCTACGATAACAAATAGCCGGAGGGTAGCAGAAAAAAACAGCCGGTAGGCATTGTAGGTATAGCGACTGTGGGGAGACAAATGTAGCAGAGAAAAGGTAACTTTACTGAGGGGTACACAGCAGTCAGCAGGCAGAACCAGTCGCTCAGTATGGAAGCCGGATGAGGACATCTCGTTCTGCCTGTCGCCCTTGGAGACCGGCGACACGAGTATGGTGAAACTCGTGGGCGACCCTCGGCCTATCAAAGCCTATTTCATATACGTTTATGGGTCGATGTCAAGGAAATGTCAATTTTAAGAAAACGTCGATTTCAAGAGTGTGTCGATTTCAAGGTAATGTCGATATCAAGAAAATATCGGGGCTCGGTTATGGGCTTTATGTAAGCAGCAGGCGTTCGTAGACTCGCCAGAGGAGTTTATTTTAGATAAGTTATATCTGTAATGTGTCAACGGTGGACGCTGGGTTGTTTTGTTTAGAACATAATCTAATCTTTCAACGAATCAAAGTGTGTAGTATTTCAGAAAATGACAAACATATAGAGGGTGCAGATGAGGCAAGATGTATTCTGGTTATCAGTACAAATCTACGTGTACATCTATCATTGTTGCCAAGCATGGCGGAGACCCTCACTCGTACCTTACTCACTGGTACATTTACAACGAGTACATTGTATATTCATTTTCCCCTCTCTACAAAAGAGTTTCCTTTATAAAACAAGGGACAATAATTGTAATTGTCCTTAAGGCTGATATAAGAGAGAGCACATAGTGTAGTCATAATCAACAGAACTCAGACAATGTTGCCTTTTTTCAAACGCTACTTCTTAAAAACAATCAAAGGCATATAAACTTTCTTGTTACAATGCTGAACAACTGAAAGGGGAAATATTCTCAATATCTGACATATACTCGCATCCATACAGGCTGATTTCTGGTCCGTCTTGGCCAATTACAGTTAGTTACTGCCTGATTCACAAAAGTTACAGTTAGTTACATCAGATTCAAAAAAATCAAGATGACTGACATTTTGATTTGTAGAAGGAATTGAAAAACCTGTAAACGTAGCTAATCTCTGAACATTCCATGTTTTTCCATCAGCAGTTACGTAAGTGTTTGGTCCAACGCTCATAGTTATCTGTATGGGAATGGAAAATTTACTTTCACCCTTTAGAACATGTCCAGTTCTTTTCAATCTAACTAAATCACCTGGTTTGAAGGTTTGTGATTTTGCACTTTTGCGTTTGTTGATGTATGTAGTGCCTTTTCTTGTTTGGATTCCACGCGTTTGCGCACCATCCTCTTTTCGTTAAAAACAGAAGACTTAGTAGCATGGACAATGTCTAACTTAGTTTTCATGTGACGACCATGGAGTAAAACAGAAGGTTCAGCTCCAGTTTTGAGATGGGATGTGCATCTGTACACCGCTAAAAAGCCTTTTAGACTTTGACTGGTCGCCCTAGAATCTTAGCAGTTTGAACATATTCACTGAGAACTTTATTAAAGCGTTCAATTTCTCGATTTCCTTCGGGATGATAAATGGCAGAATGAGTGTGTATGATGTTTCTATCTTTAAAAAGCCAAACACACGAATCAAACTGTGGTCTGTGGTCGGTAACAATTTCATGGTGTTGTACTTTGTGTAAAGCAAAGTTCTGGCCATTTACTGTAATAATCTATCAATGTAATGGCAAACGTATTCTCTTGAGAATGGTATGGTCCTACGATGTCTATCCCTAGTTTTAACCAAGGGCTAGTCGGTAATGGCACAGGTTACATTTGACTGTTGTGACAAATGCTAGTTTTGTAATTCATCTGACAAACGGAACAATTTCTGACAGCATCGCGGGCTTGTATGTCCATCTTAGGCCACCAAAACAACTGACGTAAACGCTGTTTTGTGCGCACAACTCCTTGGTGTTCGGAATGACCTAGTCCAGTAACTCTGGCGGTTAGAGATTTGGGTACCACAACGCGCTCGTTTCGGTATACCACGCTATCAATCACGGACAACTCATTGTATATCAGAATTTTGCTATGCTCGGCCATCCATTTTCGATACAGCCTTTAACTAGACTGCAAGACTTGTCTACAGCTGTAGCTTCAATAAATTCAGCTTTCGTGATAATGGTGTCTTGGAAGAGTATTTCACAGACACGATCGACTTCGCTATCATTCTTGGTACTGCAACTATCATTCATTTCGGCAGGTAAACGAGACAAAGCATCGGCTACTTTGTTTTGAGCACCGGGTTTGTATTGCTCTGTGTAATTGAAATACAACAGCCTGGCGTTCCATCTAGCTATCCCGCATAGGTCTATGACCCGAGCCTGATGTTGACAAGAGTGTAACCAGGGCTTGGTGGTCAGTTCTCAGTGTGAACTTGCTACCACACAGGTAGGTACGCCACCTTTCTACAGTCCAAACACTAGCTAAAGCCTCGCGTTCTCCTACTGAGTAACGTTTTTCAGCATCGTTTAATTTACGTGAAGCGCACGCTACCGTAACTTCATCACCATGGACATTTATTTGAGTCATGATCGCAACGATACCGTAACCGGACGCATGACTTGCCACGATCGTTTCACCATTGGGATGAAATAAGGAGAGGACAGGGCTACTTATGATAGCCTCCTTGATATCGACAAAAGCTTGGTTAGCTTTGGCTGTCCAATTAAATGGAACTGTAGCTTGTGTATCTCTGATCGTTTGCACCAATGTAGCAAATTGGCGAACAACCTTTGCGTAAAACGACGCCAGACCTAAGACTGAACGAACTTGGTCTGAATTCGCAGGGCATACCTTCACCATCCCCAACATGACCTTGCACATGCACACACTACATTTCGTGTTCAACCCGCATCAGACAATCACTTGAGTGTTTTGCGTAAATTTCCATCATGATCAGCTTGAGCTTTATCGCACACAAAAATGTCATCAATGTAACAGAAGGGTCCAGGTAAATTACCTCAAACCGAATTACGAGGCCTCTAAAAGCACGCTGGCGTGGATGCCAGTCCAAAACAGACACGCTTGTATCTTAACAATTCCTCATGTGTAATGAAGGTGGTCAGATCACGACTTTCTTCAACTAGTTGGTGACAATCTGCCCTGACATTAAGCTTTGAGAAGACTTTTGCCCCATGTAACCCGCTGAGTAACTCATCGATATTCGGTACTGAGTATTTTTCAACCACTGGCGACTCATTTAATTTCCGCAAGTCGACATACATGCGTGTTGCATCATTTTTCTTCCACGCCACGAATATCGGCCAGACCCATTCGGAATCCTCTATGCGCTCAATAACATCCTCCTGTTCAAGACGTTTTAATTCTTTATCTACCTCAGCTCTAACGGCGAATGGAAGTGGTCGCAACTTTTGTTGTACAGGAGTCGTGTTTGGTTTCAAACGTATTTTGTGTTTGTATCCTGAAATCAGACCTAGACCATCTGTAAACACTTCTGGAAATTCAGACGGTATTGTACAGTTTGTGGCAGAGGGAATTTTGTTAGTGACAGTGTCTGCAGTAAGTGTTACTTGACCTACTTTCTATGCTTTGATCAGCTGAATGAGTAGGCGTGGTTTGTGTGGGCGTGAGATTATGAGCAGCAATTAATTGAATTAAATCTTTACCCAGGAGTGTAGAACCTTGTTTAACAACATATCAGACAGCAGTAGCGCATTTTCCTTGCGCTCAGCATTACATTCAAAACATCCAACAATTTTAATGTTATCTCAGGTGTAGGATCTGACTGGTTCTTTGCATGGTTTTAAAGCATCATGCCGAAAGCACTTTGCGTAGAGTTTTTTATTCATCAATGAACAATCAGAAGCAGATTCAACTACCACAGTCTTACGGACATTATTTACTTGTATGTCACACAAAATATTTTTTGACAGCTGCTATTTTCTGCACGTCTAACACATCGAACGGGCTGTCGTCACAGTCAATTTCTTGTACAACGTGTGCTGTTTTACTTTGATAGACTGCAGGGTAATGTCCGATTTTCTGACAAATAAGACCTGTTACCTTTGGCTGGACAGTCTTTATCATTGACAAGATGGCTAGAAGACCCCCATCTGTAGCATTGTTTTTTCTTCTGCCCTGATTGTCCACGTTTCCTTTGTTTCTTTCCAGCGGGACGGGGCTGGGCTTTGACATTTTTAACAGAATTTGGCGATCTTGAATCCGCTCCGAAGGTCTGTGCCACTTTGATAGCAGTTTCAACACGACGTGCGAGCTCAATAGCGCTATTAAGTGTAAGGCCAGGCTATTTGAGAAGACCTTCCCTGGTATGAGCGCACGTACTTTTCTCCACCAGTTGATCGCGTATCATCTCATTTCCTATGTTACCAAATTCACCTCTCAGACGGAAACGATGGCGGTCAACAGCGACGTTGACAACAGGTTGAAACCTATTTTGTAAAGTCGCCAGGGCTGGAATGTAGGCGTCGTTCTCGTCGGGGTTAACCTCCGCAAGGGTGTAAAATACCCACTGCCCCTCGGCTCCTATACAGTGTAGCAGTATAACTCGTTTGTGTTCCGCTGATGCGTCTTGTAGACCAGCAGCGAACACGTAGTTTTCGAACAGGCGCCTCCACTGGACCCACGGCATGCATAGTCTTCCTGTTGTAGGCAGAAAAGTCACCGGTGTTGGAAAATCTGCGGTCCCCATGATCCCAGGAATGTACTAGAGGTGGGCAAAGTTAATCCTCGTGGCCAATTGTAACATTTCAGAAAGGGACAAACACACAGAGGGTGCAGATGAGGCAAGATGTATTCTGGTTATCAGTACAACTCTACGTGTACGTCCATCACTGTTGCCAAGCATGGCGGAGACCCTCCCTCGTGCCTTACTCACTGGTGCATTTACAACGTGTACAATTTAAAAGACACTACACATTGTCACATGAATTCACCGACTTAATCGCTTAAAATTTTAGGAATATTGGCTTGATGCCATTTCACTGATTTACTGAGTGTAGACGGCTGATGGACAGCTCTCATCCATATTGTAGCGTGCCAAGCAGCTGGAGAGAGCAACATAATATATTGTTTGTCACGTTTTGAACACCCGTAAAGGCAGTGTAATAGCTCATATCCCGAAGGACGAACTTTAAAAACCACGTCATCGTATGGCATTACTTGCAAACACAAAATTTGTCACATTTAAGAATTTTATGTTCCATGAAAATCAAAATGTTAAATTATGACCAATATACTAGAGAAAGGACATTTATTTTAAGTAAGTATCCAAGTCCAAATTTTCATCAAAATATCTTTCGGATTTAGTTTAGTGATGTTTACACTTATTCCCGGGAAAAACGGTTCATAACTGTAGGTTTTTCGCCCATCATATTTTTGGCCGTATTTTAATAAAGGAAACTTTGTTCACACAACGAATAGAAATAGATAAAATCTCTGAATTATGAATAGTATCTTGCGTTACACTGGTACCAGCAGAGGGGCGGAAAATCGACAAAGCTTAACCGACGATCAAAGTCGCCGTATGCGTCGTCAATGTTTTCGCAAGGGTCAAACATGGTGGCACAGCCGCCTACATTGAAAGTAATCTATGCTTTGTACATGGAAATGTGCCCTTTGACAGGCAATGAAAAATTAGGTCATGTTCTCAGCTAGTTAGCCCCTTAAGAAGGGGCTCGCTCTCTCCGCTCCTTGTTAATCACTAAAAGCGGGTGGTATGATAAGGCGCGGAAAGTGCTCATGGCTGGCACTGTGCGTTGCAGACAGGAATGAATTAGTTTATCTGTGACGAATGTCAATCATCAGTTAGGCGCAATCCCGGCCATCGGCATTCGAGTTATCCGAACAAGTTATCGGACGTTACATACAGACTGTTGTTTGGTTTCCAACATTTGATATTTTTCATCGACTTTTTCTGCTTTACTTTTAACACCATGTAATCTGATGCAAGGTCTGTCGTCGCCTTCTCTAAGGGTTTACTCAAGATAATAATTTTCTACATTACCTTTCTTTAAAATGTAATTGTAAACAAAATTGCACGATGGACCAGTTTTAGAGAATGTGAATATAATACAACACATGTGTATCATTGTTATAGTTCAATAATTAAAATAATTCTTTGTAGCAGGTCGAGTCCATACCGCCAAAAAGCTACCAGTGAATGGAACATGTCATGTACATATGAGATCGATGGGCATTTTCATCAACTGTTTAGTTTTTAAAATGTTTAATTATATGACACTGAAACAGAATCGCGTACTTAAAACAAAAACAGTTTCATGGAAATGAGAGGACAGGCTCGATCCCAGGATCCCTAACCCATACCATCATTTGCTAACCTCAACACTAAACTCAACATATGACATGTTGGACAGGACATGCATTCGGTACACATTAATTTGAAAAATAGGTGGTGCATGTCAAAAGACAAAGTTATTGTTTTAGCCATGAAGGAAGTGGACCACCAAAACATAATTAGTATAAAGATCAAACTCAATGAAATAGAAGTCCTCGGCTAGTTTTGTTAGGGGGCTCCACTTTCTTCATGCTTAAATCGGAGCTTGCATAGGCCCAAAGCTGCATGAAATTGGATTAAAGGTTTATCTGTTTCTACAAAATGTTTGTATGAATTAAGAAAATGATTTAATTCCTAATGGAATAAAGCATTTGCCTGCGAACAGAAACATGGCCTTCTTGTGACCAATTTGTCAGCAAATAAATGACGATGCCGTAGAAGCTCAATCTCAGTTAATATGATGTCTGAGCTGGGGGCAATGTAAGCATGGTGCAGTTTTTATATCACCCCTGTATGAACAGCTGCCTTAAAAGTGTAACTGAGATACTTTATACATTTTCTTGTTTTATGGCAAGGTATTATGTATAGTACAAATGTGTACCTTTTAAGGTTAAACTTGTGGACTTCGTGCTAGATACTTCTACTTCCAGGTAACTTTCTCCCGCTAAGAAAATATATATGTTTAGAGACATGCTAAATTCAATAATGAAACTGGTGTTTGGGAATTATACTTTGGATATCTTGTTACTGTTTGACGGCGTGATCTGTGATTTTCGTAGTTCGCTTTGTGCAGGTGATTGGGTCCAGTATCATCGGTCAAATCTGCGGTACTGGCTGACAGGGGCACAGAAGAAATTTAATCCCATCTTTATTTTAACGGATTGCTTTGGCCCATTGTTTCAAACTCTTTCCAGGAAAGTGTTTGTACACCAGGCCAGAATTCTACTACCGAATACAAACTGCTACAGTATGGTGAATGGGCGAATTAAGCTTCGTTGTTTAATGTGCAGCGACACGTTTAAAAGACTTTTCAGTTTTTCAGGGCTTTTCTAGTACAACGGCTGAGAAGATATGCTTCTTGTTTTTTTTTCTAAGAGATATATTTCAGTCACTTCTGTGTAAAGTCGAACTCCCAAATATCATATTACAGCATATCCTGTGTTTGTACGTGTAGGTGGTTTTTTCCTATTTTTTTCCTGACAAGTTATTTCCCTTTGTCCTCCAAATGTGGTCATGAAGCTACGCTTCTACACATGATCCAGGTTCTGCCGGAAAAATATGATAAAGTATCTATTTATCGATACAGGACATCAGCCGCGTCGAGACGTAATAATAATACTAGAGTTCAAACGTTAAGCAATCCTCAATAGAACATATTACATAGAAACAAAGTTAAAGGTATTAAAAAGACGAGATAAAGTTGTAAATATACAACTGGAAATGTCTTTATTGAGTTCGGCGTTTTACAGTGTCATTAATGTTTTCTAAGCAAGGAAATCATTAACGTCCGGTTTTTGCCTATTCCGCTTATGTCACTGCTAGAGTGATGGTCACGACTGATGATTTATTGGTACTAACTGAATAGGGAAACATAACATCCCATGGAAATACAATGATCGCTAATATATAAAAAGAAAGTGCCTATGAATGTGCTAAATCGTATTCAATACAGTATCCTAGGTTTTGCAAACAATTCTTTTTCGAAACGTTTCAATGTTATGATCAGGTTATATGTAGGAAAGCAGTTTGAAAGAGAAAAACACAAAACAGATCGGTAGAGCAATTGCATCTAATGTAAAGAAAGTACACTTATAAGAAAGAACAGCGTTAATTGGTCGCCTATATATCGAAACTGGTAGACAAATGTTCAAATGTATATCACGTGAACAATGTACTGAAATAAAGTGCACCATGGCGGAAATGTAAACACCTTTGTTGTAGATTGTAATAATAAGATGTGCGAGGAAAACATCTGGAAACCAAAGAGCCATGAGTGAGTAAATGATTTCTTTACCGGCGTCTCTCTTTTCGACGTTATGAGGAGCATCGTTCATGAATGTCTCAGTTTCTCTTTTCTGCAGACGATGCTCGCTTTTCCGCTTACCGGCTTCTATGGTGACGTAGCTGACCATGAGCAGTGCGCATGCCAAGATGAGAACGAGGGTCGTGTTCATGATGATGAGCTGTGAGAATATCAGACAGAAGGAAGAACGCAATAATTTTAATGGTGCCAAAAGATGGTTTCTGCTATCGTTAACAGCGCTTTTTAAATATTCTTTTCGGTCTAGTGTTATGTTTATTGTATCATTTGGTAGAGCAAGTCTTAAAGTTTTGGTGCACCCAATTGGTCAGATAAAGGAACTTTGAAGAGCATAGTTTAAATAAAACTAGTGACAATTAATTGAAATGCTTAATCATGAAAACCAGGATTTCGGCTATTCCCAAGGATGTCTATCTATGCTTTGAAATTAATTGTGGCAAACCTACATGTTTGGTACATTATAATGAATGATAAAATATGACCAGCTTATTAGCTTATCTATTTTGATGCTGGAGTTGTAAGCAAGGCTGTTGGTATTAATCGTCCACGAGAGGATGTAATGCTGTTTGAGATGGCAACATCTGTTTGATAGATTTCAAACTGCGTCTCCCTTACTTGCACTATGATAGCTGATTTTCCGATTTGCCAAAGGGAACAAACATTTGGTAACAAATAGCCGAGAGGCAGCAGAAAGTAACAATCAGTAGGCATTGTAGCTATAGCGATTGTGAGGAGACAGATGTAAATGAGCAAAACATAGTAGAGAAAAGGTATATGCGCAGTTAACTTTACTCAGGCGAAGGCAGCCATGTAAGCAGCCAGCAGGTAAAACAAGTCACTCAGAGCTATGCGTTTGAGTTTTAATTGATCTTAAGATAAATTAACTCACTTACATTGGCGTAAATGATTCGAGTCGTAGATTGACGTGGTGATGGCTAAGATTTAGTCTTTTATTTTTTTTTGATGAGGTGTTTTTAAAAAGTTTAATATGATTTAAAATTAGGAGCAATAATGTATAGACGTAATATTCTGAAGATCTTGAGAACGTGCACTTGAGGTTATCATTCGTAACACTTTGTTTAATAAAGATTTTTATTTGTAAATTTACACCATTATTTTGTATTTATAAATACATGTACTTGAAAATATTACCTAACCTGAAATCACCACAGATTAACACTAAAATAGATGAATAAATAATAAATAATTCAAGAAATAAATTAATTTATCACTAAAGAAATATGTTAGAAAGTAAACAAAAGAACAGTATTTTATACTGTATAGATCATGATGGTATATGTCTTTCTTCCAAACATCTTTGTGGAAACACTGGCTGTTTCCTAATCGTGAATCGCGCATATAAATGTTATGCTGCAGATTGCTGATATAAAATGTGGACATATTTTGGCATTAGTTCCAGATAAACACCTTAAAAGTTTTATCTGTTTCTACAAACTGCTTGTATGAATGAAGGAAATTATTTAATTCTTAATGGAATAAAACAGTTGTCTGGAAACAGAAACATGATATTCGTATGTCCAATTTGTCAGCAAATAAAAGACGATGCTGTAGAAGCTCAATCACAGTTAATACAACGATATAACTATTGCTACAGTATCTTGTTCGGCAAATTTGCCTGGGGGATATAAAACTTTATATGACCCATCGCCTGATTGGGGGGTGGAGAGAGGGGGAGGGGGCTAAGGTAAGTAAGGATAAGTACCAGAGTCTTATCAGGCTACTGTCACACGCACGAGAAACGGCAGTGGAAATCTTACTGGCAACGTCATCTTTCATTTATGATAAACACGTTCGTCCACTCTCTGGGCGTGCAGGTTTGGAATTTTAACGACCACTTTGCTCCCCCAACATATCCATATATTATACTTCGGGAAGTTCAGCAGTAACTTGCCAATACTCGTTGTTTCACCCACCGAGCTCCGGATTCCTCCATCCCTAAAAGTAACTGCTAGTGGATAAGTGGAAAAATTCTTGAGTTTGGCCTTAGCACACAAGGCAAATGAATGCATGAAATCGGAACGTGGTTTATCGCAGTAATCAAATTATCATCAAAGAAATTGCCGGTGAGTGTAATGCGTATAACTTTGAAAGATTATTTTATTTAAACATTGTTTTCATTATTTTTTTAACTAGATATTTTCTAATGAATGGACTGGGTTTATCATCTTTCATATTTACCACAAAATGAACTGTTGCTGATCGGAAACGAAATTAAGCAATCTAGGGACATCTTCTGAGTATTTTCTGAGCCCTCTCCCCCCCCCCCAA
This sequence comes from Acanthopleura granulata, assembly GCA_016165875.1. NCBI lineage: Eukaryota > Metazoa > Mollusca > Polyplacophora > Chitonida > Chitonidae > Acanthopleura > Acanthopleura granulata. The sequence goes on along the minus strand of JABBOT010000080.1, from coordinate 46,413,738 downwards.
ATAAATCAGCACAGGATTTTCGCTCCAAAATAAAGTCACCTGTGAGGTATTTAAGAACACCTGACCTAATGGGAAAGTGTACGGGTTGATTTGATATGGGGTTTCATTTTTCTCTACCCATAAAACTAACCGACATCGTACTTATTCATTGCTTTATTTATTTGATTGCTGCTTTAGGCCGCACTCAAGAATATTTCACTTAGACGAGTGAGAGAAACCCACGACCATCCGCAGGTTTCTGGCAGACCTTCCCACGTACGACCGGAGATGAAGCCAGCACGAACTGGACGAACTCACTGCGACTGCCTTGGTGGGAGGCTCCTGGGTCATTGCCCTGCAATTGCGCGCTAACCGCCAAGGAATATCCCCCTCCCCCCTCGTCCCCGACATCGTATTCTCACGTCGCCAGTTCCAGAGCGCAGGAAGGGTGATGGTGAAATTTCTGAAAACATGCCTATTCAATTTCAAACCATTAACATCTCATGGAGAAAAAAATTTGGCAAAAAGGTTTCAGTGTATAAAAATTAATTATCGGCGCATTCAAAACTACAGACGCCAACAAGAGTCTGCATTTCCCGAGTGGAGGGGTCAGTTCCAAAGTTACAAATTAAGCGAATCAATGACGCGTCAGAATGAGGTCCAATTTACTGTAAATGCTTTTGTGCGCTAAATATCACTAGTTTTACAGGAATTTCCCTATTTCACAGAAGAGAACCTTTAATGCAGATAATGGAGATGACAAAGCTGGTGGCAGCGTATGAGAAGTCTTAGGTTCCTTGACGACCACATTGTCTTCACCAATATCTTGTGCACACCTGTAAGTCACATCAGTTAACAAAAGATAGTCATTAACTTGCCAAAGGCAGGTAGTTTACCCTGAGCACTCTGGGTTCTCCACCAATAAAACAAATCAAAGCAATGAAACAATCACATGTGTGAATGAAATATTCTCATGTATGGCTTCAAAATGAATACTTACTAAATATAAACCAGGATCTTGCTAAATAAACTTGTCTTTTCCCTGTTATTATTCCCCATTGATATGCATTCTCTCCAGCAATCGAGGGAGAGGCGGTATGTATGTCAACGACTTGTGGATATGAAGGTCTGTCAGGCTTCAAGGTGAGTTAGGCTGGTTCAGTCAACACGACAGGCTTGCAATAAAGGTTGTAGTGAATTTTCATGTTTACAGCATAACATCGTGTTTATGGTTCCACTGAGTGCCATAGCAAGGCTGACTCCACCATGTGACGTGCATTTTGTAAGAACTTCGTATGTATTGGTGGATATATAAAGATGAATATTTATATATTTTAGAAATGACAGAATATGTCATAGTTTCAGACACCTTTAAAATTTCAGTTTTTGAATTGTAACTTTTTCCTGGCAGTCATTTATATCATCATAATGAGTTTTACCAGTTTTAAAAAATATAGGAAACTATACGAATAATATTATTGCATGTCAGAAAATAAAAGAAAGAGTTATGATTGAGTTAAATCATGTGTCAAGCAGGGTAGCGTTTGTGCTTAAGCGACTATACCAGATGCTGTGAATGGACACAATCTATTATGATTATAGAGCATAACCGGCAAAGAAACACGTTTTGAGAGGCAACGGCTTCGTTTGAGAGCAGCTACATCGTTGAACGTTAGGATAAACATGAATGATATTTTCATCTGACAGGCTTGATAATCTTGCATATTTTCAAATAAAATACCCCTGACGGAGGCTGTGGCTGGAGGAAGAAATGCTGTGGGACTTAGTTGTGGAAAACTTAGCCAGCCTAACTGACGAACTGACGAAAATTGTCTCCCTTGTTTTGTGTGGTTCTGATTCACTCGCCTGTTGGAGAGAATAACTCCGCTCTCGAAGAGTCAGTTATGAAGGAGATCACTATTATAGGCTCTGAGAACTCCATATTTACCCACAAAACAATTATATTTATTGTGAAAAGTAAGAAATTTAGAGTGAATACGCTTGTTGGAAGATCCTTAGCACACTAGCTTTTGTAGTTGGAATTTGTGACGAGGATTGAAATCTTACTCCTGCACACAGATCTGACAAATGTTACAAGGCCGGTATATTGATACTCAAGACATGATACTCAACGTCGTCAAAATTAACACTACATTTCTTATCTCAAAGTGGCGTGATATGAGCCTGTTGTTATCTTTAAACAACTATAAAACTCTATATATTGGAACCCTATTTCACTAAGCTAAGACTCCAGCCTTATGCTAAGAGTTATAACATACGACCGTTTCACAAAACAATACTATCTATGCTTTAGTGTCTACCGACTGGCGAAACTTAGGGTTTACCACGTAAGGTAATAATTTACCACTTACACTTGTTAGTGAAACATGGCCCGGATGTATCATCTGGACCATCATACTACGGGTTCCATTCTGAGTCAGGTAAAAATGAGAATAATCGGCTTGACTATAGACCTGTATCGTTCTGTATTATTGTTAAGTAAGCAATAACAGCATTTGTCCATCAACTCCTATAGGCTGGAGTTTAATAAGAGTCCTTTTCTTTGCCCGGTTTCCTCCCACCGTAATGCTGATCACCGTCGAATCAGTTAAATCTCCGGGAGTTCGGCATAAAACACCAATCAAAGAAATATGTAAATCAAGAGTTCTGTTTCTCAAAGAAAACGCTCTATGTTTCCCGAACTTGATCGAATATGGAAGCCATATGTCGTACTGTGCAGATCATATGTTGTAATGTGCAGACCATATGCCGTAATGTGGAGATCACATTTATATACAACCTGTAAGCTATTCGCGGGCTACTTGTTTGACATCTGAAGTGGGTGTCATGTCCTTAGAATGTCAACTGTTTGTCTACATGGAAAAAAAACACTGCTTTTGCCTTACATGTTGGCAACTTTATTTGCAATTCATGTATTATTTCTTACATTTTCGTTTTCGAACTGGTGTTTTAGGTTGTTTTGGAATTGGGTCCTGCTATTCTGGACTTTATGGCCCTTTTATAGTTTACTAATTATATGTACGAATGTCGGACACTTATATTCAAAATGTCGACGGTTCTTTTAAGAGTAACAATTGTAGTGCGGTGTAGGAAAGTCAGTTTCGCAAAGAAAATGTTGTCTCTTCTGCTGCCATCCTTCTCACATCTGGCTTAATTATAACCTGTTACATTTCCAGGAAACGTATGATACTGTGCTGCTTTTTGAAAAGCCCATAAACACACAACTCTAACATTTGGGTTTGACAATAAGTCTTTGGTTATTATGGTACAGAAGGCAGAATCTCATGATCAAAATTATATATTTTTTCTCTGATATCCGTTGTATGATGTGAGGGTCACCGCATTTCAGCAGTGTTAATTTGTGATGTGAGGATGTGTTTTCACATTTGGGAAAAGTTTGAAGGGAATTAACTCTTGCCGGTTTATTCAGAGAGATTTTGGGTGGGTATAATAGGTATAGGAGCTGGGATTTTAATGTATTTGTAATAACAGCTTTAATTGTATCTGAAAGTTTAACACTAAAGAAGCAATTAAATAATTCGGATAATTCTAGTCTTTTCTTCGTATAATGATAGATTCCACAAGTATAATACACTGGGTAGTATGCCTCCGGTGGTTTCAGTTGTGACTGGGGACCATCTATTTTTACCACAGACAAATGTAAACACTTGGTGACAGGTGACACTATTACTGACAATAGTAATGCAATGTCTTTAGAAATCTGACTGTGGATACTGTGTTACCGGTTAACAGTCCGGGCTGTAGACGGTCATCGACAACGACTTGGATGGTTCGCCTACTAAGAATATCTTTGCCAAAAAAGAAAGAAAGGTTCTTTGATCCCGTGAAAGCTTTCCTAAAAGTGGTTGAAACGAGAGAAAATAGATGCTCCAGTACTTAATTCTAGTTCCAGCTTGTTCAAAATAAGTTGTATTTACATTCCAACTTAAAGGCATTCTTCCTATCTCTACGGCTTAACAAGTTCTGAGAGATTCCTTTACACAGTGGGTCATTGTTGCCGTGGACAAATATGCTAACAATATAAACTTTATTTAATTGTTATAGTCATATCCTTATAAAGGAGCAAATTTAACCCCCCAAAAAATCCATGTACTACATATATGCTATTATACATGCAGTCTCTCTTACCTTTAGATGCTTTTTAGTCACTTTGCAAACTGGTGTTTTTACATTTGTTTTGACAATGGGTCTCACGATTGTCGCCTTGGAAGCTCTCTTCGTCGCTTATGAAGAGCACACGGATGTCGGGGCTGGGGAGAGTGTAAGCATGGTGCACATTTTATATCATCACTGCATGAACAGCTGCAATAAAAGTGTAACTGAGATACTTCATACCCTTTCTTGCTTTATGGCAGGGTATTATGCATAGTACGAATGTAGACCTTTCAAGGTTAAACTTGTGGACTTCGTGCTAGATACTTCTACTTCCATGTAGCTACCTCTCGCTAAGAAAATATATATTTTTAGAGACAGTGATGCTAAATTTAATAATGAAACTGGTGTTTGTTAATTATACTTTGGATTATGCTTTACTGGTTGAGGGGGTAAACTGTGATTTGCATAGTTCGCTTAGTGCCGGTGAGTGCGTCCAGGATCATCGATCAAATCTACGATACTTGCTGACAGGGGCACAATTGATATTTTACCAGTAATTGTCTGAAATTCGATCCCATCGTTATTCTATCGTTATTTTAACGGATTGCTTTGGCCAGTGTTTCAAACTTCTTCCAGGAAAATGCTTGTACACCAGGCCAGTATTCTACTACCGAATACAAAATGCTACAGTATGTTTAGTAGGCTTATTGAGCTTTGTTGTTTAATGCGCAGCGACGCGGTTAAAAACTTCTCAGTTTTTCAGCACTTGTCTAATAGAACGGCTGAGAAAATGTGCTTCTCGTTTTTTCTAAGAGACATATTTCAGTCACTTCTGTGTAAAGTCGAACTCCCAAATATCTGTTTTTTCCCTTGATCCTCCAAATATGGCCATAAAGCCACCGTTATACACATGATCCAATTTCTGTATTCCCGAAAAATATGATAAAGTATCAACTTTTCGTCAGTGGACATCAGCCGCGTTGAGATGCAGTAATGACAGTAGAGTTCAAACGTTTATCAGTCCTCAATAGAACATATAACATAAGAACAAAGTTAAAGGTATTAAAAAGACAACATAAAACTGTAAATAGACAATTGGAAATGTCTTTATTGGGTTCTGCGTTTTACAGTGTCATTAATGTTTTTTAAGCAAGGAAACCATTGAGATGTTCAAGATAGAAGAATCAGTACTTGAAACGGAACGTTGTAAGAAATAATCGGAACTGGTAAACTACTTGTAGAAACTGATGTCTTCTGCCCTATTTTCTTGTTTTCGGAGTTACAATATGGCGCCTGTCTATGTTAACTTCCGGTCTTGGCCTAAAACTCAAAGGCCTCTTCCTCTTCGCCTTCAGAGCGGGAAAGACAAAAGAATACAACTTTATGAGACATCCACAACGGGATGTTGATAAAAAAACATAAAGTGACAATCATAATGGATGGTTTATTGGTATTGAATGAATAGAAAAAGATAACATCCCGTGGAAATACAATGATCGCTAATATATAAAGGGAAAGTGCATATGAAGGTGCTAAATCGTATTCAATACAGTATCCCAGGTTTTGCACACAATTCTTTTACGAAATGCTGCAATGTTATGACATGTTATAGGTAGGAAAGCAGTTTTAAAAGAGAAAAACACAAAACAGACTGGTAGAACAATTGCATGAAATAAAGTAAAGGAAGTAAATTTGTAGAAAGGAACAACGATAATTCGTCGATATATCTAAACTGGTCGACAAATGTTCAAATGAACACGTGAACAAAATACTGAAATAAGGTGCACCATAGCGGAAATGTAAACACGTTTGTGTAGAGTCGAGTAATAAGGAGCATGAGGAAAACATGTGGAAACCAAAGAGCCACGAGTGAGTAAATCCGTTCCTTACCGTCTTCTCTCTTTTGGATGTTATGAGGAGCATCGTTCATGAATGTTTCAGCTTCTCTCTTCCGCAGACGAAGCTGGCTCTTCAGCTTACCGGCCTCTACGGTGACGTGGCTGACCATGAGCAGTGCGCATGCCAAGATGAGAACGACGGATGTCTTCATGGTGATGAGCTGTGAGGATATCGGACAGAAGGAAGAACACAATAATGACATGGTGCCAAAAGATGGTTTCTGCTATCGTTAACAGTACTTTTTAAAAAATTTTTTTGGCTTGGTGTCTTTTCCCTTTTATAGTATCATTTGATAGAGCAAGCCTTAAACATTTCTTTTGGTCGGTACTAGTTTCAAATTGGGCGGATGCAAACACTGACACAGGGTGGAAAGGCTTATTGGTGCTCTATCGAAAACTTTATTAGCAAATGTTTTTTCGAGATTTTTATCTGAACCGTGTTTGAGATCGATGCACATTATGCTAACGGCCCGAATGATTTGGTGGTCTTGGTGCACCCCCATTGGTCAGATAAAGGAACTTTGAACCGCATAGTTTAAATAATACTAGTGACAATTAATTGAAATGCTTAATCATGAAAACCATAATTTCGGCTATTCCCAAGGATGTGGTCTGCAAACACCCAATCTATGCTTTGAAATTAATTGTGGCAAACCTAGATGTTTGGTACATTATAATGAATTATGAAATATGGCCAGCTTATAAACTTACGTCTTTCGATCCTGGAGTTGTAAGCAAAGGCTGTTGGTATTAATCGTCCACGAGAGGCTGGAGTGCTGTTTGAGAGGGGAACGTCTGTTTTATAGACTGCAAACTGCGTCTCGCTTACTTCCACAATGGTAGCTGATTTTCCGATTGGCCAAAGGGAACAAACCTACGATAACAAATAGCCGGAGGGTAGCAGAAAAAAACAGCCGGTAGGCATTGTAGGTATAGCGACTGTGGGGAGACAAATGTAGCAGAGAAAAGGTAACTTTACTGAGGGGTACACAGCAGTCAGCAGGCAGAACCAGTCGCTCAGTATGGAAGCCGGATGAGGACATCTCGTTCTGCCTGTCGCCCTTGGAGACCGGCGACACGAGTATGGTGAAACTCGTGGGCGACCCTCGGCCTATCAAAGCCTATTTCATATACGTTTATGGGTCGATGTCAAGGAAATGTCAATTTTAAGAAAACGTCGATTTCAAGAGTGTGTCGATTTCAAGGTAATGTCGATATCAAGAAAATATCGGGGCTCGGTTATGGGCTTTATGTAAGCAGCAGGCGTTCGTAGACTCGCCAGAGGAGTTTATTTTAGATAAGTTATATCTGTAATGTGTCAACGGTGGACGCTGGGTTGTTTTGTTTAGAACATAATCTAATCTTTCAACGAATCAAAGTGTGTAGTATTTCAGAAAATGACAAACATATAGAGGGTGCAGATGAGGCAAGATGTATTCTGGTTATCAGTACAAATCTACGTGTACATCTATCATTGTTGCCAAGCATGGCGGAGACCCTCACTCGTACCTTACTCACTGGTACATTTACAACGAGTACATTGTATAAGACACTTCATTTTCCCCTCTCTACAAAAGAGTTTCCTTTATAAAACAAGAGACAATAATTGTAATTGTCCTTAAGGCTGATAAAAGAGAGAGCACATAGTGCAGTCATAATCAACAGAACTCAGACAATGTTGCCTTTTTTCAAACGCTACTTCTTAAAAACAATCAAAGGCATATAAACTTTCTTGTTACAATGCTGAACAACTGAAAGGGGAAATATTCTCAATATCTGACATATACTCGCATCCATACAGGTTGATTTCTGGTCCGTCTTGGCCAATTACAGTTAGTTACTGCCTGATTCACAAAAGTTACAGTTAGTTACATCAGATTCAAAAAAATCAAGATGACTGACATTTTGATTTGTAGAAGGAATAGAAAAACCTGTAAACGTAGCTAATCTCTGAACATTCCATGTTTTTCCATCAGCAGTTACGTAGGTGTTTGGTCCAACGCTCCTAGTTATCTGTATGGGAATGGAAAATTTACTTTCACCCTTTAGAACATGTCCAGTTCTTTTCAATCTAACTAAATCACCTGGTTTGAAGGTTTGTGATTTTGCACTTTTGCGTTTGTTGATGTATGTAGTGCCTTTTTCTTGTTTGGATTCCACGCGTTTGCGGACCATTCTCTTTTCGTTAAAAACAGAAGACTTAGTCGCATGGACAATGTCTAACTTAGTTTTCATGTATCGACCATGGAGTAAAACAGAAGGTTCAGCTCCAGTTGTGAGATGGGGTGTGCATCTGTACACAGCTAAAAAGTCTCTGACTGACTTTTTGAGTGAATCTTGGTAGTTTGAACATATTCACTGAGGACTTTATTAAAGCGTTCAATTTCTCCATTCCCTTCGGGATGATAAATGGCAGAATGAGTGTGTATGATGTTTCTATCTTTAAAAAGCCAAACACACGAATCAAACTGTGGTCTGTGGTCGGTAACAATTTCATGGTGTTGTACTTTGTGTAAAGCAAAGTTCTGGCCATTTACTGTAATAATCTATCAATGTAATGGTAAACGTATTCTCTTGAGAATGGTATGGTCCTACGATGTCTATCCCTAGTTTTAACCAAGGGCTAGTCGGTAATGGCACAGGTTACATTTGACTGTTGTGACAAATACTAGTTTTGTAATTCATCTGACAAACGGAACAATTTCTGACAGCATCGCGGACTTGTATGTCCATCTTAGGCCACCAAAATAACTGACGTAAACGCTGTTTTGTGCGCACAACTCCTTGGTGTTCGGAATGACCTAGTCCAGTAACTCTGGCGGTTAGAGATTTGGGTACCACAACGCGCTCGTTTCGGTATACCACGCTATCAATCACGGACAACTCATTGTATATCAGAATTTTGCTATGCTCGGCCATCCATTTTCGATACAGCCTTTAACTAGACTGCAAGACTTGTCTACAGCTGTAGCTTCAATAAATTCAGCTTTCGTGATACTGGTGTCTTGGAAGAGTATTTCACAGACACGATCGACTTCGCTATCATTCTTGGTACTGCAACTATCATTCATTTCGGCAGGTAAACGAGACAAAGCATGGACTACTTTGTTTTGAGCACCGGGTTTGTATTGCTCTGTGTAATTGAAATACAACAGCCTGGCGTTCCATCTAGCTATCCCGCATAGGTCTATGACCCGAGCCTGATGTTGACAAGAGTGTAACCAGGGCTTGGTGGTCAGTTCTCAGTGTGAACTTACTATCACACAGGTAGGTACGCCACCTTTCTACAGTCCAAACGCAAGCTAAAGCCTCGCGTTCTCCTACTGAGTAAGGTTTTTCAGCATCGTTCAATTTACGTGAAGCGCACGCTACCGTAACTTCATCACCATGGACATTTATTTGAGTCATGATCGCAAAGATACCGTAACCGGACGCATCACTTGCCACGATCGTTTCACCATTGGGATGAAATAAGGAGAGGACAGGGCTACTTATGATAGCCTCCTTGATATCGACAAAAGCTTGGTTAGCTTTGGCTGTCCAAATAAATGGAACTGTAGCTTGTGTATCTCTGATCGTTTGCACCAATGTAGCAAACTGGTGAACAACCTTTGCGTAAAACGACGCCAGACCTAAGACTGAACGAACTTGGTCTGAATTCGCAGGGCATACCTTCACCATCCCCAACATGACCTTGCACATGCACACACTACATTTCGTGTTCAACCCGCATCAGACAATCACTTGAGTGTTTTGCGTAAATTTCCATCATGATCAGCTTGAGCTTTATCGGACACAAAAATGTCATCAATGTAACAGAAGGGTCCAGGTAAATTACCTCAAACAGAGTTATGAGGCCTCTAAAAGCACGCTGGCGCGGATGCCAGTCCAAAACAGACACGCTTGTATCTTAACAATTCCTCATGTGTAATGAAGGTGGTCAGATCACGACTTTCTTGGTGGTGACAATCTGCCCTGACATTAAGCTTTGAGAAGACTTTTGCCCCATGTAACCCGCTGAGTAACTCATCGATATTCGGTACTGAGTATTTTTCAACCACTGTCGACTCATTTAATTTCCGCAAGTCGACATACATGCGTGTTGCATCATTTTTCTTCCACGCCACGAATATCGGCCAGACCCATTCGGAATCCTCTACTCGCTCAATAACATCCTCCTGTTCAAGACGTTTTAATTCTTTATCTACCTCAGCTCTAACGGCGAATGGAAGTGGTCGCAACTTTTGTTGTACAGGAGTCGTGTTTGGTTTCAAACGTATTTTGTGTTTGTATCCTGAAATCAGACCTAGACCATCTGTAAACACCTCTGGAAATTCAGACGGTATTGTACAGTTTGTGGCAGAGGGAATTTTGTTAGTGACAGTGTCTGCAGTAAGTGTTACTTGACCTACTTTCTATGCTTTGATCAACTGAATGAGTAGGCGTGGTTTGTGTGGGCGTGAGATTATGAGCAGCAATTAATTGAATTAAATCAAATCTTTACCCAGGAGTGTAGAACCTTGTTTAACAACATATCAGACAGCAGTAGCGCATTTTCCTTGGGCTCAGCATTACATTCAAAACATCCAACAATTTTAATGTTATCTCAGGTGTAGGATCTGACTGGTTCTTTGCATGGTTTTACAGCATCATGCCGAAAGCACTTTGCGTAGAGTTTCTTATTCATCAATGAACAATCAGAAGCAGATTCAACTACCACAGTCTTACGGACATTATTTACTTGTATGTCACACAAAATATTTTTTGACAGCTGCTATTTTCTGCACGTCTAACACATCGAACAGGCTGTCGTCACAGTCAATTTCTTGTACAACGTGTGCTGTTTTACTTTGATAGACTGCAGGGTATTGTCCGATTTTCTGACAAATAAGACCTGTTACCTTTGGCTGGACAGTCTTTATCATTGACAAGATGGCTAGAAGACCCCCATCTGTAGCATTGTTTTTTCTTCTGCCCTGATTGTCCACGTTTCCTTTGTTTCTTTCCAGCGGGACGGGGCTGGGCTTTGACATTTTTAACAGAATTTGGCGATCTTGAATCCGCTCCGAAGGTCTGTGCCACTTTGATAGCAGTTTCAACACGACGTGCGAGCTCAATAGCGCTATTAAGTGTAAGGCCAGGCTATTTGAGAAGACCTTCCCTGGTATGAGCTCACGTAGTTTTCTCCACCAGTTGATCGCGTATCATCTCATTTCCTATGTTACCAAATTCACTTCTCAGACGGAAACGATGGCGCTCAACATCGACGTTGACAACAGGTTGAAACCTATTTTGTAAAGTCGCCAGGGCTCGAATGTAGGCGTCGTTCTCGTCGGGGTTAACCTCCGCAAGGGTGTAAAATACCCACTGCCCCTCGGCTCCTATACAGTGTAGCAGTATAACTCGTTTGCGTTGCGCTGATGCGTCTTGTAGACCAGCAGCGAGCACGTAGTTTTCGAACAGGCGCCTCCACTGGACCCACGGCATGCATAGTCTTCCTGTTGTAGGCAGAAAAGTCACCGGTGTTGAAAAATCTGCGGTCCCCATGATCCCAGGAATGTACTAGAGGTGAGCAAAGTTAATCCTCGTGGCCAATTGTAACATTTCAGAAAGGGACAAACACACAGAGGGTGCAGATGAGGCAAGATGTATTCTGGTTATCAGTACAACTCTACGTGTACGTCCATCACTGTTGCCAAGCATGGCGGAGACCCTCCCTCCTGCCTTACTCACTGCTACATTTGCAACATGTACAATTTAAAAGACACTACACATTGTCACATGAATTCACCGACTTAATCGCTTAAAATTTTAGGAATATTGGCTTGATGCCATTTCACTGATTTACTGAGTGTAGACGGCTGATGGACAGCTCTCATCCATATTGTAGCGTGCCAAGCAGTTGGAGAGAGCAACATAATATATTGTTTGTCACGTTTTGAACACCCGTAAAGGCAGTGTAATAGCTCATATCCCGAAGGACGAACTTTACAAACCACGTCATCGTATGGCATTACTTGCAAATACAGGCCACAAAATTTGTCACATTTAAGAATTTTATGTTCCATGAAAATCAAAATGTTAAATTATGACCAATATACTAGAGAAAGGACATTTATTTTAAGTAAGTATCCAAGTCCAAATTTTCATCAAAATATCTTTCGGATTTAGTTTAGTGATGTTTACACTTATTCCCGGGAAAAACGGTTCATAACTGTAGGTTTTTCGCCCATCATATTTTTGGCCGTATTTTAATAAAGGCAACTTTATTCACACAACTTGGAATAGAAATAGATAAAAATCTCTGAATTATGAATAGTATCTTGCGTTACACTGGTACCAGCAGAGGGGCGGAAAATCGACAAAGCTTAACCGACGATCAAAGTCGCCGTAAGCGTCGTCAATGTTTTCGCAAGGGTCAAACATGGTGGCACAGCCGCCTACATTGAAAGTAATCTATGCTTTGTACATGGAAATGTGCCCTTTGACAGGCAATGAAAAATTAGGTCATGTTCTAAGCTAGTTAGCCCCTTAAGAAGGGGCTCGCTCTCTCCGCTCCTTGTTAATCACTAAAAGCGGGTGGTATGATAAGGCGCGGAAAGTGCTCATGGCTGGCACTGTGCGTTGCAGACAGGAATGAATTAGTTTATCTGTGACGAATGTCAATCATCAGTTAGGCGCAATCCCGGCCATCGGCATTCGAGTTATCCGAACAAGTTATCGGACGTTACATACAGACTGTTGTTTGGTTTCCAACATTTGATATTTTTCATCGACTTTTTTTGCTTTACTTTTAACACCATGCAATCTGATGCAAGGTCCGTGGTCGCCTTCTCTAAGGGTTTACTCTAGATAATAATTTTCTACATTACCTTTCTTTAAAATGTAATTGTAAACAGAATTGCACGATGGACCAGTTTTAGAGAATGTGAATATAATACAACACATGTGTATCATTGTTATAGTTCAATAATTAAAATAATTCTTTGTAGCAGGTCGAGTCCATACCGCCAAAAAGCTACCAGTGAATGGAACATGTCATGTACATGTGAGATCGATGGGCATTTTCATCAACTGTTTAGTTTTTAAAATGTTTAATTATATGACACTGAAACAGAATCGCGTACTTAAAACAAAAACAGTTTCATGGAAATGAGAGGACAGGCTCGATCCCAGGATCCCTAACCCATACCATCATTTGCTAACCTCAACACTAAACTCAACATATGACATGTTGGACAGGACATGCATTCGGTACACATTACGGTGAAAGATAGGTGGTGCATGTCAATAGACAAAGTTATTGTTTTAGCCATGAAGGAAGTGGACCACCAAAACATAATTAGTATAAAGATCAAACTCAATGAAATAGAAGTCCTCGGCTAGTTTTGTTAGGGGGCTCCACTTTCTTCATGCTTAAATCGGAGCTTGCATAGGCCGAAAGCTCCATGAAATTGGATTAAAGGTTTATCTGTTTCTACAAAATGTTTGTATGAATTAAGAAAATGATTTAATTCCTAATGGAATAAAGCATTTGCCTGCGAACAGAAACATGGCATTCTTGTGACCAATTTGTCAGCAAATAAATGACGATGCCGTAGAAGCTCAATCTCAGTTAATATGATGTCTGAGCTGGGGACAATGTAAGCATGGTGCAGTTTTTATATCACCCCTGTATGAACAGCTGCCTTAAAAGTGTAACTGAGATACTTGATACATTTTCTTGTTTTATGGCAAGGTATTATGTATAGTACAAATGTGTACCTTTTAAGGTTAAACTTGTGGACTTCGTGCTAGATACTTCTACTTCCAGGTAACTTTCTCCCGCTAAGAAAATATATATGTTTAGAGACATGCTAAATTCAATAATGAAACTGGTGTTTGGGAATTATACTTTGGATATCTTGTTACTGGTTGACGGCGTGATCTGTGATTTTCGTAGTTCGCTTTGTGTAGGTGATTGGGTCCAGTATCATCGGTCAAATCTGCGGTACTGGCTGACAGGGGCACAGAAGAAAGTTAATCCCATCTTTATTTTAACGGATTGCTTTGGCCCAGTGTTTCAAACTCTTTCCAGGAAAGTGGTTGTACACCAGGCCAGTATTCTACTACCGAATACAAACTGCTACAGTATGGTGAATGGGCGAATTAAGCTTCGTTGTTTAATGTGCAGCGACACGTTTAAAAGACTTTTCAGTTTTTCAGGGCTTTTCTAATAGAACGGCTGAGAAGATATGCTTCTTGTTTTTTTTTTCTAAGAGATATATTTCAGTCACTTCTGTGTAAAGTCGAACTCCCAAATATCTTATCACAACATATTCTGTTTTGGTGTGTTTGGGTGGTTTTTTCCTATTTTTTTCCTGACAAATTATTTACCCTTTGTCCTCCAAATGTGGTCATGAAGCTACGCTTCTACACATGATCCAGGTCCTGCCGGAAAAATATGATAAAGTATCTATTTATCGATACAGGACATCAGCCGCGTCGAGACGTAATAATAATACTAGAGTTCAAACGTTAAGCAATCCTCAATAGAACATATTACATAGGAACAAAGTTAAAGGTATTAAAAAGACGAGATAAAGCTGTAAATATACAACTGGAAATGTCTTTATTGAGTTCGGCGTTTTACAGTGTCATTAATGTTTTCTAAACAAGGAAATCATTAACGTCCGGTTTTTGCCTATTCCGCTTATGTCACTGCTAGAGTGATGGTCACGACTGATGATTTATTGGTACTAACTGAATAGGGAAACATAACATCCCATCGAATTACAATGATCGCTAATATATAAAAGGAAAGTGCATATGAAGGTGCTAAATCGTATTCAATACAGTATCCTAGGTTTTGCAAACAATTCTTTTTCGAAACGTTTCAATGTTATGATCAGGTTATATGTAGGAAAGCAGTTTGAAAAGAGAAAAACACAAAACAGATCGGTAGAGCAATTGCATCTAATGTAAAGAAAGTACACTTATAAGAAAGAACAGCGTTAATTGGTCTCCTATGTATCGAAGGTGGTAGACAAATGTTCAAATGTATATCACGTGAACAAAGTACTGAAATAAAGTGCACCATGGCGAAAAACATCTTTGTTGTAGATTGTAATAATAAGATGCGCGAGGAAAACTTCTGGAAACCAAAGAGCCATGAGTGAGTAAATGATTTCTTTACCAGCGTCTCTCTTTTCGACGTTATGAGGAGCATCGTTCATGAATGTCTCAGTTTCTCTCTTCTGCAGACAAAGCTCGCTCTTCACCTTACCGGCCTCTACGGTGACGTAGCTGACCATGAGCAGTGCGCATGCCAAGATGAGAACGACGGCTTGTCTTCATGGTGATGAGCTGTTAGAATATCAGACAGAAGGAAGAACGCAATAATTATATGGTGCCAAAAGATGGTTTCTGCTATCGTTAACAGCGCTTTTTAAATATTCTTTTCGGTCTAGTGTTATGTTTATTGTATCATTTGGTAGAGCAAGTCTTAAAGTTTTGGTGCACCCAATTGGTCAGATAAAGGAACTTTGAAGAGCATAGTTTAAATAAAACTAGTGACAATTAATTGAAATGCTTAATCATGAAAACCAGGATTTCGGCTATTCCCAAGGATGTGGTCTGCAAACGCTTAATCTATGCTTTGAAAGTAATTGTGGCAAACCTACATGTTTGGTACCTTATAATGAATTATGAAATATGACCAGCTTATTAGCTTATCTATTTCGATGCTGGAGTTGTAAGCAAGGCTGTTGGTATTAATCGTCCACGAGAGGATGTAATGCTGTTTGAGATGGCAACATCTGTTTGATAGATTTCAAACTGCGTCTCCCTTACTTGCACTATGATAGCTGATTTTCCGATTTGCCAAAGGGAACAAACATTTGGTAACAAAGAGGCAGCAGAAAGTAACAATCAGTAGGCATTGTAGCTATAGCGATTGTGAGGAGACAGATGTAAATGAGCAAAACATAGTAGAGAAAAGGTATATGCGCAGTTAACTTTACTCAGGCGAAGGCAGCCATGTAAGCAGCCAGCAGGTAAAACCAGTCACTCAGAGCTATGCGTTTGAGTTTTAATTGATCTTAAGATAAATTAACTCACTTACATTGGCGTAAATGATTCGAGTCGTAGATTGACGTGGTGATGGTTAAGATTTAGTCTTTTATTTTTTTTTGTTGGGGTGTTTTTAAAAAGTTATATATGATTTAAAATTAGGAGCAATAGTGTATAGACGTAATATTCTGAAGATCTTGAGAACGTGCACTTGAGGTTATCATTCGTAACACTTTGTTTAACAAAGATTTTTATTTGTAAATTTACACCATTGTTTTGTATTTATAAATACATGTACTTGAAAATATTTCCTAACCTGAAATCACCACAGATTAACACTAAAAGAGATGAATAAATAATAAATAATTCAAGAAATAAATTAATTTATCACTAAAGAAATATGTTAGAAAGTAAACAAAAGAACAGTATTTTATACTGTATAGATCATGATGGTATATGTCTTTCTTCCAAACATCTTTGTGGAAACATTGGCTGTATCCTAATCGTGAATCGCTCATATAAATGTTATACTGGAGATTGCTGATATAAAATGTGGACATATTTTGGCATTAGTTCCATATAAACACCTTAAAAGTTTTATCTGTTTCTACAAAATGCTTGTATGAATGAATGGAATAAAACAGTTGTCTGGAAACAGAAACATGACATTCGTATGTCCAATTTGTCAGTAAATAAAAGACGATGCTGTAGAAGCTCAATCACAGTTAATACAACGATATAACTATTGCTACAGTATCTTGTTCGGCAAATTTGCCTGGGGGATATAAAACTTTATATGACCCATCGCCTGATTGGGGGGTGGAGAGAGGGGGAGGGGGCTAAGGTAAGTAAGGATAAGTACCAGAGTCTTATCAGGCTACTGTCACACGCACGAGAAAGGGCAGTGAAAATCTTACTGGCAACGTCATCTTTCATTTATGATAAACACGTTCGTCCACTCTCTGGGCGTACAGGTTTGGAATTTTAACGACCACTTTGCTTCCCCCAACATATCCATATAATATGCTGCGGGAAGCTCAGCAGTAACTTGCCAATACTCGTTGTTTCACCCACCGAGCTCCGGGTTCCTCCATCCCTAAAAGTGACTGCTAGTGGATAAGTGGAAAAATTCTTGAGTTTGGCCTTAACACACAAGGAAATGAATGCATGAAATCGGAACGTGGTTTATCGCTGTAATCAAATTATCATCAAAGAAATTGCCGGTAAGTGTAATGCGTATAACTCTGAAAGATTATTTTATTTAAACATTGTTTTCATTATTTTTTTAACTAGATATTTTCTAATGAATCGACTGGGTTTATCATCTTTCATATTTACCACAAAATGAACTGTTGCTAATCGGAAACGAAATTAAGCAATCTAGGGACATCTTCCCAGTATTTTCTGAGCCCCCTCCCACCCCAAAATAAATCAGCACAGGATTTTCGCTCCAAAATAAACTCACCTGTGAGGTATTTAAGAACACCTGACCTAATGGGAAAGTGTACGGGTTGATTCGATATGGGGTTTCATTTTCCTCTACCCATAAAACTAACCGACATCGTACTTATTCATTGCTTTATTTATTTGATTGCTGCTTTAGGCCGCACTTAAGAATACTTCACTTAGACGAGTGAGAGAAA